>JAZKJV010009040.1:332500-380055 GCA_037367405.1 Ottelia alismoides | reverse complement strand
TCATGGCAGGAGCCATGTGTCAAAATCTCATTGGATTTGGAGGTGGTTTGATATTTTATTCAAAAATAACAAGAGGGCACTGTGCACAGGGACGTATGTGCAAATACCCGATAGTCCGGGGGCCAAGGTGCAAAATTCCAAGCAAGTCACGCGCGTGGCGCGTGGCTGGGGCACTCAGGGGCCTATTTGTAATAAAAACCAAGTTCCAGGGGCGTTTGATAACTCGTACCAAAAACCCAAGGATATGGTTGCAAAAAGCCCACTAAAATTCGCACATGTGTAATAAAAACACTCACGGGGGCACAACGGCAAATATCAAAAAGTTTTTCTTCATTTCATAACAGCCCAGATCTACAGGATAAAAGATGTAAAAAGCCTAGCAAAGCACGTGGCGAAGCACGTGGTCACATACACACAGGGGCATACATGCAATTAAAACTAAGCACAAGGTCCACAGTGCAAATAACCCTACGTAAATAAAGTTCCAAAAATATTTACAGGACTAGAAATAAAATGACAAACTAAGAGGGGGTCCTAAGTAATTTACCCCTTTATTCATCGACGGCCAGATGCGCGCCACGTTGTGTATCCAACGGCTCTGATGCGTGGACGCTCTTCCTCTTCTTCTCTTGGGCCGGATCGACGGTCGAGGCGAGGACACGTAGAAGATCGGGTGGTGCTGGGCTCTGGTGCCTCTCCTCTCTGCTGCAACGGTCCGGATGCGCTCCTCAGATCGATCAACGGCTGCGGCTCCTCGAAGAATGGACGGCTGAGATCAAGTCTGGAGCGGAGGAGATATCGGACGGTTCTGGAGGATGATGGAAGAACTCGACGCCGGCGAACTTCGCCGGCCTCCTGCGTGAACTGCACTCCTCCTCAGCTGCTCCTGATGATCGGAACGGGTCCGCGGTGAAGCCCCGCAGCTAGTGGTAGCCTCCGATGGCCCGCCTGAGCCCTGGAGGGGCTCCGGCGAGGCTGGCGGCGCGAAGGAGCTGGCTGGAATGTAAGGGGGTCTCAGACGACTCCCTTTGGACCTGCAAAGCAAACCAACAGCTTCGCGGGTCGAGGGGGAAATGCCTCGACCCAAAGAAGCGAAGTGGGGGTGATCGGTGCGGCGGGGCGAAGGAGCTCCGGCGAGCGACAGGTGGTGGAGCTCGACTCCCAGCTCCAGGGCAAGCTGGGTTGAGTGAAAGTGCGAAGAATGTGCGTGGGGGAACGGCGAAGATGAGGGGGTGCTCCGATGATCGAGATATTAGGCGTGATGATCGGAATCAGAGGAACACGGCGATGGGTCGATTTGGGGGTAACTTAAAATTAGACTAAACAAGAGGGGACGACGGTTACCTGGGTGATGCGGGAGACTATGCTGGAGCTTAGCTAGCTCCTGGTCCTTGCCTCAAGGGTCGTCAACGCCCGAGGCTCGAGCTCCGGTCAGACGTCGGAGCACGGCTGCAAGAAGCGGCCGGATCGATGGTCCAAGCACCTCCCCCTCGCTGCGACACCGGCGGAGGCAAGTTGTCACCTTGCTGGTTGCGATGGAGCTCACTGGAGAGAGAATGGGAGCCAAAGATGGCGTGAGAGTGCGGCGGAGCTCGGGCTTTATAGTGCTAGGGGTCCGGGAAGAAGAGAGTCGGGCGAGAAGCATGGAGCGCGGATCCCAAGGCAAACCTCCGGGCGGTGATCTCGGATGCACGCAGAAGGATTAAGACCCGGGGTTTGCGTGATTGGCAGGCGGATCAGGCGAGGAAAAATAAGGGAACTCGGGTCGACAGCCCGATCCGCGAAAGGGGAAGGTCCGCGGGGGGAGTTGACCGGGGGTCAACATCCCCCGTGGACCAATCAGGGAAAGCCAATTATTGCCTCTTTATTCGATTTTTTTTGGGCCATAAAATGGCCGAATTTCCAAAACTTAAAACACGAAAAATATTTATTTATTTTTCTCTATTTTTTGGTGATTTTTAATTAATTTTTGGAAATAAAAATAAGGTATTTACATAATAGGTCTATACATAGGTATATGTACAATATGTGATTTTTAATTTTGATTTTTAATTAGTTATTTTTATACATTTTTATTCCCATTTTATATTTTATTTATTTATAGGATAAAATGAGGAATAAAAAGCTATTTTTATTTTATTTTTATTGTTTATATACATAGGGGAAATAATTATTTATGCACAATTATATACATGGTATATATACAAGATATTTTTGTGTTTTTAATTTTGTAATTTTTATTTGATTTTTGTTTTAATTCTTTTTATTTATTTTATTTACAAAACATAAAAAGGAATATTTACAAAAAGTTTTGGAAATAAATAAATTTATTTACAAGGTGAAATAAATAAGGGTGGTGGTCTATGTACAAGGTGAAAAGTTCTTTTTGGGTTTTTGATTTTTAAACTTTTTATTTTGTTTTTAATAGTTTCTAGATATATACAAAATATATACAAGTGTATTTTTGGATGAGGAAAATATTATTTATTTATTTACATAAATATTTACACATGAGCCCCTATCTCCTCTACTTGTGGCTTTTATGCGGTCAGGCCCATGCTGAGCCCTCCCTTGGGTTAGGTTGCTCAATATTTATTCTAAATATTTCCCTCTTTTTCTTTTTCCTCTTTATTCTTTTATTTTTGCACAAAAACATGCTAATTACATATTTTTACAAAATGCGTGCTTTTGCTAATTATTGATATTTACATATATCTACATGTATTTGCAAAGGTTTTTGTAGCTAAAATATAAGAATAAAGAGTGATGAATGGGTATTCATCACCCATGCGTCAAAGACCTCACAGAAGTGAATGGGCTGCATCGGCATCATATCACGCTGTCCACAAGTGCCCATCCTCTGACAGTCAGTACACCTCTTTACGAACTCATCAGAGTCCTTGAAGAGGGTAGGCCACCACAAGCCGGATTGGAGCACTTTCTGTGCCGTTCTCCTCCCAGAATGATGTCCTCCTGCCTCAAGCTTGTGGCAGTAAGTGAGGACACTATGATGCTCCTCCTGAGGAATACACCGACGCCAGATGCTATCCCCTCCTTCGTGGTAAAGGATGGGATCCTCCCAGTGGTAGGACTTGGCCTTCGCAAGGAAGGTCTCACGCCTCTGCCTGGGCCAATCTTGTGGGACTTTCCCAGCAACGAGAAAGTTCACAATATCGGCGTACCACGGGAGTGAGGCGATAGCAAGGATCGCCTCATCTGGGAAGGTATCTCGAATAGGATCAATCTGCTCAGAATCCTCAGGCTGCTCTAATCGGGAGAGATGATCAGCCACCACATTCTTGACTCCAGGCTTATCCTTGATCTCAATGTCGAACTCCTGGAGTAGAAGGATCCATCTAGTCAATCTGGCCTTGGCATCCTTCTTTGCCATGAGGTACCTGATGGCGGTGTGATCTGTAAACAAAGTCACTCTAGATCCAATGATATACGATCTGAACTTATCTAGGGCGAACACTACTGCTAGCATCTCTTCTCTGTGACCGTATAATTCCGCTGGGCGGAATCCAATGTGCGGCTAGCATAGTGTATGGCAAACGGAACTCCGTCCCTCCTCTGTCCTAGCACGGCCCCTACGGCAAAATCAGAGGCGTCCGTCATGATCTCGAATGGGAGGGACCAATCAGGTGGCTGAAGGACAGGAGCCTCAATAACACACTGCTGGAGAGTCTCAAAGGACGAAAGACACTTGTCATCGACAAGGAACTCGGTGTCTTTCGTCAAGAGGTCAGTCAACGGTCGGGCAATCTTGCTGAATACATGAATGAATCTCCTATAAAAACCAACGTGCCCCAGAAATGACCGTAGCTGCTTCAAATTGGACGGTGGTGCGAGTTTTCTAATGACGTCAACCTTGGCCGGATCAACCTCCATGACCCTGTTGGAGATGATGTGGCCAAGCACCGTCCCTTGAGTCACCATGAAGTGACTCTTCTCCCAAGACAGAACCAAGCGGGTAGCAATACATCGCTGGAGCACTCGGTCTAGGCAGTCAAGACAGGAATCGAATCCGTCGCCGTAAACTGAGAAGTCGTCCATGAAGACCTCCAAACACTCCCCTACCATGTCCGAAAAGATCGACAGCATGCACCTCTGAAAAGTCGCAGGGGCGTTGCATAGCCCAAATGGCATGCGTCGAAAGGCGTATGTACCGAAGGGACAGGTAAAGGTGGTCTTCTCCTGATCCTCAGGAGCGATGGCCACCTGATTATAGCCCGAGTACCCATCCAGGAAGCAATAATGGCTCTTCCCTGCCAGTCTCTCTATGATCTGATCAATAAAAGGCAGGGGGAAATGGTCCTTCTTGGTGGCCTGGTTGAGTCTCCTGTAGTCAACGCAGACCCGCCAAGAGGTAGGTACTCGTGTAGCAATCTCCTCTCCCGACTCACTGATCACAGTCGTGATGCCCGTCTTCTTGGGCACCACATGCAAGGGGCTAACCCACTTGGAGTCGGAAATGGGATAAATAAAATCTGCACTCCACCATTTTGATATTTCCTTCATGACAACCTCTCGTAGGTTGGGGTTCAGTCGCCGCTGGAACTCACGCGACGGCTTTGCCCCTTCCTCGAGATAGATATGGTGGGAGCACAACGAAGGACTAATCCCATGGAGATCTGCTACGCTCCATCCAATTGCCTTGCAGTTCTTTTCAAGAACCTCCATCAGACGGGATTCTTGTTCTCCAGTCAGATCGGCAGAGATGATGACTGGATACATCTCAGATTCTCCCGCAAGGAATCGATACTTCAGCGAAGTAGGGAGCGGCTTTAGCTCTGGACAGCTGGGTGCTGGCAAATCTGGCTTCTGGAGAAGATGTGTGTATGCTGACAATTCTGCCAGATCTGCATGGGAAAATGATAAAGAACTCTCACAAGCTGGATCTGGAGAAGGCGGGTCCTCTGCATTGTCTCTGATCTGCTCTACCTCTACCTCCTCCTCATCTATAGGCTCAGGTGGATCCAGGTCTGGCATCTGATCATCACAATCTGCCCAATCAGATTCTGAATCCGAGGGATCTGTATCAACTGCGGTGGCATCAGTACCACCGTAGAGTAGGGTGGCCTCAGTACCACCATCACTGAAAATCGTGTCGCGATCAAGGTCCGACTCTGCCGAATCAATAGTATCCTGAACCAGGGCTGTGCTCTCCAGACTATCTTCTGCTATCATCTCTGCATCAGCTGTATCTGAATATGAGAGGATGGTCTATGCTGCAGGGTCTGCCCAAGCTGCCTCATCATCTGTGATCACAAAATCACAGTCCTGGTGTATGTCTGGCTCTGTATCTGTCAGATGTTCTGAATCTGTATTGCCCTCTGAGCGGGATCCATCTCTGGCTCTGTGGTCCTTAACCGTCTCTATTTGTATACTCTCGCCCTGGACGCGAAAGAATACCTTCCCACTGTCATGGTCAGTCACTGCCTTAGCTGTGGCCAAGAACGGGCGACCGAGGATGATGGGGGAATCGGTCAACGAGTCAGGGGTCTCCATGTCCAGCACTACGAAGTCCACGGGGAATTGCAAACCCTGAATCGTGACGACAACGTCTCGCAACAACCCCTTTGGCCTCTTGACAGACCGATCAGCAAACTGAAGGTATGTCCTGCTCTGTCTAAGAGTGCCCAACTCTAAGTGGTTGAGAAGGGCTGCCGGAAGAAGGTTGATCGACGATCCGCTATCTAATAGAGTACGGTCGAACCTCTGCTCACTAATCTGACATCTGACATATGGGGCTCCTAAATCTGGCCTCTTGGTAGGCAGATGGTTCTGGATCGCGTAACACGTGGCTTTTGTCAACACATGAATCTCTGCGGTTTTGTTCCTCTTCTTCCTCCTGACTGTGGTTCTGTCTCTCAAGGATCGCTGAAGAAGAGGGATGTGTTGCAAAGCCTCATGGAGGGTCAGCTGGATGTGAAATCGGTCTATCATGCTCTGGCTGAACTCCTCCTGCTCTCTCTTTTTTGGATCTTTTTCTCTTTTCTTCCCCTTCCCCAACTCAAGGGCTCTAGGAAAGGGGATCACAGGGTCCTTCTCAGATGAAGGACTAGGAATAGGCCTAGACGGTTCGATGACCGGATCCTCACATACATCATTCACCACAGTGGGATCAGAAGAAACTAAACCTTTTCCTTTATTCAAAATAGAGTCCTGAGATACATTCATACGAGGAAAGACAACATTTCTATCAGAATGAATATTGGTGGCCTCAGTGCCACCTCTAGTTGGCTCTACAACTAGACGTCTTGCGGCCTCAGTACGCAGGCTGGCTCGGCTCTGCTGGTGGCGTCGGTACCACCTCCTCGATATGGTGAAGCGGCGGCCTCAGTACCGCCGGTGGAATCAGCATCTCGGGTGGCATCAGTACCACCGTCTTCATCATGTGCGGCTTCAGTACCGCTCTCCTCTTACTCATCTGGCGCTCTAGATGAATCCTCGCGTTGTCGCTCAGATGAGGCGCCGCCTGCTGGTCTTCTACCGCTCCTAAGTGTAACAAAATCAGCATCAAATAGATCCGATGACATATCATCAAATGAATCACTAGGAGTGGTAGGCTCAGTGTGGACTACCTGCTCAGACTTCCTCTTCAAGCTATTCGGATTAGGCTCGATCTGTGCAGGGATGGCGGCCTTCCCTCTCATCAGGTCCCGCATCTCCTGGCGGAACTCGTCCATCTCCCGTCTAAATGTAGCCTGCTGCTCTGTGAAGATGCGGGCTAGATCATCCATGGCGGGGCTCTCATGGGAGCCCGACGGGTTGCCTCTCTGGTAATGAGGCTGCTGGACCTGGTGCTGCTGCGGCTGAGGGGGGTAAGAGGAAGGATGCTGCTGCTGGTGAGCCTGCTGCTCACGTCTCCAAGTCTGTCCCTGCTGCTGGTAGGGACGAGGTACGAAGGATGATGGCTGGTGTGGCTGGTATGCTGGGGGCTGCTGGTGATCTCTCTGCTGGGAGTACCGCCCTCCCTGACCGGCTGGCTGCTGTTGGGACTGGTTACCCCCATTCCCCCACCTGAATCCGGGATGGTCTCGTCGGATCCCAGGCTGGGGACGGTCATACCAAATCCCGTTGACATCCATCAACGGCTCTGCATCGAAGGGGTCTGGCGGCAGTACTGCCAGAGGCTGATCCGGCTGATATACCACCATCTGTAAGTCTGGAGATGGTGGTGACTGGTAAGAGGGCTGCTGCTGCTGGTACGGCTCCGCCTGTACAAGGTGAACTTGTCTAGGCTGCTGCAAAGAGCTGGAGCGCTGGGACGAGCTGCGGCTGCCACCGGAATCGCCTCGCGACTGAAGACAGGGCTGAGAAGCCGTCTGTGCCTCCTGAAGACACAAGAGATGGGTCTTCACGTCGCTCAGAGTTTGTGCCATCTGCTCCATCTGAGTTATGCCCTGGCATTGCTTCTTCTCTATTATTTCCATGCGGTCCAACTTCTCGCTGATAATCCCCATGTCCGCAGAGGCCGACTCTGCCTGTGCGGCTGCAACTGCGGATGAACTGGATGGACCTGCATCAACCCGTGCTATCCGCTGGTATTGCACGGGTCCTGGCGGCTGCTGAGATCTCTGTGTGTACAACCGAGTCTGAGACATCACCATATAATTTTCGGCCATCTCCTCGTAAATGGCCCAGACTTGGTTGTGGTCCTTGGTAAAGTAGGACCCGCCGCAAGAAGCATTCACCAGACCCTGAAGCTCTGGCGTCATCCCACTAAAGAAGCTCTGAACTAGGTTCGGCTTGGAAATGTCGTGGTGTGGGCATCTATCCAGAAGCTCTCTGAACCTCTCCCATGCCTCATGACAACTGCTCGTTAGGGAGCATGGAGAAGTTGTTGATCAGGGCCCTCGCTGCATTCGTCCGCCCGAGTGGATAGTACTTGTTCAAGTACTCGGTGCGGAGCTGCTCCCAGGTGTATACAAACTTCCCTAAATGCTTCAGCCAGGCGGCTGCTCTATCTGCCAGTGAAAAAGGGAAGGCCATCATCCGAATCGTATCCTGGTCCACATGACGGTCGTGGACAGTGCTGCAGATCATCAAAAACTCCTGGAGATGGAGGTGGGGCTCCTCGGTGGCAAGACCATGAAAATGAGGAAGCATCTGCAGGGTATTCGGAGGGAATTTGAAATCCCCCACGATAGCAGGTACTACCACCCAATGGTGCATCAGTGTAGATCCGGGGTTGTGTAACTCCCGCATCGTTCTCGGTGGTCCTGCTCCGGCGGCGGCTGCCGCTGCGGCAGCCGCTGCTGCGGCTGCTGCGGCTGCTGCCTCTGCATCAGCATCAGGAATGTCCTCAGGCTCGCTCGGCTCGTCTCGCTCTGCTCGGAGTCGCTCCAACTCCCTTCTCATCTCAATCATAAAAGCTCCCTGATCGCGTAGCTGCTGCTGTACTGTCTCTAATGATGCGATCAGGGTGGAGTTGATCGCTCCCTGGTCTAATACAAAATGTTCGGGTTGGCGATCATCTGAACTGCCGGCTCCGGCCATAGTGACGTCTGCAAAATCAGATGAGCCCAACTCAGGTTCTGTCAAATTAAATCGTCTTTCCTCGGGCTCATGTCTCTCAGTAGCAAAAGAAAGGGGATCGAGGGGGAACAGGGTGGAATCGAACTCGGGCCCGGAGAGCTGGTCTCGACTCTCACGGGCCAACCTAGATGGTGAAGTAGACGCGCCTGAAAGCGGTGCAGCCAGAGGCTGCCTAAGAGATCGTCTACCCATCATCTTGATCTGGCGAGTTGGGCGGATGGGATCTGGAGAAAATATGATCGCAAAGCAAACCCCCGGTTCACCAACGCAACACAATCTGAAGACCGTGAAAGCTCGGTCAATTTATCTTGTCAATTTTATTGGGTGAACACACAGAATATCAGAGCGATTACATGACCTGCTGGGATACCCGATACTCTCTCCACCGACTGTCCCGCACAGAAGAGTCGGTAATCAGTCGAGATGAGCACCGGAGGGCTTTACCTAGTGTTCGGGTCACTCTCTCGCACAATCAAACCAAACAATGAGGGGGTTGCTCTCCCCAAGACAATTTTTTTAGGTGAAGTGTCTTTTAGGGTCAATAGTGTTATCCAGTCCCATTTTTTTTGTTTTTCTTTTTAATTTTTTTTTTCAAAATAAATACAAGCGGCCTAACGAATTTTCCGATTCTCCCTGATGATTAAGCCAAAAACAGAGGGAGAAAACGAAAAAGCCGATGCGCGAAGAAATCAATGATGCATGCAGAGAAAGAAATGCGTACCTTGTCTCCAGCACTCTACATGCAAGTGATCCGTGCAGAATTTAAAGACAGAATAAAACTACCTAAATGGTGCAGCGAGGAAAAAACGAGCCCTAGATGAACAAATTTCTATCGCAAGAACCGTCTAACCGGTCACCTACCTCCAAGCCAAAGAGTCCGGTCTTGGCCTACCCCTCCTCTTCTCGACAGGTCGAGTTCAGGAGTAGCGCTTGATGGGGCAGGCTCGCGGCACGTAGGCTGCGAAGGTAAATGAGTCGGTTATTTTTATTTATGATTTTAGTTGGTCCAATTAACGTCCTATAGGATCAGGCAAGCAATTAAGTGTGGGGACCCTACTAATTACGGCACAAGCAAGAGAAATTCCTAAATCTAGGGGCTCGAGAAAAACCGCGTAATCACCGGAAAAGGCAGCTAGCTATCAAAACCGCAGAAAAAACCGCGAAAATCCAAATGGGTCCCCCGAGCACACCGGTACTCGGCGAAACAGACCCGCTAAGTTACAAGTGTCCACAAATGTCCAAGTTCTAAATTATTACAGAAAGAATATTGTTCTCTCTCAAAAATAAGAATTCCTTCTTCTTCTCCCTGTTCTTCTTCTTCCCGTGCGGGTTTTCAAAAATAAACTCCAAGTTGTCCACGCAGTACCTCGCACAAAAATCAAAGAGAGAGAGAGAGTGTCAGAAAACAATAATAATATAGAGAGACAATATGGAGAAATGACTACAAAGCCGTGCTCCCCGGCAACGGCGCCATTCTGATAACCGCCCGACTGACTAAGGTAAAGGTAAAGAAATGGTCGTCGCGACCTCAGTCACTCGGGCTAAGTATATCAAGAAAAATCAACCACTCAGAACATGTAAAACTAATCGAGCACAAAAGAGAGCGGTCCTGCTATGAGATTAACCTGGTATAGCACCCAGGGTCGAACACAAGGAGCACAGATTGGCCTTGCGGCCTACGATGTAGTCAGAAATCCGAGAGAGTATTTTTTAGTGTTTTAAGGGTTTTTATATTTTTTTAGGATTTTTGGAATATAAAGAAAACAGGAAAAGCACACAAACAATTAACCTGAACAATTTATTTAATGCATTAAAAAGGAAGAAAAAATTCAGACAAAAATATTTTTATGTGTTTTATATTTTTTTATGTTTTTGGTGAATTTTTGAGATTTTTCTGATGTTTATTTTATTTCCTAAAAATCAAACAGTGCGAAAAGCAATGGGTACTGTCCAGCCAGACCCAGAACTCAAAGATAAAATATCTAAGGATCTCAAAGGGACCTGGAGGTAATTTTCCTGTATACTAGAGAAAACAAGGAAAATTTGAGCACCAAAATTATTGTTTTTGAGTTTTTAAATTATTTATTATGATTTTTAGGAGTTTTGAGGTGTTTTTAAGTTTTTAGGGTTTTTACTCAATGAAAAATAGCCAAAATTGGCTAGAAAATCAAGGAACACAAAATAAACAGTAATTAATTTTTATGGAATTTTTAAAAGGGTTTTGATATTTTTTTTGGGGTTTTTGACTCTAAACAGTAGCAAAAATAAGGGTTTTTGAATTTTTAAAAAATAGCAAATGAAATCAAAAATGTCCTCAAAAATTCATAAAAATTCTACACCATGGAAGGAGCCATGTGTCAAATTTTCATCGAATTTGGAGGTGATTTGATATTTTATTCAAAAATAAAGGAGGGGCACTGTGCACAGGGACCAAAGTGCAAATACCCAAAGTTCTGGGGGGTCTGGTGCAAAATACCCAGCAAAACACGTGCCAAGCACGTGCCTGGGGCACTCAGGGACCCAAATGTAAGAAAAATAAGTTCCGAGGGCTTATAGGTAACAAGTACCAAAAGTCCAGGGGCTTATCTGCAAAATACCCAAAATAAAACGCACATGTGGAAATAAATCACGCACAGGGGTATAAATGCAAATAAGTAAAAGATTTCATTCACTAAAGAACATCCAGAACTACAGGGGTCTCTATTGCAAATAAACCAAAATATCACGTGTCGATGCACGTGTCCACAACTGGCAGGGGTATAAATGCAAATACGAGAAAGTACGAGGTTTAATATGCAAATATCCCAACGTAAATAAAATTCCTAAAATATTTACAGGACTGAAAGCAAACACATAAACTACAAGGGGGCCTAAGGTAATTTACCCCTTTATTAAGTCGAACCGATGGATGAACGCCACGTGGATAAATGGACGGCTGAGAAGGGGGTGGCGCCCAGGGCTCCGGTCCTAGACTGTGATCCAACGGTCCAGGTGCTGCCACGTTGCAGATCGAACGGTGGACGGACGACGAGGCTGAGCTGCGCTGGATCGACGGTGGAGATCGACCCTCGAATGGATCTGACGGTTGACGCTGCTCCTCAAATGGACGAACGTGATTGGATCTGGAGCTCGGGGGTCAATCGGACGGCGGAGGAGGATGGTGGACGAACAGGGCTCCGGCGAACTTCGCCGGACTCGTGGCGGCGCTGGTCTCCTCGTGGACGCTCGCTGAAGGTTGGAGAAGGAAGCTGCGAGCCCTCCGCGTCTAATGGAGCCCTCCGATGGCCCAACCGATCCTCTGGGAGGTCCGGCGAGGTCGGCGGAGGTGGAGCAGCTGGACCAAGTGGTCCAAGCCCTCAGATAGGCTTGGATAGACCTGCAAAGTATCCCAGCAAACTCGCGGGTCGAGGGCAAAGTGCCTCGACCCTGTTAGGCGTGGTGAAGGTGATCGGGGAGGCGAAATGGGCAAGCTCCGGCGAGGCGATGGACGGAGGAGCTCGAATCCCAGCTCCTGTGCGAGCTGGGTTGGGCGAAGGGGTGAAGAAGATGCGGAGAGGTCTGGTGAAGACGATGGTCGGGTCGGAATGACAAATGGGGTATCGGAGGTGGCTGGCACGGCGGTGGAGCTACGCTAACAGTAAACTAAAAATCGATATTTACGCTAAACTATGGCCTAAAGGATCTACCTGGGTGGTGCGGAAGACTGTGCTGGAGCTTAGCTAGCTCCCGGTCGTAGCCTCGAAGGGCGTCAAGGCCTGAGGCTCGAGCTCCTGCAAGCGGCGGAGCACGGCGGCGCGAAGCTGCCGGATCGATGGTCGGGGCACCCTCTCCTCACTGCAACAGGGGCAAACGCGAGCTGTCACCTCGGTGATTGCTCTGGAGGTCACGGGAATGAAAGTGGCGAGCCAAAGATGAGGCGCGGAGGCGGCGGAGGTCGGGATATATATGGAGACAGGGCCGATTAGGGTTGAGTGGAGGCAGCTATGGAAGGCGTGGATCCCACGGCGAAGGATCTGGCGAGGATGTCGGATGAACGGCGAAGAATCCGGGCGCGGGGTTCGCGGGGGCGACAGGCTGGAGACGCGTGGAGAAATCGACGAAGTCGGGTCGGGCGCGAGTCGACGCAAAAGGAAAGAGTCCGCGGGGGAGTTGATCGGGGTCAACAATCCCCCGTGGACCCAATCAGGAGCTGCCACGTTTTTATTTTTTTGTTTATTTAATTTAAGGTAGAAAAAGGCCGAATTAAGAAAAACTCAAAACATGAAATATTTTTCTTTTATTTTTTTCTATTTTTTGGTGATTTTTAATTAATTTTTGGAAATAAAAATAGGGTAGCTATATATATGGGTATATGTACACCATATAGATTTTAATTTTTGATTTTTTATTTGTTATTTTTATGTATTTTTATGCCCATTTTATATTTTATTTATTTACATCATAAAATGAAGAACAAAATGATATTTTTATTTTATTTTAATTATTTATACACAAGGGTGAAATAAATAGTTGTATACATTTATATACATGGTATCTATACAATGTATTTTTGTATTTTTAATTTTGTAATTTTTATTTGATTTTTGTTGTGTTTCTTTTTATTTGCTTTATTTACAAAATATACCATAGAATATTCACGAAAAGTTTTGAAAATAAATACATTTATTTATAGGGTTAAATAAATAAAGGATGATGGTCTATGTACATGGTGAAAGGGCATTTTTGGAATTTTAATTTTTAAATTTTTATTTTGTTTTTAATAGTTTCTAAATATATACAAGCATATTTTTGGGTGAGGAAAATATAATTTTATTTATTTACAAAAGTATGTACACATGAGCTCCTATCTCCCTCTACTTTGGCTTTTATGCAGTCAGGCCCATGCTGAGCCCTCCCTTGGGTTAGGTTGCTCAATATTTATTCTAAATATTTCCCTCTTTTTCTTTTTACTCTTTATTCTTTTATTTTTGCACAAAAACATGCTAATTATATCTTTTTACACAATGCATGCTTTTGGTAATTATTTGTATTTACACATATTTACATGTATTTGCAAAGGTTTTTGTAGCTAAAATAGAAGAATAAAGAGTGATGAATGGGTATTCATCAGTGTACTAAGCATGTAATAGTGTCAGAAGTTCATCGTGTTAATCAGAGAGTTGCATCGGTGTAATTTTGCTTGTTTTAATTTGATGGAACACTCAAACTCTGACATGTGTCATACATGTTCCAACATTAAAATGCATATGGTTTTATTAGAAATTATCGAATTTAATTATCGAATTGAGAGGATGCCATGTCACTATTAAAGGGAGAGTTCTCAAAGCAAGTACGAAAACATGTTTGTTGATGCAAGAAATTACGAAGATGTCTAACACGAGGGAAGGATTGTGACATGCGATAGAGGTCAAATTATTCTTAGGTTAAGCAATACAAAAAGAGAGTAGTAGGTTATCAGCATCTTTATTGCAAAAGCATGCAACAAGGAGAATCGGGTGCAATTCGGTTTGCATCTGGATGATAGTACAACCTTTAGTCATGAGAGATGTGTAGTGCCACATCAACATGCACAACACTGAGTTATGTAGACATGCCCAAGAGGAGGCACATCGAAGAATCCATCAACAACTATTACATCTAGAGATAATGAGTATATACAAGGTATACTTGCAAATGACAATGATAGGCTCGCACTGACTGAAGACAACACAAAGATCGTGATGGTATTTAACTAAAGGAGTTTTGCTCATAATCCTAACAAGAGTAGCGTTTTATTCCATATGGAATCCTTCTAGAAATAGTCGA
This sequence comes from Ottelia alismoides, assembly GCA_037367405.1. Lineage (NCBI taxonomy): Eukaryota > Viridiplantae > Streptophyta > Magnoliopsida > Alismatales > Hydrocharitaceae > Ottelia > Ottelia alismoides. The sequence continues at coordinate 365,706 of JAZKJV010009040.1, read as the reverse complement.
TGTCCTATGCTTGGGTTATATATAGTGGTGGAGGCATTATCACGACATCAACACAAAACAACAAGAGATGACAAATAGAGAGAGAGAGAGATAAGAGAACAAGAAAGTGAAGTAAGAAAGTGAAGTAACAAAGAGGCTTATAGTCATTTTTCGACATAGTAATTTTTGTTCTCCAATGATTGCAAGAGGTTACCAACTACGGTAAAATTGATTCTCTTATCCCGTTGGTGATTAATTGCATATATGCAAAAAAATATTATTTTTTTATCAATCAGGAGGAAGAGTCTAGTTTAGTATAAATCAATAAATTGGAAAAAATGGGTTTCGTTTGTCAAATGCTTCCATTGGAAATAGGATTGACTACATATTCGAGACATAACACATTCATAAAACTCGTATGTTTTTTTCAATCTCAATTGAGCATGTTTTCCACCACTTTGTTCCCTCTCCCTATCCATGCATCATAAGTAAAAGGAGTTAGAAAATCTAGGCGAAAGAAAGATGTTAATTTGGTGAAAAATACGTGACTCGACTTGATCTTAATGGAGCAGTCTTTACAACAAAATTGACCTAAACAACAAGTAATTTGGGTATCCGTTATCAATAACTTTCAATCAAGGACGAAGCTAGGATTTTGAATCTGGAGCTAGTATATACAAGGTCTTACAAGCATCAATCTAATATATAGTAAAATTTTATAAATTTTAATCTTAGTTAAGAATGTTATATAATTTTTATATCTCATATAACTCTCTTTTATCTGGATTGGTTTAATACCATCTTTATCGTAAATTGTAGATTATGAAATAATATGCACATTGTATACATAAGAACTCTTTCCCATATAAGATGCATTTAAGTATAAAAATATTTACATATTTAAATATATTTCAAAATTGATTAAAATAAAATACATATATCAAATAATTATTGTATTGCATTAATTTAGTCAGTTGAATTGATTTATCATATCTCAAATAATGTATATCGCAAATAAGTGGATACTTGAGAGGAAGAAGAATGAACGGGTGGTGGAATAATGCGATTGTTCGACGTGTTCGTGTGGATTCGACACCAAGTTCTTGGCATGTAGATTTTAGATGTGGGCACATCAAGCTTTGCACCATTTTCAACTCACTCCTCTAGTTCTTCTGGATCCGTTCTTAGGTTGTGAAAGGAACTTTACTTTGTCTTAACATATTATTGTTCGCTTTGTATGGTTTACTTGCTAAACTTGGAATGATTTTTCGTGCATGAAATTAATCATTTCATCAAAAAAAGTTGATTCCTCTCTGTAAACTAAAGAATATGACAGGAAATAATGTCCATATAGGAATTACGTAGTATATGATGTCAGTGAACTCTCATCATGTTCCTCACTAAGCTCCTTATCGATCTTTTGATAAAACTCCAGGAATGAAATATGTCAATCAGCTGGAGAAAGAAAACTTTAAATGCTGTTGCGTGGAGTTTGAAAATACAAGAAAACTCCACGAGGGATGATCGTCGGCCACTATCCCGAACTCCGCGAGGGATGATCGACATCCAGGGGAAAACTCGCGTGCCCTTCTGGAAATCGGACATTTGCGTGGACGCAAAGACCCTTGACACCAAGTACCAGCATTGCCTGATTGTTGAGTTCTCTACAGAAATGGCATCTCTCAAAGAAGCCAGAAAACTGCTTGAACTGGAGGTCTCGATGGTTGCTTTCTGAAGAATGTGGAAAATTTCAGCATTCCAACTCACTGCCGAAACTAATTCCCAGGAAAATTTCGAGACACTCGCGCACTCATCTCTGGGTTGCATGGATGGATATTGGGTATGGTTCTACAAATGGCCTCCTTCTTTTGGAGCCAAGAGGGTCGAAGAAATCTCCACATATCGGGTTTCATCTATGGGATTGCCTCGTCACCACGGATACCGGTATATCTTCTTAGCTACGATGGTGAAACCCTACGAGAAGCTACTTGACTTCGAATACACAAACATTGAAGGTGATTGCGAGGAAGCTTCTACGATCAAACTGCTGATCGACATCCCCGATCTTAACAACATCCCATGAGCAGTCGAGGTGTCTACGATAGACGGGGTGTTTGAGAGGTCTGGAGGGAACTATCTCTCATTGGGGTTGCAACGGAGAACTTTTCGTCCTTCTGAAATGTCGTTGAGGTGTCAGAAAATGAACAAACAGTGGTAAGGATTCTGCTGGCCGCAACACTCTGGGCGAATTGGATCGCGAGAAATGAGGTACTTTTTAGGGAGAGAGTTTTTATGTGGGAAATGTTGTACAGCATGCCAAAATCCTTCGGGATTCTTGGTCTTTGTATTTATGAGCTATAACCAGTGAATATAAAGTTTTTTTGGGTGCTTGCCTCTACGGTACTGCACCCTTTTTTCCTTTCAAAAAAAACTTTCCAGCCAATGGATGAGGGGAAATTTGTAAGGTTCTGGCACTATGATACTTCCTTGTGGTTTGTGGAACTTTCTACTATATTCAATTCTACAGTCTCATTTAAATCAGAGGAAGAATTGTTGGGAAGAACTTTTTAAATGGTCTAGAGAGAATCGAGAAACCTACCTGTGGCAGAACCAAACAAGGAGGACTTCGATCTTTGTCCTCTTGCAAGGTGGGACAAGATCAATCTCAACATCGCTCCCTTCCCCACCCCACAGGGGACACTCAACTATTCCAAAGGAGGTGTCTAGTAAAAAATCGATCGAGCAGTTCTGGAGGAAACTGTGAATTGATGAAAGATTTTGGGCAAAAAAATCGACGACTCGGTGATGGAATACCTCAAAAGCTTCCCTTCAACAATATCACCCGGAAAAAAACCCCTCGCAACTTTCACTTGGACAACATCTATTGTTGATGAAAGCTCACCCAAAAATTTGATATACTGCGACATCAAGCGGTAACAAAGGCAATGGTAAGTTGCTCTTTAACAATCATTGCTCCAAAGATTCAAACATAGAGTCAACTCCTCTAAATATTAATTACAGTTAATCATCATGATAAGGAGATTTTTTGTTCATCTACAACCTTAAACAGAACAAAAATCTTGCTTGAATTTTATAAATTTGGTTTTGATACATCGATGGATTTGTGTCTGAATTTGTGCCTTTTGGCTTGACGGAGGAAGATATTGACTTAAGTGAGAGATGGTTAAGGTCACAACGAAGGGTGCTGCCCTTGCACTATCTTGGTGTGCCGCTAGTGGTAGGAAGGATGCATCTGACTGATTGGCTTCCTGTTGTTGAGAAGATGGAGCAAAAACAGGCCGGCTGGAAATCCGTGTGCTTATCTAGAGGTGGAAGGCTAATACTGGTGAAATCCGTCCTATCTGCAATCCCTATTTTCTTCCTATCAGCTAGGATAATGCCTACCGGGGTGAGAAAGAGTTTGGTGAGCATTATGAGAATGATTTTTCTGGTCATCCTCTGATAGATCTAATGGGTGGCCTCTGGTGGAATGGAATACAGTTTCCCGATCAGAGGAAGATGGCGGTCTTGGGGTTCGAAGTCTGGAAGAGATGAACAAGGCACTCCTTAGTAAGTGGATTGTGAGAATATGGGGAGATTGTGACAGTTTGGTGTGTAATCTACTGCGAGAAATCTATAGCATAGGGACCTCTTTGCCGAGATCTGGCGAGGCGAGAAGTGCACCATCACATTTTTGGAGAGGAATTTGCTCTGTGGTGCAGGATATCAGACCCTTCCTGAGGCCGGTGCTTGGAAATGGTGCTGGCTTTAAATTCTGGGTTGATGACTGGAGTGAAAGTGGTGTTCTTGGTGTGAGATTCCCACATTTGTGGGCTTTGACTGCTGACCCGAACTGCTCTGTGGCGAACATGTGGGATGGTCAATCATTTATACCGCAGTTTAGATGTGAACTTTCGGATCAACATTTAGATGAGATGTTGGTGATGCTTGAAGAGTTGGATAGCGTAGAAGGTCCCACAGCTGGGTGTGATTGTTGGTGCTGGTGTGATGGGACCTTCTCGGTGGGGAAGGCATATAAATACCTAAAGGGCCCCACGACATTTGACCCAGGGGGGTGCGTGGCGGACTGCAGAAGGATATGGAAATGGAAAATCCCGATTCGTGTGAAAGTCTTCTTGTGGCTGTTTAGAAGGGGGAGACTACTAACTGGTCATAGACTAGCGCGTTTCATGCAGACGGTGAACCCCATTTGTCTTCGATGTCAGGTGGATACCGAGGATGCTGATCACTTATTCTTCAAGCGTAGAAGCTCAATGGAAGCCTGGGACATGTTTGGAAACCCAATGGTAGCAATGGATGGGGTTTCTGATTTTTGGGAATCTATTGGTGCAAGATGGAATGATTCAGAGAAGGAGAGGACGAGCCGAATTGCAATGATCTGGGCCATCTGGGTGGCTAGAAATGGGGTGATATTTAGACAGGAACGATGCTATGGTGAGAGTATTGTGGCACATGCAAAATCGCTAGCTGAGTTTTGGTACATGTAACATATTCTTTATTGGTCTCTTGTTTGTATTTGTACAATCTTTTGGTGAATAAAAGGTGAAGTTTTTGGGCATTCACCTATACGGTGGAAGCCCTTTTTTCTTTCAAAAAATACATCGATGGAGAAAAAAGCCTTCATTGTAGATTGTTACATTTACATCCTTGGTTATCTTTATGATATTTCTTATTGATGAATAGTAATTCATCACACTAATTAGCTGAAAATAGAGCTTTGTACCAAGTAATTAGGTGCATTCACATTTTTATATCTCATACTTAACATTCATGCACTTTTAAATACTTTGTATAAATTTCATTCTGCATTCATATTCGCTTGTACATTTTCGCCTAAATTCACTCATTTTTCATTAATTTATCTTAGCTCCAACTGATATAAAACTAACTCCATTGTGTAAATATCATTAACATTAATCAATAAAAAATCCTAAAAAACTAACTTGTACATATTTGAAATAAATCCAAACCCTAGTTCCATGATAAAAAGAAGTAAAAGATGATATCCCTCAAATACAATGTTCATGTACACTTTAAGAACGTTTGAATTAATGTGCATTCAATTTTCAAAAATCAAAATTAAATTCAAAGAAATCAAAGTTCATTTGTGAAATTTGGGTTGGGGACCTAACTGTATATATCGTACATATTTACGGATTTTAACTTATCATTTCGTATACATATTTGACTCTTATTTATTTATTTTCATTTTTTATGTAAACTCATGTTTTAACTAATTACATAAAAAATACAAAATCAGACAAGCAAAGAAAAATACATATGCCGTCTTGTGTAGATTGTCTATTCATCTGTAAATAAATCCCATCACTAATTTCTTCTGATATTTACTCAACTCATAAAATCCCCAAAAAATGCATTTATGTCAGTTGCATTATTTTAATTATATTTTATTTTTGCACACAATGTTCATCTACATAAAATAAATTAAAAATTACAAAACTAAAATATTGATATTTTATATACATATGTATAACCATATATATAGGGGTCCCTTCCAATAGGATGCATCCTTCCTGACTTAAGGAAGGCCACCATCTTTTTGTAGAAAATACCAGCACTTTACTAGAATACGTATACAGTTTGTATTATAACTGCACATTATAAATACAAAGTTGCATACAAAACTGCATATAATAATACAAGCATTAAAACTGCACATTATAATACAATATGTATACGTATTCTATTAAAGTCGTCATGTTTTCTACAAAAAAGGAGTTGTCCTTCCTGAACTCATGAAGGACCAAGTCCTATTTGAAAGAAATCATATATATATATATAGGTAAATGGGGCTGCCCCCAGGGAGTAGCCAAGTTGGCTACTCCCACTCATATTTTTCCCTCATTTTTTTATTTTTTTTGGAAAATAAAAATTTGTATATTCATCATTATATCCCTCTCACATTCTATTAAAATTTCGTCAGAAACAGAGACTCCTACGGCCTCCATCCAAACATGGTCGATTTAAAAAATCCTGCGACCGTTAAAAAAATAACGTCTGGATGGAGGGCTTAGGAGTCTTTGTTTCTGACGAAATTTTAATAGAATGTGAGAGGGATATAATGATGAATATACAAAATTTTATTTTCCAAAAAAATTAAAAAATGAGGGGAAAATAGGGGTGGGAGTAGCCAAGTTGGCTACTCCCTGGAGGCAGCCCCATTTTACCCATATATATATATATATAGAGAGAGAGAGAGAGGAAAGGGATCCTACTCCATGGAGTAGGTAACTTACCTACTCCACTTTCTTTTTTTTAATTTTTTTATTTTTTTGAAAAATTCTTCCATGGATTTTCATAATTATATCTCTCTAATATGTCATTCAAATTTTGTCAGAAATAGAGACTCCTACGACCTCCATCCAGAACATGAATTCAGTCAAGCTTCCAAAGCGAGACAACCATGCACAGAATTTGATTCTTCCCAATATCTCATGAGTGAGCTCATGTCTTCCGGTTCAGTAGTGAACCTGTATGATCCCTTTGAGAGATCGTATTACTCATATGCCCTTATATGCACACCAGTGCGCCGATGTATAGACCTTGGTTAAGTCATCAAACTATTGGTCTGCCAAATATACATATTCAGACATATAGTAACACATCTGTCTTCGGTCAGAGGATGCGTGCCTGTATCGTGACAGCATACGATATGGGACTTTGGTTATCTCGATCTCATTAAGTCAGCTCTATGACCTAACTAATCTGACACCTCAGAATCTCTATTCCTATGCAGAGGACCTACATCAAGAGGTCGGTCAGATATCAGCCTAACTGAGAAAGGATTGCCATCTCCTACTCAGGCTGGAGATCATCTCTTAACAATTATTTGACGGTGCTTGATGAGTCCTCAATCTAACTCATTAGATATTCATCCAAGTACCAGCCTCTATGATTCAATAATTGAATCAACAGCTATATGATCATTAAGATGGCCATGGTACATAACTCTAATTATACTAAGGGATCTATTGTGAAAATTAGTTATTCTTCATTTCAGATCAGGAAATGATATTTGCAATAACATTTATTGCATAATGGCTCGCCATGGGCTCTTGCTTAAAGATCAATCTTGCTTAAAGATCAACCCGTTTCTACCACCTAGATGTCCAAATTATGGTGATTCGGCTTGTCTTCTCCTTTTCCGACCCGTTCAAATTTGCGTCGATGGATTCTTATAAGCCAGTAACCCCATTCGTTGCTACCGTTGGATTTCCAAACATGTCCCATGCATCCATCAAACTTCTGCATCTGAAAAAAAGTTATCCGCGTCCTCGGTATGCACCTAACATCGACGACAAGTATGATCCCCACCATCTGCATGAAACACGCTAATGTAACCCAAGTTAACAACCTCACTGAAATACCAGTTGGATTTAAACTGTTGCTTTGAGGGATAATGAGGGTGATAAGGTCCTTAGCTCTCCTTATGTCTCGAATTTGCTATTTCTCGATACTGGTTAATTTTTTGCTGATGGAGTCAAGATAAGAGATAGGTTTTGGCCTCATTATCAACGTCTCGTACCATAAAAATATACATGTATTTTTTAATCAAACAACTTTAACTAGCATAACTAACTTCTACCCATTATTCCTTCTTCTCCAACCAAAGATAGAATATAAAAAATAACCACTATCATTCCTTATATCTCTAAATCATATTCTTTAACCTAACAAAATTGAAGGATAACCTCTGTTATTCTTTATCCCTCCTTATCCCCAATTCCTCTTCTAATTTAAATCCGGGGAATAAGACCTTGGCAAGTTGAGCTATAATAAGTTTATTTTGTCAATTGGATTTATTCGTCACTAGAGAATATGGTAGCTGCAAGGCTTAACCCGGATTAACCATGAGGTCCACAAGGGACTCAACATATGTCTTTTGAAATCGGATCAGGCTGGTTGGTCGGACCAGTTCAACTAGTAAGTCAGACTGGGATCGATTTGATTATCCGAATTTCACCAGTTTGGTTAAAATATTTATTTTTTTATTCTAACCACAGGTTAAATTTGGTATCTAGATTTCGGTTCAACGGGTTTAAACTTTGAATTTATTTAAAATTACTTGTGAAGTTGAGCCAATGACTTGTGAATTACCCTACACCACTTGCTAACCAACCCAACTACAATTACTTCGTCATAAACTAGTTCCAATAATAACTATTCTATAATAATGTTATACAATATTTAATTTAAATATTATGTATTCATGTTGAAATATTGTATATGTAATCTAACATATTTACATCATGTATGCATTTTTAATAGCTATATGTAAAAGTATGTATATTTGTATTTAAATTTATTTATTTTATTTACATGTGTTTGCTTATATCTATGTGGTTATTTTTGTATGTCATGTATTTACAACATATGTAGATGCAAAAGTTTACACATACAAATACGTATTGTATAAGAAAAGATTTTCATGCTAATACAAGAATTTACAAATTTATAACTTTACAATCTTTTTATTGATCTTTGTGAGTATATGTGTGTATTTTATAGTTCTATCAACAATTCGAATGATATTTAAAAGTGTATTTTACATATAAGTTTATTTATGTAGGTTTGATCGGTCGGTTCAACCATTTATTCCTCACTAATTTAATTTAATCCCTTTCGGAAAAAATGATGATGCCATCGTTCACTTAAACTTCTTTAATTGATCTAATCCGATTCAACCTTTCCGATTATGATTATGATTTAGCCTTCGTCTCGGCATCAAAAACATTGATCAACATATAATATGCATAATATTCCATATAATATCAGGGATGATTTAAACGTAGCTTGCAGAATCTGATTCCAAGAAGAAAAAAGCCTAGTTCTAGGGATTCAATCCAGGATCAGGTCAGTTTTATGACAGCAATAACTTATATACCTTTAACTGATCAGCACAGAGCTACATCCACAGATTATTTATTGCGTATTCTACTAGTATTCCGAAGAATTGGATTTGCCATCCAAAAGGGATTTGCGGCGCAACTTGTTACCTGTCTCTCTCCCAACAGTTTCTTTGTAATCTTGATTATCTTATATTAATTCAAACCCAAAAGACAACCAACTAGTAAAACATGATCATTAATCAACAGATCGCCAAAGGAGACAGCCCATGGCGTGGTTGGTGCTGCTCCCTCCCTATGCAGCCTTCCTGAAGAACACCTTCAAGGGCTTTTCCACGTCCGTCTTCAAGAAGGAAGTCAAGAAGGGGCCGTTGGCCAAACCTATCGGAGAGCAGGTATCCTTGCACACCGGGCATGTCCTACAATCACCCAGCGTGTACTTGCCGCTCTCCTGGTCTCGCAGCACCGCGAAGTATCTCCTCCCGCTCTCTGTGTCGTTGCCACGAGCCACCACGTATGACGAGTCCACCGTCCATTCTCCGCTTCCCCCGCAGGACGGGGCCGAGGTGAACTCGATCCTGAAGCGGTCGCCGTGCCCACCCTCTATGGTGTTGCCGTCGTAGAAGCGAATGAACCTCACCGGCATTGCTCGTTGGAGAGCGTAGCCAACATATCGTGCGCATGACCCGTTGATGGAATTGAGCGTGAGCTTCTGGAAGTAGGTGATGCCGTCGATCTCGATGTAGTAGCTGGCATCTGTTGTGACGTTGTTGTTGGAATTAACGGTATTGGGATAGTTTGATGCAATTTGATGGTCAATATCAAGTTGTATTGATGTATCTCAATTCCTGGAATTCAATGTTTCAACCCTGTGGGGTGTTGTTTAGTCCCACATCGTGGAGAGAGAAAACTGAGACTTGGTTTATATGTGGGAAGTCGTGAGACTAGTCTGGAAACAGACTAGAGAGGATTTTAGACCACAACACACACACGCGTCGCGCGCGCGCCGGGCCGGGCATGGGCACGGGCACGGGCACGGGCGTGGGCGTGGGTGCGGCGCGGCTGCGGCTGCGGCGTGGCAAAGACCAAGTCGGTTTTTGTAACCGCGAGTTTTGATTTCCAAGTATTACGCCCCATTATCTTCTCACGAAAACGTAACCGCCCCGGATGCCTTTAAGTATCTCTTAAAGGGCGTGGGTGTGGACGACGAACATCGATTCCATTCCATTCCTTCTCTGCGCCCTGCTCTCTTTCGAGGACGCTTCTTTTTTCCTCTCTCGATCTCGGGTTTCGTCTACGGAGGTGGCTTTCGAGGACGCTCAAGCACGGTGCACACCGTCAACGAGCGTGGACCGTCGGACCCTGGGAGCGGCACGTCAAGGCCCTGTGCGCCGGTAAAGTGGGGGGCGTTGTCTCTCTAAGGGGAGTCCTACAACAGGACGCTTCGGTTGTGATCTCTAACTCTACTTTTCTTTGTCGCATTGTTTGTTATGATCTTGGTTTCCGGATTTCTCCCTTGCGCGATATTTGTCTTATCACTGTTAACCTGGATTCATACATATGGTAATCTGTTCTGTAAATCTGTGGTCGTATGGATTTTTATATGTATGCAATGGACGTTTTTCTCAACATTCTTAGAGAGACAGCGTTATAACGTGATAAGAAAAATGTCGGATTTGAGGTTTCGGTCTCGTGTGGATTTCACTGGTATGCCATAGAAATTCGGGGGTCAGAATTTCAAGCGTTGGCAACAACGCATGAGAATCTGGCTGACCACGATTGGCCTGATTTCGGTTCTGGAAACCGAGTGCCCTAAGTTATCTGAACAAAATCCGGATCCTGAGACGGTTAAGATGGCGGATGCGTGGAAAGAACATGACCGTCTGTGTCATGGGTGCATTCTCACTGCACTATCGAACGTTCTGTTCGATGTCTATGGCGCATCCACCAAAACCGCTAAGGATCTGTGGGAGGAACTGGATAAGAAATATAACACGGAGGATCTGGGTATTGAAAAATACTCAGTATCCAAGTTCCTGAAATTTCAGATGATTGAGGGCAAATCGGTTTCGGAACAGGCTCATGAGTTTTTGTTATTACTCCATGGGTTAGCCGAGGCAGAATTGAAACTTCCTGAAAAGTTTCAAGTTATGTCGATCATTAAGAAATTTCCCAAGTCCTGGGAAGATTTTGGGATGTCCTTAAAGCACAGGAAGGGGAAAATTTCTCTGGATGATCTGATGGTCTCGATAGCCATTGAAGAGGAGCATAGGAAACAAAAACCTGTGATGCCTATAGACGTGAACCCTAAGGTCAATGTCATAACCTCAAAAGGAAACATTGCTAAAGGGAAAAATAAGAAACTGAAAGCCAAGGGAAAAAATCCAAAAAAAAACAAAGAAGAAACCTTGCTGGCAGTGTGGACAGGTTGGACATTGGAAGAAGGATTGCCCTTCTCTGAAGACCCAACAGAAGTCTACGGATGTCGTTCCTCAGGCTCTTGTGCTGACTGAGGGAGGCGGGTCCGGTGAGGGGTATGTCTCAGTGAACCCTGAGCTCTACTTTGTAAACGAGCCTAATGAGTGGCTTGTTGATACAGGTGCAAATGTTCACATTTGTACTGATAGAACATTCTTTGTGTCTTATCAGGCTTCAGCCGGTAGTACAGTAATGATGGGGAACAGATCTGCAGCCAAGGTGCTTGTGAAACGTCCCGCTTCGACGGGAGCGCATCTCAACACCCATTCACATTATTACCCAACAACAGTCATAAACAACCTGCATGATATACCATTTATACAAAAAAAACATAGGAAGGAAAATCTAAGTTTTCATTGATAACAAAAGTCCACATAGTAATAGCAATAAATCCTCAGAGTCTCTTTATTACATCATAAATACTTGGAAATGGAAGATAGCGACAACTACTAAGAAACTAGTCCTCGACCTTAACCACGTCCTGCAGATGCACCACCAAAAATATGAGCCTCTGTCTCCTGCTCTACACTTCCTGTTGGATTTCCAAAGAATGTAACTCATGAGTCAACTGACTCAGTAAGGATAAAATAAATTATAAATCAAGAACATATAGATAGGCAATGCAACTGCAGTAACTGAGCAAGTTTAGAAGAGAACAACTTAAAAACATCTAGTAATAAGCAATCAGTTATATTCTAGGCATTTAACAATCACGCAATCAAAATCAATTCTTTGACTTATCTATATTCGTATTCTCATTTACTTATCCCGGACTCGCTCGTCAAAGGAGAAAGCCTGCACTAGGGATGAAGTCTGCAACACTCCATTCATAGTGCAATCTAAAACCTGTGCGCAAACGCGATCCTTCAGCCAGTCTAGTTGGTAGTACTCTGACACTCGTGACAGGGGGCACCTAGCCCAAAGAGTCGTAACTTCGTCAATCGAGTCTGCCGGAGGAGTCTCGCTCGCTCCAAAAAATGCCACAAAATGGATCCGTACAATACGATGCCCGCATGCATCCACCTCAATTCTACCAGAGTACCTACCACCACCCCACTCTGTGATGCCCCTCGAGTGGGGATGACTCACTGTCGGCTCAGCCGGACTACAAGGGTGTGCACCCACCTTGTATTAATATATTAAAAAACTAAATATGTTATTAGACTTTACTCGAAAGTGATCCATCTTTGGACTTAACCGAGTCTTCTACCAAGTTCTTGACCAACTTATTTAATATTTCTGACCCTTAGGTCACCATCCATGCCATTACATTTTCTCCAAGGCTGTCATAATTTAACTTAACACATTTCATTTCACATGTGGGGATTGTTAGATAATAGTCGCCCAGACCATCATCCCATGCTAAACATAACGTGTCTCCAGATTTATATAATTCTCTGATCATTAAATAGGATGCCCTCCTTCTATTCTCATAAAAAAAAGGATTTAATTATGGGGACAAACTCGTATCGCCCATCATGGGTATGGACCATGCTCCAGTCTAAGTATATAAAAATTTGAATATATGATATTAAAAGTCGACCAAGAGATATACCTGTTATCAACTTGATGTACTGATGTGCACACCCAACTTAATGAGAAATCTATACCTACTATGTGCACGCACATGTATAATAAATGACTACTATTTAGGCATGGATGTAAGACATTTCAAAGAAAAGAACCAGCCCTTATATGCATATACAAATAGTGAACTCGATGGAAGGGATCATACAAATTAATCATACTAATTATTATGTAATAAAGCCAACGATAATTCTCGTGAATCCATGGCATGTAGTTCACGTTGGAGCTCCTACCCTTCCATAACTAACAAGAGAACTAGTTGTAATTTCAAATTGTTGTACCACCAGTAGCATCTCCCAATGTCCATGCCTAATGCCTTAATTATCGCTGCCCAAGTCAATCTCGTTAAAACTAATTTCATTTAACGTGAATGATTATTTAGATTACAGCTCAATCCCACATCCATCTACAGAATTTAAAAACACACAAAGTCCCAACGATTTTAAAAAGAAAGGAGGTGATACCGCATGCTATATTTAGATAACAAAACAAAATCATTTAGTAAAAAAATTCTCAGGTATTCTTTCCCAACGTGTGGCATCCTCCATAATAAAGATAACTACTATTTTATTCAATAATAAACCTATGATTATTTACTAATAAAAACTAGCCTCCCCTTACAACCTTCTGTAATAGTTTAATCAACATGACCCTAAGAACTTGGATAATTTGCATTACCCTAATGCACGAAGTAACCGACTTACAATTTTCAACCCTACGGAAGTGATGCCATTAATGTATGATCATACGACTGGAAGATACCTATATAACATTAATAGGAAAAAAAATCACGCCTTACCTGACTGGACGATAGAATCTACATGATGAATATGATCGTCGAGTTTATGTTTAAGTGTTAATATCTCATGCCAACTCAAAAAAAACGGATGAAAGATTACCAACAGCAAGAGGTGATCCTGGGGTTGGATCACAATCGAGTCCCCTAAACCACATTCTCCATTTTCGCGAGAAATGCGAAAGAAAAGGAGGAAGGGTGAAATCCGTTACCTATGCTCGTGCATGCCCTTGATCCACGTGCTCGATCGCCCGATCACCAATCCGATGAGAGGGCTTCCTTTCCCTTGCGATGGCATTCCTCGTCTTCCTCTTGTCTCGAAGCTACGAAGCTTGCACCATTATCCTTTTGGCTCTCTAGAGAAGGAGATGGAACAAGATAAGAGAATGACTTGGGAAGGAAGAAAGGATGGATTAGGGTTTGGAAAAGGAGTAGGAATGAGGGGAGATGAAGGGTGGGGGTCTTTATATAGTTGGGGATTAAAATCCTAGTTTTAGAAACCCCAAAACAACCCTAATCCGAAATTAATTAATCAAAACCCGTAACCCTTAATTCCCTCAAAAACCATGACCCCTCTTCACTAAAACAGGCATATCTCCCACATCCGGACTCGGAATTTCGTGTTTTTGGGCTCGTTGGAAAGCTTGCGACGAGACACTTCTTTTGAGTATAATATTGAATAGGTTTTAAAGCTTCAGAAAAATCCGAAAATTACGGGGTGTTACATCATAACAACCTTAAAAACAGGCTCGTCCCCGAGACTTAGGATGTAAAAGGTGTAATATAACAACCTTAAAAGGTTGGATCCTATTGAGTAAAAGATAACAACCTTAAAAAGGATGAAAGTAGCTTATAAATTAGCTTCAAAAAGGTATGGGTAGTCTCGTCGCATATCCGCCTCAGGTTCCCAGGTGGCCTCCTCGGAGTTGTGTCGTTGCCAAAGGATCTTCACCAAGGGTATCTCCTTGTGCCTTAACTTCTTCACTGAACGATCAATGATCCGAACTGGTTCCTCCGGATAACTCAGATTAGTATCCACATGAAGATCATCATAACTAATCACATGCGATGGATCATGCACATATTTTCTCAAGTTGGAGATATGAAAAACATCATGCACACCGGCAAGGTGAGGAGGAAGAGCAATCCTATACGCAACTTTACCAATCTTCTCGAGAATCTCGAACGGTCCGACAAACCGTGGTGCTAATTTTCCCTTCACTCCAAACCGCTGAACTCCCTTCATGGGAGAAACTCTCAAGAAGACAAAATCTCCAACCTCAAAACTAAGATCAGTGCGTCGTCTATCGCTATAGCTCTTTTGCCTACTCTGTGCAGTAAGCAATTTCTTCCGAGCTATCTTGATTGCCTTAGCGGTCTCCTCCAAATACTCTACCTTATGTAGAAGGTTATGTCCAATCTCCTGCCAACTCAGAGGTGTAGAGCACCGCCTTCTGTACAACGCTTCAAAAGGAGCCATGCCTATGCTGGCATGGTAACTGTTATTATACGTAAACTCTGCTAACGGCAAATGATCCTTCCACGACCCTTTCCACTCTAGCACACATGCTCGTAGAAGATCCTCTAGCGTCTGAATTGTCCTCTCAGATTGTCCGTCGGTCTGAGGGTGGTAAGCAGAACTGAGGCATAGTTGTACTTCTAAAGAACTCATGAATTCCCTCCAGTAGTGAGAGGTGAACCTTGGATCACGATCAGATACAATCTGCTTAGGCAGCCCATGAAGTCTGACAATCTCCTTAATAAAGACCACTGCAAGCTGTAAGGGAGTGCATGCCATACTCACAGGTATGAAATGTGCTGACTTAGTAAGCCTATCAACCACGACCCAGATGGCATCATGACTGCTAGTGGTCTTAGGAAGACCCGTCACAAAATCCATAGATATAACCTCCCACTTCCACTCAGGAATAGGAAGGGATTGCAAAAGTCCAGGTGGCCTCTTATGCTCAGCCTTAATCTGCTGACACGTCAGGCATTTTGCCACAAACTTGGCCACATCCCTTCTCATTTGCTTCCACCAAAAATTCTTTTTCAAATCCTTATACATCTTTGTGCCACCAGGATGTATCGACAAACGTGAACTATGTGCCTCACGCATGATCTCTTCCCTCAATTGTACATCTGCTGGAACACACAATCGATTCCCATTTCGTAGCACACCCTCTTGATAAGAAAAGCCAACTAAGGTTCCTGCGATAGCCTTCTCCTTGAGTCTCTGCATACTCAGGTCTTCCTGTTGCCCTTGGATGATTCGCTCAATTAACTCTGGACGAGAAGGGGATGGAACTACGACAGTCTCTCGACTACTCTGAAATGGATGCCAATCACTGAAAGCTGCAAGAAGATCCCATGCTTTAAGCTGAGGACGAGATTCACTTGAATGAGGCCTACGACTAAGGGCATCAGCAACCACGTTCGCCTTACCAGGATGGTAAGAGATGGTGCACTCGTAATCCTTTAACAGCTCCAGCCATCTCCTTTGCCTCATATTGAGCTCCTTCTGATCAAAAAGATGCTTGAGACTCTTGTGATCTGTGAAGATTTCGAAAGCAACACCATAAAGATAATGTCTCCACATTTTAAGAGCAAAGATAACTGCTGCCAGTTCCATATCATGAGTTGGGTAATTTTTCTCATGGGGCTTCAACTGTCTAGATCCATATGCAACAACCTTACCATGTTGCATCAAAACCGCACCCAGACCCTCCTTTGAGGCATCGGTGTAAACCGTGAATCCGTCTGGGCCCGACGGAATTGTCAAGATGGGAGCTGTAGTGAGCCTTTCCTTCAGAGTCTAGAAGCTATTCTCACATTCTTCTGACCAAGCATATGGCATCTCTTTCTTGGTTAGTTGGGTGAGGGGAAGGGCAATCTGAGAAAATCCCTTCACAAACTGCCTGTAATAACTGGCTAAGGCAAGAAAGCTTCGGATCTCAGACACATTCTTCGGTCGTTCCCAACTAAGGACTGCTTCGATTTTTGCCGGATCCACCGACACTCCTGCACCTGAGATAACATGGCCTAAGAATGATACTTCTTGAAGCCAAAATTCACACTTACTAAACTTTGCATATAGCTTGTGCCTCCGTAAGGTCTCCAACACTGTCTGTAAGTGAGTGCGATGTTCCTTCTCATCTCGAGAGTATATGAGGACATCGTCAATGAAAACTACAACAAAGCTGTCGAGGAAAGGCCGAAACACCCGATTCATCATGTCCATGAATGCTGCTGGGGCATTTGTTAAGCCAAAGGGCATCACCAAGAACTCATAGTGACCATATCTGGTTCTACAGGCAGACTTTGGTATGTCCACATCCCGAATACGTAATTGGTGATAACCAGACCGTAGATCAATTTTGGAGAAGATGGATGACCCTTGTAGCTGATCAAAGAGATCGTCAATGCGTGGCAAAGGGTAATGATTCTTGATTGTTACTTTATTCAACTGCCGATAATCTATACACATGCGCATAGATCCATCCTTCTTCTTAACAAAAAGGACAGGCGCTCCCCATGGAGATGTACTAGGGCGTATGAAACCCTTCTCCACCAGTTCTTGTAACTGCACCTTGAGTTCCTTCAGCTCAGCTGGTGCCATCCGGTATGGTGTCATGGATACTGGTTGAGTTCCTGGAATGATAGAAATCTCAAACTCCACCTCACGAGGTGGGGGAAGCCCAGGCAAATCTGCAGGAAATACATCTGGAAAGTTCTTTACTATTTCAACATCCTCTATTCCTTCCATGGGAGTTTGATTCCCAATGACGTGAGCAATAAATCCTTCACACCCTTGAGATAGCAGGCGATGAGCTCGCAATGCTGATATGCAGGTTACCCCTCTCGACGAGATGCTTCCATCAAATATGAATTCTTGTAGCTCAGGAAGCCTGAAAATAATCTGTTTTTGGAAACAGTCTAAACATGCGTGGTGATTCTCAAGCCAGTCCATGCCGAGAATAACATCAAAATCCTCCATCTGAATAAGCAGCAAGTAGGCCTCGAGCATATAACCTCCAATATAGACCGGGCAATCGGGAAACACCCGATGTACAACAAATACCTGACCTCCAGGTCCCTTAATAAGATAAGGGTCTGAAACCACAGTAGGCTCTCGGCCTAAGGTATCCGCAAAACTCCATGACACGAAGGAATGAGATGCGCCCGAATCAAAAAGAGCATGAGCTGTAAAGTCACCTACTGAAATCATACCTCGTACTACTGATCCCGAAGCATGTGCTTGCCCATCGGTGATGGCATGGAGTTGTCCTTCTCTTCGTGGCCCACTGGAACCTGTCATGCCCCGAGTCTGGTTGGGATGTCCCCTGCCACCACGAGAGGTAGAACCACGTCCCTGGTGCTGCGGACGTCCCCCTCGTACAGTACCTCGCATCTGTGAAGCTCCCAACAGACAGTTGGACCTGATGTGCCCCTCTTGGTTGCATCGGTAGCAAACACGTGCATCGGTTATGCTGTTCACCATAGGATGTGCTGGTCGTGATGGCTCGGAAAGTGCTTGCCCCAAGGTAGGAGTTCCTCCATGTGCGGACCTGGTAGACATGCCATGCCGGTAGAGGTGGGTACGTTGTCCTCTTCGTGCTGTCGAACGGTCATTACGAGCAGGCTTCCCATAAAAGCTCGATCCTCCTTGCCTGGTTTGCACTGACCTGCCTTCACGCAAGTCCTCTTCTACTCGTGATGCAGCATCAACCACTTCCTTCATAGTAACCAATCTAAGAGGTACTAGTCTCTCGCGAATTTCCTTACGGAGACCCCGAAAGAACTTGAATGCTTTGTCAGCCTCAGTCGGCACAGTGCTAGCAGCATACTTCAGCAACTCCGTGAACCTGTTTAGATAAGCAGTCACAGCCTTGTTCCCTTGCTCGAGCAGTGTGAACTCCACGCGGCGCTGCTCCAGCCAGTATTCCGGATAGAAATGCTCCCGGAACGCCTCAGTGAATTTCTCCCAAGTAACCGGCGTTGTTATCTGCGGCTCCATAGAACTCCACCATTCCTCAGCATAGCCTGCTAAGGAGTAAGTGGCAAGGGTAACCTTCTCCTCATCCGGTACATGTATGGTGCGAAATACCTTTTCCACACGCTTCAGCCACCTCTCTGCCACATCTGGGCTTGTATTGCCCAGAAACTCCGGAACCTTCTCCTTGCGATATTTTGAAAATATGTCCTCTTGTCGCGGTGGCAGCGGCGAGGGGGGAGGAGGAGGAGGAGGAGGTGGCGGCGGTGGTGGATCACCGTCTCCCCCACCCATTCCAGACCCCCCTTCGGACGTAGATCTCGACAATCGCTCCTCGAGCATAAGCTGTCTCTGCTGCACATCCTGCAGCATCGCCATCATCGCAGCCAATTGTTGCGCAGTCTGATCCCTACGAGGCGGCATGGTCTGCATGAGTAGAAATAAAAAAAAGGAATTGTGATTAGATTCAAGAGAAGAGGTCATTTGTCAACCTTGATCATTTTTTTTTGACAGTAGTCAGCAGACTACTTGTCTAATGTACAATGGTATTTCTCCTACCATACAGTTGTCTATGACTGATGGGGTAATTGGGCTCTGATACCAAATGAAACGCCCCGCTTCGACGGGAGCGCATCTCAACACCCATTCACATTATTACCCAACAACAGTCATAAACAACCTGCATGATATACCATTTATACAAAAAAAAACATAGGAAGGAAAATCTAAGTTTTCATTGATAACAAAAGTCCACATAGGAATAGCAATAAATCCTCAGAGTCTCTTTATTACATCATAAATACTTGGAAATGGAAGATAGCGACAACTACTAAGAAACTAGTCCTCAACCTTAACCACGTCCTGCAGATGCACCACCAAAAATATGAGCCTCTGTCTCCTGCTCTACACTTCCTGTTGGATTTCCAAAGAATGTAACTCATGAGTCAACTGACTCAGTAAGGATAAAATAAATTATAAATCAAGAGCATATAGATAGGCAATGTAACTGCAGTAACTGAGCAAGTTTAGAAGAGAACAACTTAAAAACATCTAGTAATAAGCAATCAGTTATATTCTAGGCATTTAACAATCACGCAATCAAAATCAATTCTTTGACTTATCTATATTCGTATTCTCATTTACTTATCCCGGACTCGCTCGTCAAAGGAGAAAGCCTGCACTAGGGATGAAGTCTGCAACACTCCATTCATAGTGCAATCTAAAACCTGTGCGCAAACGCGATCCTTCAGCCAGTCTAGTTGGTAGTACTCTGACACTCGTGACAGGGGGCACCTAGCCCAAAGAGTCGTAACTTCGTCAATCGAGTCTGCCGGAGGAGTCTCGCTCGCTCCAAAAAATGCCACAAAATGGATCCGTACAATACGATGCCCGCATGCATCCACCTCAATTCTACCAGAGTACCTACCACCACCCCACTCTGTGATGCCCCTCGAGTGGGGATGACTCACTGTCGGCTCAGCCGGACTACAAGGGTGTGCACCCACCTTGTATTAATATATAAAAAAACTAAATATGTTATTAGACTTTACTCGAAAGTGATCCATCTTTGGACTTAACCGAGTCTTCTACCAAGTTCTTGACCAACTTATTTAATATTTCTGACCCTTAGGTCACCATCCATGCCATTACATTTTCTCCAAGGCTGTCATAATTTAACTTAACACATTTCATTTCACATGTGGGGATTGTTAGATAATAGTCGCCCAGACCATCATCCCATGCTAAACATAACGTGTCTCCAGATTTATATAATTCTCTGATCATTAAATAGGATGCCCTCCTTCTATTCTCATAAAAAAAAGGATTTAATTATGGGGACAAACTCGTATCGCCCATCATGGGTATGGACCATGCTCCAGTCTAAGTATATAAAAATTTGAATATATGATATTAAAAGTCGACCAAGAGATATACCTGTTATCAACTTGATGTACTGATGTGCACACCCAACTTAATGAGAAATCTATACCTACTATGTGCACGCACATGTATAATAAATGACTACTATTTAGGCATGGATGTAAGACATTTCAAAGAAAAGAACCAGCCCTTATATGCATATACAAATAGTGAACTCGATGGAAGGGATCATACAAATTAATCATACTAATTATTATGTAATAAAGCCAACGATAATTCTCGCGAATCCATGGCATGTAGTTCACGTTGGAGCTCCTACCCTTCCATAACTAACAAGAGAACTAGTTGTAATTTCAAATTGTTGTACCACCAGTAGCATCTCCCAATGTCCATGCCTAATGCCTTAATTATCGCTGCCCAAGTCAATCTCGTTAAAACTAATTTCATTTAACGTGAATGATTATTTAGATTACAGCTCAATCCCACATCCATCTACAGAATTTAAAAACACACAAAGTCCCAACGATTTTAAAAAGAAAGGAGGTGATACCGCATGCTATATTTAGATAACAAAACAAAATCATTTAGTAAAAAAATTCTCAGGTATTCTTTCCCAACGTGTGGCATCCTCCATAATAAAGATAACTACTATTTTATTCAATAATAAACCTATGATTATTTACTAATAAAAACTAGCCACCCCTTACAACATTCTGTAATAGTTTAATCAACATGACCCTAAGAACTTGGATAATTTGCATTACCCTAATGCACGAAGTAACCGACTTACAATTTTCAACCCTACGGAAGTGATGCCATTAATGTATGATCATACGACTGGAAGATACCTATATAACATTAATAGGAAAAAAAATCACGCCTTACCTGACTGGACGGTAGAATCTACATGATGAATATGATCGTCGAGTTTATGTTTAAGTGTTAATATCTCTTGCCAACTCAAAAAAAAACGGATGAAAGATTACCAACATCAAGAGGTGATCCTGGGGTTGGATCAAAATCGAGTCCCCGAAACCACATTCTCCATTTTCGCGAGAAATGCGAAAGAAAAGGAGGAAGGGTGAAATCCGTTACCTATGCTCGTGCACGCTCTTGATCCACGTGCTCGATCGCCCGATCACCAATCCGATGAGAGGGCTTCCTTTCCCTTGCGATGGCCTTCATCGTCTTCCTCTTGTCTCGAAGCTACGAAGCTTGCACCATTATCCTTTTGGCTCTCTAGAGAAGGAGATGGAACAAGATAAGAGAATGACTTGGGAAGGAAGAAAGGATGGATTAGGGTTTGGAAAAGGAGTAGGAATGAGGGGAGATGAAGGGTGGGGGTCTTTATATAGTTGGGGATTAAAATCCTAGTTTTAGAAACCCCAAAACAACCCTAATCCGAAATTAATTAATCAAAACCCGTAACCCTTAATTCCCTCAAAAACCATGACCCCTCTTCACTAAAACAGGCATATCTCCCACATCCGGACTCGGAATTTCGCGTTTTTGGGCTCGTTGGAAAGCTTGCGACGAGACACTTATTTTGAGTATAATATTGAATAGGTTTTAAAGCTTCAGAAAAATCCGAAAATTACGGGGTGTTACAGCTTGGGTCCGGACAAGTCGAGCTGAGATTCTCAACTGGACGAGTTTGGACTTTGCGCAGGGTGCTGCACGTTCCTGAGATTAAGAAGAATGTTTTGTCTGGTTCTTTATTAGTTAGAGAGGGTTTTCAATTGGACTTTAAATGTAATAAAGTAGTTTTTCTGAGACATGGTGTTTTCTTTGGAAAAGGATATTTGGCTGATCATGATCTTTTATTTAGAATAAGATGTGACATTGATAGTTCAGTTAATAATATTTCTGGTTTTGATTCTTCCACTTATGTTGTTTCAAATATTGAATCTACTTATTTATATCATGCTAGGCTAGGACATGTAAATTTCAATTCTATGAAAAGAATGATGAAACTTGACATGATTCCTAATCATACTACAGACAAACTCAACAAATGTGAAATGTGTGCTCAAGCTAAGTTGCCTATAAAGCCTTTTCATTCTGTGAATAGGGAAACTGAGATTCTAGACTTAGTACATTCTGATATTTGTGAGTTTGGTGGTGTGATGACTAGAGATAACAAAAGATATTTTATCACCTTCATAGATGATAGCAGTAGATACTGTTATGTTTATCTGCTTAAAACTAAGGATGAAGCCTTAGAAAAATTTCTTATTTTTAAGAATGAAGCAGAAACACAAGTCGGGAAAAGTAATTAAACGTCTAAGGTCAGATAGGGGTGGTGAATACACATCTAAGATATTTGATGAACAATGCAAACTATTTGGCATAGTTCATGAGGTCACTGCACCATATTCACCACAGTCCAATGGAATAGCAGAACGAAAGAATAGGACCCTAACTGATATGGTCAATGTATTTTTACAAAGTTATGGGCTACCATCTTACATGTGGGGGGAAGCTTTGAATACGGCCTGCCATATTCTGAATAGAGTTCCCTTAAGGCATAAAGATAAGAGTCCATTTGAACTTTGGAGAAATAGGAAACCAAGCCTAAAATATCTTAAGGTGTGGGGATGCCTGGCTAAGGTCTTAGTCCCAGAACACAAGAGAAAGAAGCTTGGATCTAAAACAGTTGACGCGGTCTTCTTGGGGTATCTGGAAAATAGTTATGCCTATCGATTCTTAGTAATTCGGTCTGAGATCGCAGGCATAGATTCTAATACTATTGTTGAACTTCGTGATGCTACATTTTTCGAGGATATTTTTCCAATGAAAAGGGGGATTCCTGAAAATCCTCCACAACAAATAGAAAAGATGTCAAATGTGGGGGCTAGCTCTTCTGAACCCAATGAATTTTTGGAGGATGTTGAACCTAGACAAAGTAAGAGACCTAGGATTGCTAAGGATTTAGGTAGCGACTTTGTCTCCTACCAAATCGAGGGTGATCCTCCCACATACAAGGATGCGATGGCTTCTACTGAAGCAAGGCATTGGAAGGACGCCATTAAATCTGAAATGGATTCGATCGTTTCAAATGGCACGTGGGAATTGGTCGATCTACCTCCTGGGTGTTCCACCATAGGAAGCAAATGGGTATTCAGAAGAAAACTTTAGACCGGACGGATCCATAGAAAAATATAAGGCAAGACTTGTAGCCAAAGGTTTCAAACAGAAAGAGGGTATTGATTATTTTGATACCTATTCTCCTATTACTAGAATGACTACGATTCGGATGCTCATTGCGTTGGCCTCCATACATGATCTCACAATTCATCAAATGGATGTGAAGACTGCTTTTTTATATGGTGATCTTGAGGAGGAGATCTATATGGACCACCCTGAGGGATTCGTAGCATCTGGTAATGAGAGAAAGGTCTGTAAGCTTGTAAAATCTCTTTATGGATTAAAACAAGCTCCGAAACAGTGGCATGACAAGTTTGATAAGACTATCCAGTCTTATGGCTTTATTGTTCATGAATCCGATAAATGTGTGTATTCTATGATTAAAGGTGATATGTTTGTTGTCTTATGCCTATATGTAGATGATATTTTGATATTTGGATCAAACATAAGGATAGTGGAAGAAACCAAGAAGTTCTTGAGTAGTAAGTTTGAGATGAAGGACTTAGGAGTTGCTAATGTGATTTTGGGGCTCAAACTGATTAGATCTGCTAATGGGATAGATGTGTCTCAGTCACATTATACTGAGAAGGTTCTTGAAAATTTTGGCTATCAGAGCTCTAAATCTGTATGCACTCCTTATGAATCATCTAAACCCCTCTGCAAGAACAAAAGTGGAGTACCTGTAGCACAGCTACGATATTCCCAGATTATAGGAAGCTTGATGTATCTTGCGAACTGTACTCGACCTGATATTTCATTCACAGTCGCAAAGTTAAGTAGATACACGAGCTGTCCTGACCGTACTCATTGGGAGGCCTTGGATCGAGTGTTGAAGTACCTTAAGGGTACTACACTTCTTGGACTGCATTATGGTAAATATCCTCCTGTCTTAGAAGGATATAGTGATGCAAGTTGGATAGGTCAAATGGAGGACTCCGGGAGTAACGGTGTGACTGGGTATGTATTTACCCTTAGAGGCGGTGCAGTCTCCTGGAGGTCTGTGAAACAGACCATTTTGGCTCGGTCTACTTTTGAGGCAGAGCTGTGTGCTTTGGACACAACAGGTATTGAGGCTGAATGGCTTAGGGAGCTTCTCTCTGAGATGCCCATGGTGGGTAAGCCGATACTGGCAATTTCTTTACATTGTGATAGCATGACTACTATTGCTAAGGTAAAGAGTTCAAAGTACAATCAGAAAACAAGAAGACATATCCAAGTTAGACTTAAGTCTATTAGGGATTTGGTATCTTCTGGAGTGATTGCTGTGGAATTTGTTGATACCAAAGATAACACGGCAGATCCACTTACAAAGGGACTTGATAGATCTTTAGTCCAAAAATCCAGACTTGGGATGGGGCTGAAACCCACTGAGAGTTTACCCGCAGTAGCAACCCAACCTAAATGAGTGGAGATCCCACAAAATAGGTTCAATGGGAAAACAAGCTGTAAGGGGAACTGGTTGGCACTCAATATGCAATACTTTGCATGTGAGTCCTATCCCTGGAAAGTCGAGTGCCTGAAAGCTGCAGGAAAAGGTTGAGCATTATGCTCTTAATGGATTCAAGCTTTTATAAGCAGGATGTGAGCAGTGCATCCTTGGAGAATGCCACCTATATGAGTATTTCTGTGGGCCGCAGATAAAGGATGAGGGTTTATCCTTTAATATACTCATGAAACAGGGAAGGGTGCAAGGCCATTAAGAGCACCAAAACCAGAAGATTGTCACCATAGATTTCACTCCGTTGTTACCTCTCGATACCATTACATCAAAGGATTAAAGTTCAAGACATAGTTCACTTTATTCCTGTGATGGTGAAAGGGGATAACTCAGGTGAAGGTTCAAACCGGAAGGTACCTTTACTGAAAGCAGAGTGTGGAAACCCGAGATTCTTGGCTCTTCGTGTTTCAACAGTGAATTCGTGGGGGATTGTTGGAATTAACGGTATTGGGATAGTTTGATGCAATTTGATGGTCAATATCAAGTTGTATTGATGTATCTCAATTCCTGGAATTCAATGTTTCAACCCTGTGGGGTGCTGTTTAGTCCCACATCGTGGAGAGAGAAAACTGAGACTTGGTTTATATGTGGGAAGTCCTGAGACTAGTCTGGAAACAGACTAGAGAGGATTTTAGACCACAACACACACACGCACGCGCGCGCGCCGGGCCGGGCGCGGCCGCGGCCGCGGCCGTGGCTGCGGCGTGGCGTGGCAAAGACCAAGTCGGTTTTTGTAACTGCGAGTTTTGATTTCCAAGTATTACGCCCCATTATCTTCTCACGAAAACGTAACTGCCCCGGATGCCTTTAAGTATCTCTTAAAGGGCGTGGGTGTGGACGACGAACATCGATTCCATTCCATTCCTTCTCTGCGCCCTGCTCTCTTTCGAGGACGCTTCTTTTTTCCTCTCTCGATCTCGGGTTTCGTCTACGGAGGTGGCTTTCGAGGAAGCTCAAGCACGGTGCGCACCGTCAACGAGCGTGGACCGTCGGACCCTGGGAGCGGCACGTCAAGGCCCTGTGCGCCGGTAAAGTGGAGGGCGCTGTCTCTCTAAGGGGAGTCCTACAACAGGACGCTTCGGTTGTGATCTCTAACTCTACTTTTCTTTGTCGCATTGTTTGTCATGATCTTGGTTTCTGGATTTCTCCCTTGCGCGAATATGCATATGTTAATTAAACGGATATTTGTCTTATCACTGTTAACATGGATTCATACATATGGTAATCTGTTCTGTAAATCTGTGGTCGTATGGATTTTTATATGTATGCAATGGACGTTTTTCTCAACAGTTGTTGCCCCAGTTGTCGAGGACAGCGGCATCGGTGGAGACGAGGAACACGGAGAGGATTGCCGAGAGGAAGAGGGTGGTCATGATCTTCTCCATGGTGAGATCGATGCTTCCTTAAAGCTATGCGTTGCTCTGCTTTTATAGAGGGAAAGAGATGACGTGTTTCGCTTCAAAGAGAGGCATCGTCCGGTTGCGGGTCTTTGTTCACATCGAAATGGGTCAAGATCGAACGCTTGCACGTGAGATAAAAGTCATGATTGAACGCTCGCACGTGAGGAAAAAGACGAGAGGGATAAGATCAGCTTCCCCTTCTCATCATTAATGTAATACCCCAACGTCAAATATAGTATCATCTCTAAAACTCACAAAGTGTGGATGTGAATTATAAGTGATAGAGACTACTCTTTGACAACTTGGGCTTAAGCATTTTGGTGGTTGTCAACGGATCCATTTGAACCCGTATCCGACAATTTATCAGGACAGTTTTCCTCGATAATGGATTGAGACCTAAGTATGGGACGTTACAATTTACCATCGTTTGCACCAACTACTCGTCTCATCGAATAAAAGGTAAAATGATGATTTAAGATATTTTTAAAATAAAATTCTTGATATTTGCGACTTTTACATTTATGCCACCATATTCAGTGATGTATTCATTGATGCATTGCTTCCACTTTTGAGAAGAAATAAAAACTGACCAATTAAATGAGGGGTTGCAACTGCAATATATAGGATTAGAACGATGATGATGATGATTCACGAGAATAATGTGACGAGAAATAGTCATCGTTTCAACTCTGAAGCAAAGCAATGCATAGAAACATCCAAAACTACCCGATAGAGTTTATTACACCATAACCCAAGGTTTCAAATCCATCGAATCAATAAGGTATTAATTAACCATTAGCCCAGTGGACTGGTTGTTCAAACCGATGATGATATCATATGATTCATAAGAAATGGAAAATTTTGAATTATTATAGTATCCATTTGGTTCGTATGTTACAATCGGACCAAATCACATTTGACCGGTATTTTATACAAATAAATATATATTTTCTGCATCATATATCTAAATTTATTTTATATAATCTATATAAATATTTACACACGTATATAATGTCCCAAATCAATACTTTTAATAAAATAATTAAAATAACTATTGATGATATTAGTTATTTATTTATTATCCTCTTTTTATATGGACGCGAGCTCCCTAGGGATCTCTCCTCTCTCTTTGTGTGTGACAAACACGGTGAGGTCCTTACTTCCAATCTTTAAATTTTACCCTCAATGTTTGTTTGGAAAAATCAATTCGACTTCTATGATTTTTACTTTGTAAATTAAAGTTAATATAAAACTTATATGTCATATTATATTCATCTCAAAAAATGCCGTGTTATAATTGAAGTTTTGATTTATCTAAGTGTGTATCGTATTATATAGTATATATTATATCGTATCGTAGGAGAATAATCTTGACTGATTAAAATCATTTTCATTTTAAATGATATGGACACAGATATAGTTAAATTTTTGTTGGCAGTGACAGATATAAATTTATGTATTATTGATTATATGTGTGTGTTGTATAGGGTTTTTATCAGTTGTTTCCCTTTGAGATATTGCAATTTCAGTTATGCCCCTATTTTTTTTGAAAATATCAGTTGTGTCCTCGACCTCTTACATAATGATCATTTGTACCTCTCAGGTTAGTTGCCGTCAATACTCAACATAAAGGTTGTTAACATTAAGGGCATAATGGTAATTAATTGAAATATAAAGGGTAACGGTAATTTAATCTTCTCAATTTCTTCTTCTTCCTCCCTCCACCTCATGTCGTTCCTCCTCCTCTAACTGCCCCTCCCCCTCCAGGTCCACCTCCGTCGCCGCCCCTTAACCTCCATGTCCTCCTCTGTTGTTGCCCCTCTCCTGCCAGGCCCTCTGCCTTCGTCTCCTCTACCCACCTCTGTCGTCGCCCCTCCCCCTCTAGGCCCTTCTCCTCCTATGGCCCTCCTCCTCCATTGCCCCTCCCCCTTCAAACCCTTCTCCTCTATCACGTCTTCCCCTCCAAGCCTTCCTCCTCCGCCGCTCCCCACTACAAAATAAACCACTATTGATGTACACAGATTTGCGTCCACTAGGCGAGCACATGTGCTCGCTCGTACTATATAATAATTCCAATGGAGGCGCAGATGGTGATGATGGTGGAGCAGGTGACGAAGTTCCGAGAAGATTTCACGGCGTACATGTAAGTATTCTACTTATAGAATGAGTAATAATTTTATATTTCTTTATCTACAAAGTGCAAGTAACATGTATATATCTTCCATATATAATATAGGTCGCAAGGGCGTGCATCTCAACCTGAGGAGATTGAATCCGATGACGAAGAGGAGGAGGAGAACGACCCTGAAGAAGAGGCACGCATGTATGCTAGTTTCAAAGAAAAGGAGAAGGAAAAAAAGAAATCAAAGTACGTTTTAATGTCTAAATTTTTAGATCAAAGAAGAAGTAAATTGTTGTTGGTATTTATTTGTATTGTTGTTAAACTTTTAGCACGTCTTTTAATTTATATGAACTTTGATAATATAGTTTGTTGTAATTTTACTTGTCGTTGTTGCTTCAAACATATATTTGTAGTATTTAGATGTTAAATTTGAATGTTTATTTCTAAGTTCATGTATATTGCGTGACTTTGACTTGTCAATGCTAGTTATCTTAGTTGACGAACTGGTATACTATATATACGCTTCGCGAGCTCTGATAAGCACCTGCAGTGGTTTATTGACAGGCTATACAGGTTCGACGGGGCATCAAAACTCCGTCGAACCTGTATATTTTTTTCCTGAAAATCAGTTTGGATGAGCACATGTGCTCTCCAAGTGCTCCGTGATTGATCGCCCTATTTAATAGGGGTGATCATTGCGGCGAGCACATCTGTGCACGCTAGAATGTGGGCGAGCACATAGCGTCCCAATGTGCTCTCCCACCTATCGGAGCGACTCTCGTAGAAGCGAGCATGCCCTGAACGAGCACATGTGAACGCCCACCAGTTGGGCGTGCACATTACGAGCCTTTATGTGCACGCCAATCCCGCCTTTTTTGTAGTTCCCCCTCCAGGCCCTCCTCCTCCATTGCCCTCCCCCCTAGGCCATTCCTCCCTCCCTCACCCCCTCCCCCCGCCTTCCTCCTGTTTAACGTGAAAATCAGTGATCTTGAGTTCCACACAAGGCGGGAACTCAATCGTTGAATCGACCACACGAAATCCGGATTGAAACAACAATTAACCCACAATAGAAATCAAGAAATGAAATGTGGTGCGGAGTTAAAATTTATTATAACTCTACAACAAAGATGTGTATAGGGGCAAGTATGTGTAGAGGTCGAACACAGGGAGCAGACAGGTAGTACGGGGCAAAAATGCTCAAATGTGAATGTGAAGACTTGTCTATTTATGCTATTTTTTGTGGGTTTTTAATTATATATTTTTTATTGTAATTTTTGGTTTTATATTTTTATATTTTACTTTTTAGTTTCTGATTTTGTATTTTCTTTTTATACTTTATATTTTTATATATTTTATTTTTATTTAAATAGACTATATAGACAAAGTAAGAAAGAGAGGAATAAGGATTTATAAAATAGGTAAAAATATTCAAAAATCAGGAAATAAAATCTTTTTGGCTTTTTTTATATTTTTCTAATATTTTTGTGATTTTTCTAGATTTTTCTGAATTTGCTTGGTATTTTTAAAGTAAAAAATACTATAAAACAGTGAACTAAGTAGCTGGTCGAAATTAAAATGAGGATGAAAATATCAAATGGTGTACAAAATTCCTCAAGTTAATTTTAATTGAAAGATAATAGATCAAAGAAGATACATAAACTAAAATTGTATTTTTAGGATTTTTATAGAATTTTTAAGATTTTTAAGAAAATTTTTGGGGTTTTATAATTTTAAGAGTTTTCTTTTGTATTTTTTAGTGATTTTTGGTCTGGATCTAAAAGATATGCACACACATAAAATAATTTTTTTTTGGAATTTTTCAAAAATGTTTTATAATTTTTATGTATTTTCTAGTGCAAACAGTGCTGAAAATGCATGTTTTTGAATTTTTATAAATATTAAAATGCAATATTTATGCAAAACAAAAATATATCGTGAAAAACCATACAACAGGAAGCTATGCTATTTTTTGGTGTTTTTTGGGGTTTTATAGATGCATGCAATAAATAGAGACAACAAAAAGAAACTACACTACTAGCAGGGGTATTTTGCAAATATAGAAAAGTACAAGGGGTTGTGTGTAAATTTCACACAAAATATATGCTGAATATTAAATCCCAGGTCCAATAAGAAATAATAAAAGCCGTAGGCCCTTTCTTGCAAAATTTGCCAAGTCACGTGGGCATAGCACGTGACATGGCAAGGGCTAAAGAGTGATTCCAAACAGATCTAGGGGGCACGGTGCAAATATTATCAAAGTTACTAAATGCCTAAGAAAGTTTAAATAGCAAAAAAATACAAAAAGGTAGCGGGGTAATAGATGCAAAATACCCCGCATGCGCGATCGGACGGTGGCTGCTATGCCTGGGCTGGGCCGTCGATCTAACGGCTGGAAGACGACGACGAAGAACAGGGAAGAACTCGCTGCGAAGCGAGCTTCCCCGGCCTCCTTCCTCCTCCTCTGGCACTCCTTCGAGCTGCAAAATGGCCGCAAGACTCCTAGACGCTCCCCTTATCGAGTGGCGGCCTCAAAATCGTGTGAACGGCACTGGAGAACCACCGCGGCGTGAACGACACGGAGCTGCGCCCAGGAGCTTTTCCTTCCAAATCTTGACCCCGGATGGAGTCTCGTGGCCCCAGGAACCTGCAGGGGTAAAACATACACGACAAGAGAGGGTTCCAAGGGCTCACAAAAGGTGCAAGGAGTTGGAAAGCGTGCGGGGGAAAGTTCGCCGGAGCAGGGCTCCGGCGAGCTTCGAATGGTCGGATCTAAGCTATTGTTGTTGACAAAGTGTGCAATAAAAAGAGTAGAACTAAAGCTAAACCTGCAACTAAAGAACGAGCAAAAAAATTGAATAAACACAACCTCAACCGGCCAAGAAAACCAGGAAATAGACCTCACGGCCAAAGTGACCGGAGACGGGGTGGAGACACCTCCGCGCCGCTCCTCCGCTCCTCCTAATGGTGAGGTGAAGTTGTTGTCACCTCCCTCTAACCTCAGCACATGAAAGAAGGGACGAAGAACGAGCAAAAAGGGTTCAAGATTTGAAAATGGTCGGAGGGGGTATTTTGTACAAGGTGGCTCTGGAGGCTCGAAGATCAAGGGAAAACGGGTGGAGCAGTGATCCAAAGCCCGAAAAAATCTTAGGGCGTGTATCCTTGATATGTGGTGAACAAAAGTCAAGAAGGAATCGAGGCTAAACGATGAAATGCGTGGCCTACAAAAATCGTAAAAAACGGACAAAAACCAATGTCTGACACAGGTCAGACCTTGGTCAGAGAGCTGGTCAACACGACCCCAAGAACGAAGAAAATAGGGCACATCCGTAATCCAATCCTCAATATAATGCCTGGGCGTGTACAAGGGATATATGGGGATAAAAAGTCGAGAAGGACACAAGGCCAAATAATGAACGATGCGGCCTCGAAAAATGGGAGATAATGGCTAAAAACGCAGCTCTGACGGGCTGCAGGAGCAGACCAGGGAGTTGACCAGTGGGACAACTTTCCAAGCCACATGGTTGGTCCACTTGGACCAACCAGGAAAATCCCTGGAAAAAACATTGCTAAAATCATTTTAAAATGGTAAATGAATTTATTAAATTATGGTTACAAAATAAAAAATGTTTATTATTTTATAAATTATTTTATTATGATTTTTATTTATTTTTTAAAGGTATAAAAATTAAAATTACCTTTTATAGCCTTATAGGTATACATATCTATATATTTTGATATTTTATTTTTATTTTATGTATTTAATTTTATTTATTTTATTTATTATTTTATAAATTTATAAAGTATTTTTATACACTTAAATATATTTTTATTTTATTTTTATGAAGTGTTTTATATACTTAATAAAATATAAGTAGTAATTATACAGGTATGTTTATAGGTATTATACCTAGGTCTTTATATACGAGTATTTTATTTTGTATTTTATTTAAGTTTTTATTCACGTTTTGATGTGTAAATATATTATAAATATTATTTACAAAATTATAAAAATATAAAGTTATAAAAATAATGAATAATAAATAAATTCAATATTTTAATCTGTATAAGTATACAATAGGGGTCCAAAACTCAACTTTCAAACCGTAAATCTGAAAAATACGAAACCACCTTCATTAAATAGATTATTTGAAATTATATACAATTAAAGGTGAGTTTGGTGCAATTTGAGTTTTTATTTGCGAGATACAGATCTAGGAAGTTGGGATTCTGGAATCTTATTCAGATCATAAATTTTTATCTGTATATTATTTTTGGGTGAAATAAATTTTGTATTTTTCTTTATTTAATTATCTACAACTTTCATGTTCAAAGATTCTTTATTTGATGTATAAAAAGTGGAACCAAAAATAGGTCCCAAAATGAATAAAGAATGAATAAAATAAAAGGGGGTTTTATTGTATTTTGGCCCTTATCTCC
>JAZKJV010009040.1:0-325000 GCA_037367405.1 Ottelia alismoides | reverse complement strand
ATCTGCAAGGCTCACTTCCATCCTTCCCCACCTCATCTCCAACAACCAAATGACCTTCAACAATGGGAGGCACATTGGGGACAACATGAAACTAGCTCAAGAATTAGCACTTGATTTTGAAAGGGAAAATGGAACTCGGCGAGCATGCCTTAAGGTGGACCTCACCAAGGCATTCGACATGGTCAACCCCTGGTTTCTGCTTGATCGACTTAATGCAATGGGATTTGATCATCCGTGGTGCTCTTGTATATGGAACTACATTGGGATTGCATCCTTCTCTATGCTAATTAATGGCTCCCCTTATGGTTTCTTCAAGAGCACTAGAGGTCTTCACCAGGGCGACCCCTTTAGCCCTCTCTTATTTACTATTGTGATAGAATCCCTAACTTGATTGATGAAAATTGCTGTGATGGAGGGTTCCATCAGCCCCGTTGGGCACAGGAGGTCCTTGGCCCCCAACGCATCTCATTTAAGTTCATAATATTCTATTCTTTACCAAGTGCAACACCAAAACTATTCAAGCGATATTCGTGATTATGGATCCTTTGGGGATACATCTGGCCTCTGTATGAATGTAGCTAAAAGTCGACTCTTCTATTCCAAAAGTGTTGGAGATAACTTCACGTGGAACTTGGTCTCCAGATGTTCAATGACTCCCTTCCTACGAAATATCTGGATATTCCACTAGGTCACAATTTGGTGGCACCCTCTCTGCTAGAGCTCTAGAAGATAAAATCCATGCCCATCTTTGTGGATGGAAATCTAAGACTCTCTCTATGGCTGGGTGTATCCAGCTCCTAAATTATGTAGTATGTGGCATCTTGCTTTTCTGTTCGGATTGCTCGTTCCTCTCCGCCTCTTCCCATTTCATGAGCTAACTTGGCATACCTTGCCCCATTTTCCTTATTATTTTTTTTCTGTGAATATTTATCACTATATCCCTACAATATGTTATTCAAATTTCGTGCGAAATAGAGAATCATATGGCCTCCATCCAGACGGAGTCATTTTTAGCAATTCTATTACTGTTAAAAAATGACTGTCTGAATGAAGGTCGTAGGAGTCTCTGTTTCACACGAAATTTAAATAGAATAATATAGGGATATAGTGATGAATATTCATGAACGAAAATTTCAAAAAATATAAAATAAGAAAAATAAGGTGGGAGGAGCCAAGTTAGATTCCCTTAAGGGGAAGCTCCATTTAACACACTCTCTCTATATAGATATATAGATAGATGGAGAGAAGATAGGAAGGGAATGGAAAGATTTACGATCTATTTTCTTCACATTTATGTTTCTTCTTCAATGATTGCTAGAAGTGATTGACCGTTGTTATCATTTGCATTCAGCTTTATCCCCACAACTTTGTTTCCCCTCACCATCCATATATCATACGTAAATGAAGTTAGAAAATCTAGTCGGAGTAAAGATGCTAATCTGAAGATATCCGAAAAATACCAGACCCGACCTGATCTTAATGGAACAGACAGACCAGCTTAAGTTTTCAATGAATTTGGATCTGGATGCTGATTATTCAATGGGTTTATATTTGAATCTGTGCAAAGGGTTCACTTTAAAATAGGAAAGATAGGGAGACAAGTATGAAAACAAGTGCTCGTGACCAACCTTTATCTTATTAATGTTTTATATCGAAAACTGAAGTGATTTTTTTATTGTTGTTCTCTGGTGTTGTTCTCCAGCTAAATTTTTTTTATAGAAAGATTTCAGCACTCCATCCAAACTTGTAGATTCATGTTCTTGAAGTTACATAAAAATTGATGGGAGACGTGCAACAAGCTGCGCCGCAAATTCCTTTTGAATGGCAAATCCAATCTTTCGAAATACAACAATCATAGACTTAGGAACCATAACATTGCTATGCATGATTTTTTGAATCCTCTTAAGGAGCTTACTGCTTCACTTGCCAAGAACCCAAATGTATCAAAACCAAAGGGGATGAATACATGTTGATTGTCAATGCATGCCTTCTCATGCTTAGCCACTTTAGTTGAGGCAGCTTTTTGTGCAGCGCATCCCGCAACAAAATCACTCTTTATCGGACCCACCAATGGAGAAACTCCAGTCAAATCAGCACATGCATACTTTCCTCCAACCCATCCAAATATCAAAACATCAGTCGGTCTAAGGGTCGATCTCTCCTCTTGTGGATCAGTTAAGAAATTCACCGGTACTTTTTTTTTGAGATGAGATGATGACCAAGGACATAGTAAGGGAATTGAACCCCCTCCCAGCTCACATGCATGAGAGATTGAAATCAACATTCTCGCAGGAAGCCAACACCAATCCAAGAACGGAGACACACCAAATCATCTTCTCACTGTAATACTAGTAGGACTTGAACTCAGATCGCCTAAAATCCGGAATCGTACCTTGCAACTTGAGCTACAGCAGGTAGCTCGCTCTTGAGTCGATTGGAATAGTTTACTGACAAAGAAAAAGCTTAGATTTTATTTGGTAGGTTGGAACATTCATTAACTGGCGAGCAGAGAGTAACATCCACTAATTATTTACTGCATATTGCCGGTAATCGTACTACTAGTAAACCACGAGCATTATTAAGCAAAGGAGACAGCCTATGCCTTCCCTATGCAGCCTTCCTGAAGAACACCTTCAAGGGCTTCTCCACATTCGTCTTCAAGAACGCATCGCTGTCCAAGCCTATTGGAGAGCAAAAGTTCCTGCAGAGCGCGCATGGTCCACAGCTACCGAGCACGTACTTGCCGCTCTCCTCGTCTTGCAACACCGCAAAGTAATTCCTCCCGAGCTTTGGGTCGTTAACACCAGCCACCACGTACGACGAGTCGTCCTCGGTCCACTCTCCGCTCCCCGCGCAGGACGGGGCCGAGGTGAACTCGATCCTGAAGCGGTCACCGTGCCCACCGTTTATGGTGTTGCCGCCGCGGTAGGGACGGAACCTCACCGGAATGGCTTGTTGGAAGCCGTAGCCGACATATCGTGCGCATGATCCGTTGATGGATCTGAGCGTGAGCTTTTGGAAGTAGGTGATGCCGTCGATCTCGATGTAGTAGCTGGCATCTGTTGTGACGTTGTTGCCCCGGTTGTCGAGGACACCGGCATCTGTTGTGACGTTGTTGCCCAGGTTGTCGTGGACAGCGGCATCGGTGGAGACGAGGAACACGGAGAGGAGTGCCGAGAGGAAGAGGCTGGTCATGATCTTCTCCATGG
The DNA here is from genome assembly GCA_037367405.1 of Ottelia alismoides. Classification (NCBI taxonomy): domain Eukaryota; kingdom Viridiplantae; phylum Streptophyta; class Magnoliopsida; order Alismatales; family Hydrocharitaceae; genus Ottelia; species Ottelia alismoides. The sequence goes on along the minus strand of JAZKJV010009040.1, from coordinate 321,791 downwards.
TAAGATCGATGCTTCCTTTGGTTGTATCCCAAAGCTATATATAGAGGGAAAGAGATATCATGTTTCGCTTCAAAGAGAGGCATCGTCCGGTTGCGGGTCTCTGTTCACATCGAAATGGGTCAAGATCGAACGCTTGCACGTGAGGAAAAGGGTCAAGATTGAACGCTCGCACGTGAGGAAAAGACGAGAGGGATAAGATCAGCTTCGCCTTCGCAACATTACCATAGTTTGCACCAACTACTCGTCTCATCAAATAAAATGTAAAATGATGATTTAAGATATTTTTAAAATAAAATTCTTGATATTTGCGACTTTTACATTTATGCCACCATATTCAGTGACGTATTCATTGATGCATTGCTTCCACTTTTGATAAGAAAAAAAAACTGACCAATCAAATGAGGGGTTGCAACTGCAATATATAGGATTAGAACGATGATGATGATTCATGAGAATAATGTCACGAGAAATAGTCATCGTTTCAACTCTGAAGCAAAGCAATGCATAAAACTATCCAAAACTACCAGATACAGTTTATTACACCATGAGCCAAGGTTTCAAAAATAAAATCAGATCTATTGAATCTATAAGGTATTAATTAATCATTAGCCCAGTGGAGTACTGGTTGTTCGAACCGATGTTGATATCATATGATTCATAAAAAAATGGAAAATTTTGAATTATTATAGTATCCATTTGGTTCGTATGGTACAATCGGACCGGTATTTTACACAAATAAATATATATTTTCTGTTTCTAAATTTATTTTTATATAATCTATATAAATATTTACACATGTATATAATGTCCCAAATCAATATTTTAATAAAATAATTAAAATAATTATTGGTGATATTAGTTATATATTTGTTATCCCCTTTTTATATGGACGCAATCTCCCTAGGGATCTCTCCTCTCTCTTTCTGTGTGACAAACACGGTGAGGTCCCTACTTCAGATCTTTAAATTTTACCCTCAATTTTTGTTTGGAAAAATCAATTCGACTTCTATGATTTTTATTTTGTAAATTAAAGTTAATACAAAACTTATATGTCATATTATATTCCTATCAAAAAAATGCCATATTATAAATGAAGTTTTGATTTATCTAAGTGCGTACGGTACTATATACTATATCGTATCATAGGAGAATAATCTTGACTGATTAAAATCATTTTCATTTTTAATGATATGGACATAGATATAGTTAAATTTTTGTTGACCATGGCAGATATAAATTTCTATATTATTGATTATATGTGTGTTGTATAGGGTTTTTATCGGTTGTGTCCCTCTAAGATATTGCAATTTCAATTATGCTCCTATCTTTTTGAAAATATCAGTTGTGCCCTCGACTTCTTGCATAATGATCATTTGTACCCCTCAGGTTAGTTGCCGTCAATCCTCATCCTAAACAGTCGTTAACTTTGGGGACATAATGGTAATTAATTGAAATATGAAGGGTAACAGTAATTTAATCTTCTCAATTTCTTCTTCTTCCTCCCTCCACCTCATGTCGTTCCTCCTCCTCCTCTAACTCCTCCTCCCCCTCCAGGTCCACCTCCATCGCCGCCCCTTAACCTCCATGTCCTCCTCCGCTGCTGTCCCTCTCCTGCTAGGCCCTCTGCCTTCGTCTCCCCTCCCCTCCTCTGTCGTCGCCCCTCCCCCTCTAGGCCCTTCTCCTCCTACGACCCTCCTCCTCCATTGCCCATTCCCCCTTCAAGCCCTTCTCGTCTATCACGAGAATAATGTCGTCGCTCCCCCTCCAGACCCTCCTCCTCCATTGCCCTCCCCCTCTAGGCCATTCCTCCCTCCCTCACCCCCCAGCCTTCCTCCCCGCCAGCCCCTCCCATCTCAGCTATTCCTCAGGGCACTGTGGTCTTGAAGAGGGTCTCCCATGAGTTGAGGTAGGAGCTCCAGGAGTTCATGACGGAAATCACCAGCATTGGATAGTTGTGTCACCGAAACCTCATCCAGCTCTAGGGATTGTGTCGGCAGCGCGGAGACCTCCTCCTTGTCTACGACTACATGCCCAACGACAACCTCGACAAGGCCCTCTTTGACCACAAACTCACCACCATGCTTTCAAGGCCCCAATGCTTCAAGATCCTCCAAGGTGTCGCCACGGACTGGCGCTCGAAGAGCTTTGGCGGTAACATATAAAATGCATCTTCAAATCCGATTTCGAATTCTAGATACAGTTCTTTCGCTAGATGGTTGGCAGCAAACGAGATACACGAGTCAAACTGTTCGGAGATGTCATTCATGTAACAATGGAGACGGGGGACATGGTCGTGGATACAGAGAGAGACGATGTTTGGGGCCTCGTGGAGCCGGTGCAATTTTGAATGAAATAAGAGGACACAGAGTAGAAATTAAGAAATCCGGTGTTCATGAACAAGTTCTTCCACGTTTGGCACAAGAGGCTCAACTTCGCCACATCTTTCATCGTTAGGAATTGCGCTGTGCAGAGAAGCAATTCGTATGGTAGATGGGCAAATGCGTCGGTAAAGTGCACATCCATCTCAAGAAGATCTCTGAAATCTTCCATGAATGCAGCCTGCATGTTTTGTCAAGATGCAGATTGGGGTACGAGGAATAGCTCAGGGCAGAGGGAGATCAGGAGCGTGGTGGAGGAAGAAGCTCGGGCTGGAGGAGGAGCTCGGGCTCGGAGGCGGAGGCGCCATGACAGGGGGAGGAGCTCGCGGTGGAGGGGGAGCCCATGTACGTACGAGCTAGAGATGAATGGGAGGAGGGAGGGGTAGAGTTGGACGGTTTTGGCCCTCATAAATCAAACCATGGTTTGATAATACCATTATTAAGTTTAACTCAATGATGGTTAAAGTAACAGAAGGGCACAAGTGATAAACAATAAAAAGTTAGGGGCACAACTGATATTCTCAAAAAAGGAGGGGTATAACTGAAATTGTAATATCTTGGAGGGACACACCTGATAAAAACACTATTGCTTATTCATGTATCAATGTGTGCGATAGAGATGCATATAGGTATGTATTTTGTATACCTGTACCCATCCACGATTGTATCAGCTTTTAAACAGTTATAAATATGCATTTTTTATTGATGGATAAAGATATAGATTTTTTTTGCAGATACGAATATTGATATAGATATTGCTTTTCATAAATGGGAAGAATTTTGGCTACATTTCTTTAATGAATACATATATCTATATTACTGAATTTATGTTTGTATATCGTATATAGAGAATCAATGTCTGTATACTAATATTTCTAAATATATATATCAAGGATGTACACAGGGATGCAAATGTATATCAATATCTACCCACCATCGTACCCATTTTTAAGCGAATCTAGATATTTAACGTATATTGATTTATAATATATATAAGATTGATTCTCTTAGAGCAAAAAATTGTGAGAGCATGAGAGTAGTGATTTTGGACCACTAGATTTTGTCTTCTCTCTCCTTATTGAATCTAGTGGTCCAGAATCACTACTCTCATACTCTCACAAGTTTTGGCTCTCATGAGATCAACCCTGCATATATATATATATATATATATATATATATATATATATATATATATATCTGTGTGTGTGTGTATGTATGTATGTATGTATGTATGTATGTATGTATGTATGTATGTATGTATGTATGTATGTATGTATGTAGGAGAAACTTCAAATGAGGCGGGCTCTCACCATATATATAGTGAGCCACCCTCAATTTAGGCATCTTTTCACTATATTTTACAATTTCTTGTTTCATACATATAACAAGAAATACTAACACAACATGCATAGTGAAATAAAATTATGAAAATATTTTTATATTAGATGGAAATGTTAATTTAAATTTGGATGCTATATTTTACAAAAATTATTTTTTTACAATGTGCAGTTTATACTTTTACAAAACTATTACGGAGTTTTTACTAAATTCACAGTGACTTTTACAATTTCAGAAAAGTCCCCACCTCATTTGAAAGATCCTCTCTCTCTCTCTCTCTCTCTCTCTCTCTATATATATATATATATGAGGCCTTTCAAATAAGATTTAGTCCTTCCATCCTTAAGGAAGGCCAACGATCGTAGCCATTAGATTCAAATCTGACGGCATCATCAATTTATTTGTCTAAAAGGGCATTTTGGTCATCATTTTTTGCATCACTTGTGTACACTAATTAATATTTCAAAATACTAAATTTAGCTAGTTTTATTTTTAGTATTTTTCACAATACCATATTTAAATAATGTCCAGTTTGTCCATATTCTGTGTTGACGACATTACGTGAGGTGGATGATTGTATTCTCGCATGTTTTTTTAGAATAAGTGGTACATTTTGTAGCGACTAAATGTTTTTCTGTAGAATCCGTGGTTTTTTTTAAAATTTATCAGCCATTTGTAATTTTCTATGTTACTTAATTTATAGAATATAATTTATATTTGTTTATTATTTCTGCAAGTATTTTTATGTTTTGACGATTTATGTGAAATATGCAAATCTTTTGTAAATGTTATGTGGCATTCTACAGAGAAATGTAAATTTCGTAAGATACAAATCCAAAATGTATATTTCACATCCAAATATATAATACACGTCCAAATTGTATAATACACATCGAATATACAAGTTGTCTTAAAATTACAATTGTCATCTACGCTCAATCGATAAGTAAAAATACACATCAAGTATGTGTAATACATATCAAAATTATATAATACACCTAAAAAATTGTATAATACAAATGAAATATGTAAGATATAAAGGTTGGATGGCCTCGTTACACTATAACCACCGTGTTGCACACCGTTGTCATCGATCTATTCATTGTCGTTGCCGCATGCATGAAGATCTACACGTGTCATCATCGATCTACACGTTATCATGGCACCATATGTGAAGATCTACACATGTCGTCGTCGATCCAATTCTGCCTTGCCATGAAGCCACACTACCATATTTCCGAAAAAAATAAATCTTTTCTGGATTCTATTAAAATTTTCCAAACAAATGTTAAATAACTGGAATGGAAACTTATATTTCCTCCACCTCAAAAATGTAATGAACAATGTAAAGAACATCCTTACATCGAAAACTGTTGAATATAATTATATAATTTATTTCCTCCACCTCAAAAGACTCGAATCTTCCAATGCAAAATCTAAACTTTAGACAAGTGGGAATCCGAAAATCTCCACGAAGACATCCATATCTTCAAGAACTTGAGAAAAGAATGGATCTTTCTGCAGCCAATCATGGTGAAGATCTATAACATTATCGGTGTCGCACACGAGGAATGGACAATGATGCGACGGAGCAAAGCACCTCCATATGCATAGAGGAGATGAGAGAGATGGGAAAATTATTTGTAGAGAGATGATTCCATCTCTCCTTGATCTCTTTCTCTCCCATCTACTTTACTTCCAACAAAACATTATATGTAGAGAGATGATTATACAAGAGAGATGTGTTCTGGGAAGAAATTAGAAGAGAGAGATCACGGAATCGGTCCCTCAGATTGGAGAGACTCTTGGGGCCAGTTTGGTAACTAGGTTAGGTTAGGTTGGGTTGGGATACCCCTGTGAATAGTAAACTGTGTGGAGGGTTGGAACGAGGGGTACACTGGTGTATACCGGTGCACACCAGCAACCAAACTCACGGGTCGCAATTAATGTCGACTGAGATACTTGGGTGCGCAACTTGGAGGAAGATACAGAGAGCGCACCTTTGCATGGGTTCATGTGATTATCTCCCTGTATATACCAAGTTGCGGCTTGAAAGGCCTTTTGGCGAAGAAGAGGCACGGAATGCTATTAATTCTCATAAATCTCCAGGTCGTGATGGCTTTAATACTAGGTTTTTTAAGCGTCATTGGTCCCTAGTGAAGGGGAAGCCATCTCCGCCATGTGCTTCCTTCACTCTGGTGGGTCAATGCTTAGGCAAGTTAATCATACTTTCATTACGCTTGTCCCTAAGGTGCTTCGCCGGCGGGAATCGGTGACTTCAAACCTATATCTTGTTGTAATGTTATTTACAAGATCTTTGCCAAGCTACTATCTGCAAGGCTCACTGCCATCCTTCCCTACCTCATCTCCAACAACCAAATGGCCTTCATCAATGGGAGACACATTGGGGACAACGTGAAACTAAATCAAGAAGTAGCGCTCGATTTTGAAAGGGAAACTGGAACTCAGCAGGCCTGCCTTAAGGTGGACCTCACCAAGGCATTCGACATGGTCAACCACCGGTTTCTGCTTGATCAACTTAATGCAATGGGATTTGATCATGCGTGGTGCTCTTGTATATGGAACTACATTAGGATTGCATCCTTCTCTATGCTAATTAACGACTTCCCTTATGGTTGCTTCAAGAGCACTAGAGGTCTCCGCCGGGGCGACCCCCTTAGCCCCCTCTTATTTACTATTGTGATGGAATCCCTAACTTGCTTGATGGAAAATGTTGTGATGGAGGGTTCCATCAGCCCCGTTGGGTGCAGGAGGTCCTTGGCCCCAATGCATCTCATTTAAGTTGATGATCTTCTATTCTTTACCAAGTGCAATACCAAAACTATTCAAGCAATTGACGCTATTATAGGGTCCTTTGCGGATATGTCTGGCCTCCGTATGAATGTAGCTAAAAGTCGACTCTTCTTCTCCAAAAGCGCTGGAGGTACCTTCACGTGAAACTTGGTCTCAGGGATGCTCAACGACTCCCTTCCTACGAAATATCTGGGTATTCCACTAGGTCACAAATTTGGCGGCACCCTCTCTGCTAGAGATCTAGAATATAAAATCCATGCCCATCTTTGTGGATGGAAATCTAAGACTCTCTATGGTTGGGCGTATCCAGCTCCTAAATTCTATAGTATGTGGCATCTTGCCTTTCTGTTCGGATTGCTCACTCCTCTCCGCCTCTTCCCATTTCAAGAGCTAACTTGGCACACCTCGCCCCATTTTCCTTATTATTTTTATTTTTTTGAAAATTTTTCCGTTAATATTTATTACTATATCCCTATATTATGTTATTCAAATTTCGTACGAAATAGAGATTGCTACGGCCTCCATCCAGATGGAGTCGTTTTTAGCAATTCTGTTACTGTTAAAAAATGACTGTCTGGATGTAGGTCGTAGGAGTCTCTGTTTCACATGAAATTTAAATACAATAATATAGAGATATAGTGATGAATATTCACGAAAGAATTTTCAAAAAAAAGGAAAAATAAGGCAAGATGAGCCAAGTTAGCTTCCCCTAAGGGACATCTCTATTTAACACACTCTCTCTCGCCCTCTCCCTCTCTATGTATGTATATATATATAGAGGGGCGATCCTATGAGATGAGATATTGGTGAGATGGTGAGATGGGGCATTCTGGACCACTAGTTCCAATCAGGAGAGAGAAAGGCAGGAGAGAAAATACAGCAACTTGTGGTCCAGAATTTCCCATCTCACCATCTCACAAAATCTCATCTTATAGGATCGCCCCTATATATGTATATATATATATATATATATATAGAGAGAGAGAGAGAGAGAGAGAGAAAGAGATAGATAAAGAGAAGATAGGAAGAGAATGGGAAGACTTATGATCTATTTTCTTCACAATTATGTTTCTTTTGCGATGATTGCTGGAAGTGATTGACCGCTGTTATCATTTGCATTCAGCTTTATCCCCACAACTTTGTTTCCCCTCGCTATCCTTACATCATACGTAAATGAGGTTAGAAAATCTAGTCGGAGTAAAGATGTCAATCTGGAGATATTCGAAAAATACCAGACCCGACCTGATCTTAATGAAACAGACAGACCAGCTTAAGTTTTCAATGAATTTGGATCTGGATACTGATTATTCAATGGGTTTGTATTTGAATTTGTGCAAAGGGTTCACTTTAAAATGGGAAAGATAGGGAGACAAAGTATTAAAACAAGTGCACGTGGCCAACCTTTATCTTATCAATGTTTTATATCGAAAACTGAAGTGATTTTTTTATTGTTGTTCTCCAGCTAAACTTTTTTGTATAGAAAGAGGAGATGATGACCAAGGACATTGTAAGGGAATTGACCCCCCTCCAAACTCACATGCGTGAGAGATTAAAATCAACATTCTCGCAGGAAGCCAACACCAATCCAAGAACGGAGACACACCAAATCTTCTTCTCACTGTGATACTAGTAGGACTTGAACTCAGATCGCCTAAAATCCGGAATCGTACCTTGCAACTTGAGCTACAGCAGGTAGCTCGCTCTTGAGTCGATTGGAATAGTTTACTGACAAAGAAAAAGCTTAGATTTTATTTGGTAGGTTGGAACATTCATTAACTGGCGAGCAGAGAGTAACATCCACTAATTATTTACTGCATATCGCTGGTAATAGTACTGCTAGTAAAACACGAGCATTATTAAGCAAATTATGGCTTCCCTATGCAGCTTTCCTGAAGAACACCTTCAAGGGCTTCTCCACATTCGTCTTCAAGAACGCACTGCTGTCCAAGCCTATTGGAGAGCAGAAGTTCCTGCAGAGCGCACATGGTCCACAGCTACCAAGCACGTACTTGCCGCTCTCCTCGTCTTGCAACACCGCAAAGTAATTCCTCCCGAGCTTTGGGTCGTTAACACCAGCCACCACGTACGACGAGTCGTCCTCGGTCCACTCTCCGCTCCCCGCGCAGGACGGGGCCGAGGTGAACTCGATCCTGAAGCGGTCACCGTGCCCACCGTTTATGGTGTTGCCGCCGCGGTAGGGACGGAACCTCACCGGTATGGCTTGTTGGAAGCCGTAGCCGACATATCGTGCGCATGATCCGTTGATGGATCTGAGCGTGAGCTTTTGGAAGTTGGTGATGCCGTCGATCTCGATGTAGTAGCTGGCATCTGTGTTGACCTTTCTGCCCCGGTTGTCGAGGACAGCGGCATCGGTGGAGATGAGGAGAATGGAGAGGAGTGCGGAGAGGAAGAGGGTGGTCATGATCTTCTCCATGATGAGATCGATGCTTCCTTTGGTGGTCTCTCAATGTGCCGGTGCTCTGCATTTATAGAGGGAAGAAGCTGTTGTGTTTCGCTTCGAAGAGAGGCATCGTCCGGTTGCGAGTCCCTGTTCACATAGAAACGGGTCAAGATTGAACGCTCGCACGTGAGAAAAAGGGAATGGGGGAGATAAGATGAGCTTCGCCTTTGCGTGGGAGGCCGCACCGCTGCGATTTAATATTTTTAATTCCACATTCCGACGATGCTGGACGTGACCAGTTCTGAGGACTTTTTGTTAAATATCGCATTAATTATCAAAACCAAGATGCTCTGTTTGTTAAATATTCGCATTTGAATTCTACTTATCCATTTTCATATTTATATTTAAGGAAATGGTTCGAGATTTTCAATATTCGAAAGATATATGTTTTGTATTATATCTAGATTTCGAAAGGGATAGGTAGGATTTGGCAATACTTATATCCATATTTGCACCCGCTATGTTTGCATATGTTATAAGACTTTATTACATATTAATGCCTTTTTACCTCCAAACGATATAAAGAACGAGCTTGTCGCTCCATTCGTCCGAGTAAGATCAAACCCTCGTCTTCATCCTTGAAAATATCACATAAGAGAAGAACCCACTACCAACCTAAGGGCCTCTAGTATACTTTATATACCTTGCAACAACATCTGCTCTCCAAGGGGCTCTAACACAGTGGGAAGATGTGACTCATGCTCATTCTCATCATGAGGCTATGCCAAAACATCATCAATGAACACGAGAATGAACTTATCCTAGTATGGACGGAAGAATCGATTTATTCGACTTATGAATACAACACATGCATTCGTAAGTTCAAAAGTCATCACCATGAACTCGTAGTGACCATATGTCTTATGTGAAACACGAACTTTATCACGTTTGCATCATTAGTCCTCAACTGGTGGTATCCAGATCGTAGATCGATCTTGGGGAACATTGCTGCTCCGTGTAAATAATAAAAAGATCATCAATCCATGGGAGAGGTGTTTACCCGAAAATCGGGAGGTCGTGTTAATTCACAAGGCGGATCAATAGTCGTTGAGTTGACCTCACATGAAATCCGGATTAAATAACAATTAACCCACAACAAAGATCAAGCAATGAAAAGCGATGCGGAGTTAAAATTTATTATAACTCTACAACAAGGATGTGTATAAATGCAAGTATGTGTAGAGAGTCGAACACATGAAGCAAGCAGGTAGATCGAGGCAAACGATGCTAAAAATGAATGTGACATGTTTGTCTATATGTGCTATCTTTTGTGGGTTTCAATTTTATATTTTTATTTAATTTAGATTTTATATTATAGTATTTTGATTTTTAAATTAAATATTTTGTATTTTCTTTTTGTATTTTATATTTTTATATTTTCTTTTTTTTCAAAGGATATAAAATTATATAGTTATATATATACAAGAGATATGGGAGAGAGATGACAGTAGGTAAAAATATCCCAAATAAAAGAAATAAAATATTTTTTACTTTTTATATTTTTCTAATATTTTTGTGATTTTTCTGTATTTTTGCTAATTTTTTGGTATTTTTAAAGTCGAGCATACTTAAAATAGGGGAGAAAATAATTAGTTAAAATTAAAATGGAGATAAAAAATATCAAACAGTAACAACAACTCTCCAAATTAATTTTAGATTAAAGATAATAAAATATAGAAAATTCAAGAACAGAAACTATATTTTTGGTATTGTTATGGATTTTTTATATTATTATAAAATTTTTAGTGGTTTGTAATTTTTAGAGTTTTCTTTTATATTTTTTTAGTGTTTTTTAGTCTGAAGATAAAACACACAAAAATAAATAAAAAATATTTTTTGGAAATTTTTTCAAGGGCTTTTTACAATTTTTATGGATTTTTAATGCAAACAGGGATGGAAATGCATTTTTTATTTTTTATAAATATTAAAATGCTTCAAAAATGAAAAATAAAAAAACACGTTAAATTAGAATGCAACAGGAACTTACGCCTATTTTTGGGGATTTTTTCGGATTTTATAGAGGCATGAAATAAATATTAGAAACAAAGAGAAAATTCAACACCAGCATGGGGTATTTTTGTAAATATATGAAAGCGCAAGGGCCAAGGTGCAATTTTCAAAAAAAATGAGCATGCTCAAAAATTTAATGGACCAATTAGAAATCATCAAAAACCCAAGCGTATCTCTGTAAAAAGACCAAACCCGTGCATGAATGTCACGTAATTGGCATGAACCTGTATGTAATTAACAAGGACCTGGTGGACTAGTACGTGAAATGATCAAAAATAGTGTATTGTATTTAAAAGTTTCAAGACTTAATGAAAATAGAAATATTCTCAAGGACCCGATGCAAAATGTCACACCTCACGTGCGCCAGGAACGTGAGGTGACGTGGCTGGGGGTGCATGTGTAAATATGAGTAGGTTCAGGGGCTATGCTATAAATAATACAAAAGTTTAAAGCTTCATATTAAAGATTATAAACTATTAATAAATACACAAAATGGTGAGGGCAGGGGTGCAAAATACCCACGCCTAGCGCGATCTGATGGCGGGTGCTGATTCACTTGCCACGTGTCGACTTACAAACGCGCGATGCCCCTTGCGAAAGGGCTGATCGAACAGCTGCAGAAGCGTCTGGAGCGCCCTCACGGTCCAACGGCAGAGAAGGCCCGACGAAGAACCGGGAAGAACTCCGCTGAGGAGAAGTTCCTCCGGCCTGATCGCTCTTCTCTGGCGGTCTTCGATGCTTCAAAATGGCACTCGAAGCTCCTGTTGTCCTTCTCTACCTGCTGGCAGCGATAAAATTGGTCGGCAGCCTTTGGAGCGCTCCAACGGCGGCGAAGTCGAGAAGGAGCTCAAGAAGCTTCTGGCGGTTGCAAATCGCCTCCAGGCGTCTCCAATACGCACATTGACCTGCAAAACAGTGTGAAGGGGTCGAGGGAAAACTGCCCCGACCCCACTGTGGGGAGGAATAGATTGGGAACGGTGAAAAAGGAGCTGGGATTGAATTGTAAGGGTACAACGAATCTAAAAATGCAAGAAAACACAGAAAATGTACCTCGAAGGAAGGTAGCGCCTGAGATGGGTACCTCACGGCCATTGGCCGGAGATGGGGTGTTGGAGATCGCCTCAACCCTCGCCTAAGCTCGCCTAACCCAGCTGGAGACGCCCCTATCACCGATATCGATTCTGAGCTGGAAGAAGGGATCAAACAAGGGACCAAAAGGGGTTCAAAATATCAAGGCAAAGTCGGAGAGGTTTTTGAGTAGGTGACCAACACGGCTCCAAGATCGAGCTGTAGCAGACGATTCAACGATCCGAAGATCGAAAAAACACAAGGGTGTGTATCATGGATCTACGAGGATCAAAAGTCGTGAAGACTGCATCTCAAAAAGGTGAAAGGGTCAGCCTCGAAAAATCCGCAAAAATGGGGGAGAAACGAGGTTCTGACAACTGCAGGAGGCGGGTCAGAGAGTTGACCCGCGACCAACTCTCAGACCCTCCTGGTTGGTCCACGTGGACCAACCAGGAAAAATCCTGGGAAAAAGATTTAAAAAATCATTTAAAAGTAGTAATTGAATTTATTAATGTTAGGTTATTAAATGAAAAATATTTATTTTTCTATAAAATACTTTATAATGATTTATATTTATTTTTTTGAGGTTTAAATTTACAAATTACCATTTAGGGACTATATACAGGTATATTCATCTATATATTTTATTGTTTTATTTTTATTTTATATATTTAATTTTATTTTTTTGTTTATTATTTTCTATATTTATAACTTAATTTTATACACTTAAATATATTGTTATTTTCTTTTTCTGATGTATTTATAGAATAAAATAAATAGTTGTACTAATTCTATAGGTATAAATATAGGTATTTTACCTATGTGTTTTATATACATATTTTATTTTTACGTTTTAATGATGTTTTTATTCCAGTTTTAATATAAAGATATATTATAAATAGTATTTATAAAATTTTAAAAAAAATAAAATTGTAAAAATAATTAATAATAAATAAAATGAATATTTTAATCAGTATAAGTATGCAACAGGGGTCCAAACTCAACTTTCAAACTGTAACTCCGAAAAATATGAAACCACCTTCATTAAATAGCTTATTAAAAGTTATATACAATTAAAGGTGATTTTGATGTATTTCAAGTTCTTATTTGAGAGATACAAGTCTGGGAAGTTGGGAATATGAAAACTTATTCAGATCGCAACTTTTTATCTGTACATTATTTTTCAATGAAATCAATTTTATATTTTTTTACATTTAATTATCTACAACTTTCATGTACAAAGTTTCTTTATTTGAGGTATAAAAAGTGGCATTAAAAATAAGTCACCAAATGAATAAAGAATGAATTAAATATAAATGGTTTTTACTGTATTTTGGCCCTTATCTCCTCCTACGTTATTCCTTGTCGACCTAATCATCAAGATGCCTAGGTCTCGAGGTTTCAGGTCATAAAATATTTACAATATTTATTCTTTTTCTTTTCTTTATTCTATAATTTTGGCATTAAAACCAGTATTTTATACACTATTTACCCAATAATGCATGGGTGATAAAATGCGAGAATTAAGCCTGTTTGCACGCATTACTAGGGGTTTTAAGGCCAAAATGATAGAATAAAGATGATGAAACGTAGATTCATCAAGAGGATAACGGCTGTTAACCCTTTGCTTGTTCAGATTTTTGTAGTCAATGCAAAACCTCAAGGATCCACCGTGATCTTCATGAAGACCAGTGGTGCTCCCATGGTGATGTACTGGACAGATGAATCCCTTCTCCACCGTGATCTCTCTAAGCTCGACCGGTGACAACCTGTATTGAGGGACAGAGATCAATTGTGTATATTAGGATATAGCAATAACATGATCTCAAACTCTATCTCCCTCATTGGTGATAGTATAGGTAATTCATCAGAAAATATGTCAGGAGACTTGCTTACAACTCTAACGTCCTCGATCATTTGATCTTGCGCGATTGAGTCTGCCACATAGGCAAGGTAGTCAACACAACCCTGACTAAGAAACTAGTGTGCTCTCAAAGCAAAGATATACTCAATCCCACCATCTGAAGTATGGTTGAAAAAATAAAATGGTAGCACCCTAGGTAATTGGAAGAGCACCATCTTCCCAAAACAATCCATGCATGTGTGGCACCTCTCCAGCTAATCCATGCCTAAGATGATGTCAAAGTCCTCTAACTGAATAAACAATAGGAATGCAAGCATCTCATGCCCACCCAACTATACGACTATGTCATCAACTACCTAACGGATGATAAACAATTGGCTCTCGGGCACTTGATATAGTATAGGGTCGGTACGTTGGACATGGACTTGTTGAATATGTACACCAACTGATGTACGAGAAAGGAACGTGTAGCCCCCGAATGAAATATTGCATGTAAGGAAATCTGATGTGCTGAAATCATACCTTTAAGGACTAATCCAGAAGCACTGGGGTAACGGTTTAAGCTCTAATAGGAAATCTAATATTGCATATACCTGTAGGTATCCTTCGTTTAATTTGCATATATTGGTATTAAATCTGTTTTTATTATTGCATATCCAACCATCAAAACTTAGGGAAGAACAACCACATGCACCTGGAGCGAAGTCTGAATGAGGAGCAGCTAGAAACACAAGCATTGCATCATCGAGATCTAACTTTAGCGCACTACAGATACGTAACGAGCAACATCCTTCTCCGGAGATCCGAAGCCAAGCATCAGTGCTGCTCGACGAAATTGGGAAGAACAATAACCCGTCGGATTTGTTGGATCATCTGCAGCGCACCACAAAACATATGAGAGACAGACCAAAGGCAGATCATCGGCTGTGATTTCCTTTGCTGTAACGCAATGGATCCGTCAGATGCGAGATGGACGACCCTGACCATCTCACATCCAACGGATCCCCTGCATTACAACAAGGAAAATCACATCAGACAATCCTCTCTGACGAGTGACCACCAATAGAAGCATCTGAAACCGATCCTCTACTACAAAAATCCCAACTGTAACGTAGGAGATCCGTTGGATGAGGATCGAACAATCCTCATAAAGGATCAAGTTGGCTGGCATGCATCTCAAGATCGTCTCATCCTCACCTAACGGATCCCCTGCTCTCAAAACATGGCCTCCCCAGCACTCTGATGTACTGCATTCATTGTTTTCACCAGTGTTTTGAAAACCGGACCGGCCGGTTCGACCGGTGAACCGGACATGGACCGGTCCGGTTAACCGATTTATTGCGGTTCGGTTCAAACATTAAAATTCTGGTTAATCCGTCCAGTTCAACCTATTTTTTTAACCCGATTTAACCAGGGTCAACCGAAGTTGAACGGCATTTATTTTTTTAAAAAAACTTGGTGGTAGGAATTGAATCCATGACCTTTGATTGCCTATTTCAAACCCTTAACCAACTACACAAACACAACTTTTTGCTTGTATTGGGTTTTAAATATAATTAAACTACTATTATGTTATAAAGCAACTAGTCCAGATAATATTTATATGATATGTATGGTATTTTATGGTGTATATGAAAAATATTTTATGTCTAGTGTGAAATATATACATTGTCTATGTATTTTATTTATATTTAAGTGTATAATTATATATATTTATTTCATTTCGGTTTGATTAACCGGTTCAACCACTTTTTTCTTACCGGTCCGGTTTAATCCGATTTTAAATAATGATGATGTCATCATCCGGTTGAACCGGTTTGATTACATGATTCAACCCGATCCGATCATTTAGATAAGGTTTCCGGTTCGGTGTCTGGTTCGATTTTAATATCATTGATTTTCACACTTATTTAATCCGATCATTAATGAATCTCTTCCTTTCTTGAGAACAATAAATTATAAAAACCTAACAAATCAAATGGCGGGGATACCATGTCATAAAATGTCAACAGCAATACTTCTTGTTTGAATCCAGGTAGAATAAAATATCGCCGTGTGATTCCCTTTCTAGAAAGGTAGATAGTTTATTCGAAAACCGAAAAGCAACGTGATTATCTACTGCCTTTTTGCATGAACCTTGATCTTTGATTATTCTTATTAAGCTTTTATGATTCTCAACATTAATCATTACAGCATTTTATGTCACACATTTCTCATTGGATGAATTTATTGATGTATCTTTTGTAGTTAAATTCACAACAATTGATTTTTTACATTCTTAATGAATATCGCATTCAACTGTACTACTAGCAATAATCATACAAGAACATTTGTTCTTATAATCGTTGCTGAATTAGCAACGGTTAAAAAAACAACATATAATCAATGTTGTGTAAAACATTTAGCAATGAATATGATATTCGTTATCAAATACAATAATAAATTATATTTATGCAACTTATAATATTACTTATTTATATATCTTAGCATTGAAGACATGACAATGAATATTCACATAAATCATTACTGTATGCCAATTTGATGTAATTGCATGACAAATCTAAAAAAATTAATTGGTTTGTAATTATACATGACAATTTAAGTAGAGTAGTATTATTTACAAGTTATCTTTTTAGACTCTAATAGTGAAGTTGAATTCTCAATATTTAAAACTATTTAGATCAAATTTTTTTTGAAGGAAAAACGGGTGTCAATCCGTAAAGGTCAACCTGAAATTAATATTTTTTTGTCAAAAAATGGATTTACATTGACATTCAAAAATCAAATTCTATGCATTTATACATTGGATATAACGAAAATATTTTCACCACTTAGTTTCTCTCTGAATGCAAAAGAATATTTACCATGGTGGTCAATAATCACAAAAGTATAAACTGCTGTTTCAACGTAATTGTGATACAAACTACTGTCTGAATCATAAATACATAATTCTTGATATTTGAACCGATTAATTGATGCCATTCAATAGAATGAATGTCTAAAATAATTATTATAATATTTGTATTTAAATAAATAGCTTCAATAAAGTTAAATATACAAAAGAAACAAGAGAGAGATAAAGATAGGAGAGAAAGGGGGAGGGTTGACCTAGATTTCTAATAGCTTTAAATAAAAGTCGATACTATTTACGATGTGGTTGCAACTCTCAAAACTAGTTAAAAAATTATCTTTTTTAACCTGGTATTGATTCCAATGTTGAACTCAGGTTGATATATTTTAATTTAGATGGATTGACAGAATTATTGAGTGCTTAGAAGAGTTTGCTGTGTTTTATGTATTTTATAAGTATTTTATATAATTTCAGTGGATATTAGCGTATATATAGTTTTATGTTATTTTATTTATACACGTTTGATATGGTATGCACGTAGATATTTTTTAACTTTTCTGTGTTTTATATTTTTATTACATTCATTTTTTTATTTCGTATTCTACTTTGTAATTTTTCATTGATTTTCATAATAGAAATAAAATTGGTCTTCAAAGCAAAGTAAATAATTTAAAAGGATCTCTATGTATTTTTTAAATCGGTATAAAATGAACAAATATTACGTTTAAATTATTTTCTTATTATATTTATTTATATTTACAATTTATAAGAATTTTTAAGAAATTTAAAAGTTTTTTATTTATTTAAGAAATTGAATTACTTAAAAAGTAATATATGCAAACTATATTTGTTATGTTTTTAATATAGTAAATAGCAAGGAAAATTTTGGATTTTATTTTTTCAGTACAACAAAATTGAACTATAGTGACGGTTTTGAAAAAATATGTCATTAAATTAGCTGTTGTTAAATATATAATGATGATATTATTCGTTGTGAAATGAGTTTTCGTACTCAAAATTAGCAACGAATATGACATCTGTCGTTATATCAATAGTAATGGTCCACATAGCGATGCTTATCTGTTGTTATTTTTCAAAATATCATCTAATCGTTGCTATTTTTTAGTTCAAAATTTAACAACGATTGATTAAATTTTTAAAAAATAGCAACGGATAAGCGTCGTTATGTGGACCGTTGCTAATGATATAGCGATAGATATGATATTCGCTGCTAATTTCGAGTACGAAAACTCATTTCGCAACGAATAATATCGTCATTATATATTTAACAACTGCTGATTTAGTGACGGAATTTTTCAAAACCATCAGTATAGCTCAATTTTTTGTAGTGTTTACACGTAGACAATTTCAATATCTTTTAGACAAGATATTGTACGTTTTTGTTTATATTGTCTACGTTTTAGTTTTTAAAAGTTTTTATGGTATATATTGTGTGTTTTATATGATTTTTGGATGTGTTTTGGTACGTAACAGTATCTATAATATCTGTTTTTTAAATTTTTAAAATTTATATTTGAATTTGTATTATTTTTACAGTAAAAGGGTCATTTTTATGAAGAGTTTTTTTTTCTAATTGATTATATGTTATAGAGTAGATCACTCATTAATTTTCTCAGAAATCTTGATCTACCAACGATCTATGCTATATATTCCTTATTTCCACGAGCAAACCATTACATGAATAAAAACAGCAATCATTAATCCATATATCCCTCGTTTCCTTCAACCAAACATCTTAACCCACTAGCAGATCAAAACTAAAATCTCAGTGGCAGATAGAACTCAACTCCGCACGATATCAATTATGACTGAGACCTGTCTCGGCCCATTCCTTCTTCTGGAAGAAGACGTTGAAGCTATCCGCGCGTTTGCGATCCATCAACAACGCCTTTCCGAACGACAGGCCGAGTGGATTGCACACGTTTGTGCACCCCTTGCATGGGCCGCAGAACTCCAGCGTGTACAGCCCGGATCCGTCCACCGTCACCCTGAACCAGCTCTCCTCCGTCCACATCCCGCCGGTGATGACGTACTTCGGACCCAGGCCGCCCCAGAGCCCCCACTCTGGGCTCCTCCCGCACGGCGGCGTGGTCTCGAAGACGATCTTAAACCGCTGCGTGGGCCATATGACGGTATCCTCGCCACGAGGGACGAGCCAGACGGCTATGCCGGGGTCGGACGCCGACGACGTGAAACCAACAAACTTGGCGCAAGGATCTTCGGAGATGGGCAAGACGTAGACGGCAGGGCCGGCGCCGGAGTTGGAGCCAGTTGTGTAGTTGCGGATGTAGTAGAGGTTGTCGGCGGTGATGTTGCGTCCGAGGATGTCGCGGAGGGGCTGCATGGTCTGTTGGGGGCTGGAGGGGAGGAAGAGGAGGAGGGCGGTGAGGAGGAGGAGGAGCGGGGCGGTGCTCCGGTGGTGCATTGCTGGGTCCTCCTTGGCTTACGATATGCTCACTTAGTTGCATGGGATGCGAACATGGCTCGGTTTCTTACTTATAGAGAGAGGCATGACAGGGGAGGTGGAGAAGGAAAGGCTGTATAATATTCCCATCTTCTGCTGGTTAATGCATCGTGAGGATTCGTGGAAGAGATATAATACTTCCACTAATTGATATATAAACAAGTGGATTGCTAGTTTTGGATTAGGGTTTAGCCATAACCAATAGATTTGTAATATGTGCTGCAGCAGACTCTGTTAGGAGTTTCGGAAGGCGTTCGATTTTGATCGAGCGATTCTTATGAATTCACATGATTCAGACTCACAAAAAGCATGAATTTGTGGGAAAGGCTCCCAGGCTTATCGCAGAGTCTGTTGCAGTCCATGGCAAAACAGACGAATCCAATCTCAGCATTCTATTCTATCTTCTATAACAATCATTTGATATCCATAATTTCTTTTCGTACTCACCGATCCATGTAAACACAGAGAAATAAATTAACATGTCTCACCAACCCCTCTTTTATTATGACATATCTATATTATTTCGCTATTAACACAATTTTATCATCTCAACCTAAATGGATTGACAGTAAGAAAAGGTATTTTTCTCAACTTTAATAATTTTCCATCTGTGTGCCTCATCTCTAATTTTCAACCTTAAGTCCGGGTGGTGACCTTAAATGCATTCTCTAGGTATCTGAAGCATATCGCCACAAATTTGAATTCTGATATGGTAGAGTTAGATTACCATCTTTGAAAGAGATTAAATTAAATTTCATTGGAATCTTCACTGATTAAATTTGATTGTTATAATCTTATATATTTAGACATCTCAAAAGATAGGTGAAATGATGCCCAACATAAACTCAAGATAGAGAGAGATGTGGAGAGAGAAGGGGAGGGAACAGAAATGGTTATATTTGTTCTCATTCCCAGTGAATTTATTCTCTATTGGTCGGGCATGAGAAGTGACTGGTTATCATCATCATATTTTATATCGTATTCATTACATGCTTCCATGGTGACTGATTAGTGTGTCTCTTTTTCCACCAATGCAAAATACATGCAATCTAGAAGTTACAAAAACCATTGATGAGGAGAGGATGAATATTAAGAGGACATCAGTTTGTCTACTCCTAATTGAGTACAACCGTTCAATGTGATCTAATTAGTAGTCTCCACAAATTGCTCCAATCATGAGGTACTTTATGAAAATTTATGAAGATAATTGTACTTCAACATATGTATTGCAACTAGAACTTCTGATTTCACACATTTTTCTATGGTTCCATTTTAATAGAATTAGTTTGGAAATTTATTTGACTAAACTAGGAAAACTTGCTATACAAAATTTGCGAGTTATGGGAATATTCTCCTTATTACAGAGAGATTAATTTTCATGTCTTTTATTAAGTAAAAAAATGTAGCATGTTTGAATATCCCACAAAGTGAAGGCATTTGAAAAATTTCGTGGAGCATTATCCTATTATTTTCGATAAATGATCACTATTTCATTTCGTCAAAATAGATAGTTTGTGGTCCGGCGGACCACACAACACCAAAAACTCATATAAATAAACTAAGATGCAGGGTGATACCTTGGGAGCATGACACTTAGTACAACCGTACATGTTGCACAAGGTAATGCGAAATTTAAAATGTTCACATGATAAAGAAATGGAGGCAACCACTCAAGGGGCCTAAGACATTATTGTTGCAGATAAAGAGCAAAGCAAGGGAAGGTGATAGTAGTTCGGGAACATCCTCGTATAATGCTTCCTCCAAATAAACCACCCGGCTGATGCTTGGTTGGGGACTTATGCCAATGGGACAATGAATATTGACGTGAATTATGAAGTATATAAAAATCTTCATGGCTCCCACCAAAATAGAAATAGTTAGGATGACGAGGGCATAAGGGGCAAGCGTTTATGGTAGGGATATCCAGAATCAGACAGGTTTGTTTTGAGCTTGTAATTTGTTGTGACATAGGTGATCAACTGGTCAAACACTGGGGCGATCGTGTGATCTCACAGGGTGAGAGCATAGTCGCTGAAGTGACAGCTCACGAGACCAACTAAATCGTCCATTAACCCATAGAGAAAGACAAATCAATGGCTAGAAAAGTATAAAATTTATTATAACCTTGATAAAAATTTCTATATGATACAAGTATTTTGGGTGTCAAACCATTGAGAGATACGTGGATAGGCAAATAATTGTTGTCTACAAAGAATAAACAACAACTATATTTTTGTTTATTTTTGAGTTTTTAATTTATTTTTTGTATGTCTTTGATTATATTTTATTTTTATGCATTTTTTGTTTTTTAAATGAAATTTCTTTTCTATTTATATTTTCTTATTTTTAATTTCTTTTTCCTTTAATATGTAATAAGTATATATAAATATATGTATATATATCGATATGTATAATATAATAATTATATAGGATATAAATATAGTTTAATGGGGATGCCCCCGCGCCGTTTTCAGCATTTTTTATTTTTTTTTGAAAAATATTGTCATGTATATTCATCGATATATCCCTCCTATATGCCATTCGAATTTTGTCAGAAACAGTGACTCCTACGTCCTCCATCCAGACAGTCATTTTTTAATGGTAACATGATTTTTTAAATCGACACCATCTCGATGGAGGCCGTAGGAATCTCTGTTTCTGACGAAATTCGAATGGCATATAGGAGAGATATGGGGATGAATATACATGGTGATATTTTTTAAAAAAATAAAAAATGTTGAAAACAGTGGGGGGCAGCTTCATTAAACTCATATAAATATATGATAAAAACGTAAAATCGGGAAAATACCCTGAAATACAGTATTATTTATTTTATAAAAGTATTAAAAATATTTTAAAAGTATTTATAATAATAATTTATATTAATAAGTATATAATATAAATTGGGGGTTTGCAATGCGTTTGTATGTCTTTGATGTGAGTTGATTATGTTTATCTTCTATCATTAGCAGTCACCTTCTCTTTCTTTCACTCTCTTCTATCCCACCCTCCCTCCCTTCATCATTCTCATTTCCCTCTCTTCATAATGGGTCACATTTCACTTCAACCGGATTTTGTGACTTCTTCATTTAATTCCCAATATTCTCGCCCACTCTCTTTGGAGGTCGGAACTCCGACCGATTTCTCATCTTCTCTTTATTCTCCTTCCCATTCGGGACATGCTGTGAGTAACCCCTGCGAGACCAGATTGATCAAATACGAAACCCGAGTGATTAACTTACTAAGATGAGAATGCATTCTATAGGAGAGCAAATGGGACAGTTGCGAATTTCAGACGACTTTTATCCTAAGATGATGGATGAGTACACCGATCAAGAAGCGCACACCGCTTCTACATTGAGCCCATTCATTTTAGAGTTCATTAATCTACTGTAGAAATTTGCAGGAGGAGTGCATGAGGAAACATATTTGCATATATCCGAGTTTGAGGATTTTTGTGAATCATGATCATACCTTGATATCACTTCTAAGGATCTGATGTTGATGACCTTCGCTTTCTCACTTCAGACTATAGCTTTGAGATGGCATAGAGAGTTGAGGAGGAAGATTGCTACGTAGGGAGATTCACGATCATTATTCTTGCAGAGATTTTACCCCCAACATAGAGCTGATATGATGTGGTCCTGCATCTGTGATTTTTCAGTTGACCCCCAGGAGCCATTTAGAGATTCGTAGTCGAGGTTACTTGATCTTTTGAGGTGATTTCCGGATCATGGATTTTCGACGACTCACTTAATCCATATCGCCATGAGGGGGATGACCGCTAAATAAATTGCATATGTTATTACCTCGTGTGGTGTTTCACACCATAGTCCTGACCTGGATTTATTTGAGACCATCTTGAATACACATTCAGACATCCCATTTACACAAGATGATTTATTCGGGGCATCACATGAGGGGGATATGACACATGTTGAGTGTGTGGCATTTCATGACGATTCAGACATTGCACACCGATCAGAGGATATGGATGCTACTAATTTTCATATGATGGATATGTTTCCTACCACTATGAGTTCCGAGAGCCGGACATTGGTTGAGGACCCAATGGATTTACACTCAGATTTTGAGCCAGTCTTGCTCTTTCACGTAGAAGATTCTTGTATTCTAGATTTCTTAGCAGCCCAAGATATAGAGGTGGATCCCACATCTCGACCATCCTTTGAGTCATTTGAGTGTCCATGCCAAGTTGATTCAGTGTCTATTCTTCAGAATATCTTCTAAAATTCAGGTATACAGTTTGATCCATCTCAGCAGAGAGCTTGATGAGGGACCGATTTTTGATTTGAAATACATAAATAGTCCTGTATTTGAGCCATCTGTCCTCCCATTTCATGAGGTCGATATATTTTTGGAGGATTTGATATTTGACAACATAGATCCCCAGTTCCCTGATGATTCGGCATTACTCCCCGAGAATTATCTGCGGGAGGATGCCACGGACCCTGTGTATTCGGTTTCACTTTCTGGGAGTGCATCCGATCTGTCGGATCACGAGACCGAGTCTTCTGATATTTTTTATCATGATTTTGATGTTTCTCTCCTCGACGACCCTCGCGAGGATGACCCGATCTTTGAGGTATTCGATGATTTCATTGATTTGTCTACATTATATGCATCGGGTATCAGCCTTTTTAGTGGGTCTCTTGAGCTTGATCTTCCTTATCTATTCGATACGGTGATTGACGTGGAGGATTCACTAACAGATCCTTCCTTCTCCACGTTCGACTTCTTTGGCTCTGTCGTTTCACTCTATTCAGATCTTGAGCCGATGGTTTCTTTTGTGCTACTGGAGACCGATTTCAAATTCCCACATCTTTACCTGGTAGCAAACACTCACGTGATTGTCTACCTGGGTGTCATTATCTTCTCTGTTGAGTTCGTTGTTCTCTCACTGAGACTACAACGATAGTACGGTATTTGCCTCACAGATAACGTCCTGAACCTTGATACAACGTTGTCCTAGACTTTGCGCCCATCTAGGGGTGTAAACTCTAGTGCTGGTTGAGAGGCACCTCACATGGTTCACAGTTGTGTAGATCCATATGTCAATATCATACATTCTTTCTCACACCCCATATTCATCTTGTGATTCTGCCATACTTAGGGTGTACTTTACCCTAAGTATAGAGGGGTGTCAGCCTTGTGATTATTCTTTTGATTCTTTTTACTTCTATTTTGTTGCCTATACTTAGAGATATTTTACCCTAAGTATAGGGGGTAAACCCAGTACAATCAACTCCTCGGTTTTCTCCTTATGTACAGTCTTCTATACTTAGGATTACTTGATCCTAAGTATAGGGGGATCATCGACTTCTATTGATCATATTCTTTTCAATTTTTTATACTAGCACGAGTTATTTCTTTCTTTCCAGCTCTTTGATCACTATGAAGATATAGTTCGAGCTAAGCATAGGGGGTGTCGTATATATTGTATATATACTTTAACCATAACTTGTACTTTCGTATTTTTAATATGGCTGAAATACTGTGTAAATACCTATATAAAAAACTATCTAATAAAAAGATGCAGGAATTTCCTCAAAAAAAATTTCTTGAACATACAGACTAATAAGTTAGGTTAAAATATTTTTGAAAATATTTTGAAAATGGTTTGAAAATCTATTTGAAAACTCTTTTGAAAACTATTTGAAAAATATTTTAAACCTTTGTAAAAATATTGTGTCTTGTAAAAAATTTTCTCTTTATGTGAAGAAAAATAATTTTGTAAAACTATTTGTAAATATTTTGAAAATGGTTAAAAAAATTATTTTGAAAATCTATATACTTGTTGAAAAATGTTTGCAAAATTGTTTTCAAATGATTGTAAAACTATGTGAAAATTATTTTGGACTATAGTTTTCAAAATTATTTGTAAAATTATTTTCAAATAAATTTGAGGAATATATGCATCACAAAAAACAAAAAAAATGAATAAAATTTTAAAAAATAAAAAATTTCAACTGTGTATATACATCTTTAAACTCAAGTTGTAAATCCTTTATTATGATTCTTGTAAATAATTGACTCATTCCAGTGTAAATATATGTATATCATCCCTAACCTTTACCTAAATTTTTTATGTACTTGTATATATTATTAACTGTAACATCCCTAAATTTTAAGGACCAATTAAGTCCAAGATGATGAATTATTAGTGAACTTGATTGGGCTTTGAATGTTGAGAATTTAGTTGTGATTAAGTATGGGAAATTGAGATGCCACTAGTGGCTAATTGTGAAATTGTGGCTAGATGTGATTCAGTGGCTAAAGTAATGTGATTACTATTCATAGGTGGGGCCTTATGTGCAAATTAGAAGACTTGTGTGGGTTTATGTTGCAATTTGCCCAAGACTATATACTCCCACCCCTTCTAATTTCATCCATAAGCTTCCCCTCCTCTTTGATTCTTCTCCTTGAGAGCTTGGAGCTCATCCATGGCCAAAACCTCCATGTTCCTTCACCTTCTTTCTAAGATTATCACCTCATTTCTCCACCAAATTTAAAGCTCAGTAGCTCAAATCAAAGCTGTGGAAGAGAGGAATGTGGATCAAGTGTTGCATGTAAGATCAAAGTCCAAAGAAGAGGAGAAATCAAGCCTTGAAGCTCAAGTGGTGGACTGTTCTACACTTGTTCTTGGAGTGTTCTTCCTCAAGCTTTTGAAGCTTGAGTTTGAGGTACAAATCATATCCCTCTTTGCCGCCATTAAGACGGAATTTTCTCCACTCTATGAGCCTTGTGTTGAGCTGCTATATCAAGGATTTGATTGTGATTCTTGTTGGGTTTTATTTTGGTATTTGCAGTGGTTTGATGAATGATTTTTGATAGTTTCCAGATCTGGTTTTGCATGAGAAATCTGAGTTCTTGGTTTGATTTGGGAGAGTTTCTTGAGCTCTTTTGGTGGAATTTGGTTGTTGTTAGACCCTCCATCATGTTGGCTTTAGATTAATGTGAAACTTTTGAAATTCTATGATGATTTTGGGGGTTTATGGTTGTTGTTCATATGACCTGCAACAAATTTCAGATCTGTGTTCTTATGTTTTGCATGTGTTGTTGCATGATTCTTGTATGATATAAGGGCCATTTTCGAGTATCCTTACTTGTTGATATATACTCTTTCAGATTAACCTTCAGTCCATGGAGTTGTTTTAGAAAAATGAGGAGTTTTGAGGAGTTATTGACTACCTATATCATACTTGTCACTGAATGTCCAGAACTGTCCATGCACTTTAAATTAGAGTTTTAAGATGCATTTGGGGAGCTTCTTCATGTCTCCTTGAGTGAAATTATTTGTTGATATATACTCTTTCATATTAACCTTCAGTCCATGTAATTGTTTTAGAAAAATGAGGAGTTTTGAGGAGTTATTGACTACCTATATCATACTTGTCACTGACTGTCCAGATCTGTCCATGCACTTTAAATTAGAATTTTAAGATGCATTTAGGGAGTTTCTTCATGTATCCTTGAGTGAAATTACTTGTTGATATATACTCTTCATATTAACCTTCAGTCCATGAAGTTGTTTTAGAAAAATGAGGAGTTTTTAGGAGTTATTGACTACCTATATCATACTTGTCACTGAATATCCAGATCTGTCCACGCACTTTAAATTAGAATTTTAAGATGCATTTGGGGAGTTTCTTCATGTCTCCTTGAGTGAAATTACTTGTTGATATATACTCTTTCATATTAACGTTCAGTCCATGAAGTTGTTTTAGAAAAACGAGGAGTTTTGAGGAGTTATTGACTACCTATATCATACTTGTCACTGAATGTCGAGATCTGTCCATGCACTTTAAATTGGAATTTTAAGAGGCATTTGGGGAGTTTGTTCATGTCTCCTTGAGTGAAATTACTTGTTGATATATACTCTTTCATATTAACCTTCAGTCCATGGAATTGTTTTAAAAAATGAGGAGTTTTGAGCAGTTATTGACTACTTATATCATACTGTCACTGAATGTTCAGATTTGAGATTATTACTTATAGAGGTGGGCTTGAAATACCTATTATGAAATTTAGAGATTTGGGGATGATCTTAGGGATACATATATATGTAGTACCATACAGGAAAACAAGACTATATGAACTTACCATGAAGCAAGTCTTCCTCTAAGGAGTAGCCCGATCCTTGTAGTTGTTTGTGAATCTTTTGGGGCGTAGGAAAGAAAGATGTTTTCCGTTAAGATAGCCAAGATCATAAGATAGATGTTCTTCAGTAGGAATTTAGAGAGAGACTATCGTAACAGGTCAGTATCCCTGACCTAGGATCAATTGGGGTTCTTATAGAACAAGTTCGGGTCTGGGACTGACAGCTTGTGGATGGGAAATAAATCAAAGAAACCTTAGACACTTAGTGTAAAACATGAAAATTAAAGATTTAGTAATGTCACATATAGCTAGTCGTGGAGATTTATACTCCGACTGTGCGAGGGTACGGTGACCCTCACCTGAGCAGGAGATGAGGTCGCTCAGGCTTGGGTAGCGGACACTGAGAGCATGGGTCTAGGATCCCAGTCTTTTTACGTGTTTTCTTCGAGCCGGCTCGGTTTTTATGCTTCGTTGGGATCCACGAGTTGTCTAGACCATTCCGCTGACCCGTTGGTTTTTCTTAGAGAGCCTAGGTTGGGGGTTCTCTGCAGTTAGTTACGAGCTCATCTGGTTTTTCTTACCTTTTCTCCTTCGGGAGTTGAGCAGCGAGAGAGGAAGTCGGGTCCGACAGGCTTACCTCTTCTCTTTCCTGTCTCTAGTGGCATAGTAGTCGTACTACCACTGCCTTTCCCTTGGACCACACTTCCACAGGTTGGCGAGACAGACGAATCCCTTCAGGGGTTTTCTCACCGCAGAAATTAAATACCTTTTCCTCCAGGCTTGTGACCTGGTGATGGGGTAGTGATTAATTTACATGTGACGGTCACCAATTGCTCATTTAAGTTGTAGTTCCATCAGTAGACATTGATGACTTCATAATTACCTTTCCGCCAGGCTTGTGACCTGGTGATGGGATAGTGGTTAGTAGACACTGCTGAATCTTTTAATTACCTTTCCGCCAGGCTGTGACCTCGTGATGGGGTAAGAGATGGGTGACTTTCCGCTATCTGCCTAGTGATGACTTTTCTGCTAGGAGACTAGTGACGACTTTCCACTAAGAGACTAGTGATGACATGTACCGTTAGCAGAGACTAACGAGGGTTGGGTGTTGAGAGAGTTGTGAGTACGTTTCCTCTTATACACCTTCGTGAGCGAGCTATCACACGTGTCAACCGAAGATCAATGAGAGTTGAGAGAGAAACTAGAAGGAGTGTTGGGAACTTAGTTAGGACGCAAGACACCATCGCATGCCTACGTAGGCACCCCAACCCTGAGGCGTACATCATACCTCAGAGTCAAGTGTGAGGTTCAATCTGGACTTTGAAGTCCTACCCGAATATTGAGGTCCTAATCGGACCAAGACCACAGACTTACTTCTAGGCTTGAGTTGTTGTTTGGTCAGTTCCAATGATCGAGGGAGACACGGGTGGTAGTGAGCGAGTGTGTTCTTCTTGTTAGTTTCTGAAAGCAAGTAAATAACTTAAAAAGAATCAATTAACCTACTTTTACTTGCTAGTTCTTCTTTTGTCCACTACAGTTAACTTACTGTTTTTCTAGTTGCTCTAGTCTGTTTCTTACTACTTTCCTTAGGAGAACTGTGTAGAATTTGTACTTGACAACTTTGTGACAGATATTTGCTTGTCCCTTTTCTACTTGTGGCAGGAAAGGGTCCGGAGACCGAGTAGCCGGCGTAGTTGGTGCTGCAGTTGTTTCCTTTCGGAGGATATACTTCCAGAGCAGGTATATCTTTTGGAGTTCGTTGTACAGTTGTTGTTGTTGTTGTGTTCTCCTCTGTAGTCTCATTTTTGGGATATATATATATATATATATATATATATATATGTATGTATGTATATGTATATGTATATTGAATGTTGTGGAACTTCAGCATATTATACGAATGAAATAAAAAATGAATGGATATTCTTGTTGTCCAGTTCTGATGCATTGTTTACTTCCGCTTTTAGTTTTCTTGTGGTTGCTTGCTTATCCAAAATAAATCTTGTGAATGTCATGTTTTAAAAGAGAAAAATTTCCCCAGGTTTTCATAACAACGGTTTAACTCTAAGCTAATTAAGTAGGCGAACGACGTGTTTGACGGGTAACCTAAGGTCTTCGGGAGGACGGGTCTTACATTAGCTATATTTCAAAAAAACTTTTTGCATGTGCATCATTTTTTCAAAAATCCATAAAAATTTCAAAGTTTGAAAAATGTTTCACAAAAAGATTTTGCTTTCTTTTCTTTACATTTTACATATTTTCTTGCATTGGCATGTGTATTTTTCAGGGTAGTATTGACATTTAAACTAAGTTTAGAATAAATTTGAAGAATGGAGTTTAGTTGGACCTTAATCCACTTAATTTCAGAGGAACCTTATAAGATTTGGAGTTAAGGCTTTTCAGGTCCTAGTGACTTAATTCTTTGAGTCCGTAAGACTATATTCATATGTCATCTTGATAAGTATAAGTAGAATATTTAACAACACACGCATGATTCTTTCAGATCGTGGCTTACCTTGGACAAAGCACTCGACACGTAGCTCTACATGGAGGAGATAGTGAGGGGCAGAATCTTTTGGCTTGGGGTAGCATACGAGGGTAGTACATCTAGGAGTAACCTCTCGTCCTCTGATAACCCGAAAAACCCTCAAGACCCGGGTGAAGGTAATAAAACAAGGGTCGTTGCGACCCGGATCTCAGAGGATGGGTATATCAAGAAAAATATCGAACCGCGAAATAAATCAGAGATCAAAACACGAAGTGCGGTCCTAGCTATGGGATTAACCTGGTATAGCTCCCAGGGTCGAACACAAGGAGCACGGGTTGGCCAAAGGCCTACGAAGTAGTCAACAAATCAGAGAAAAAGGGAAAACATTTTTAGTGGTTTTTAATTGTTTTTTCTTAATTTTTTTGGGATTTTTAATATGTGAAGAAAGTGAGAAAGACTAAAAACAATCACACTTGAGCAATTTATTTAAAGCATCAAAAATCAAGCAAAAATTCAAGAAAAATTGTTTTTATGTTTTTTGGATTTTTAAGTGTTTTTGATGAATTTTTGGGATTTTTATAAGGTGTATTTTATTTTCTAAAAATCAAACAGTGCGAAAAAGGCAAGGTACTGTCCAGCCAGGTCCAAAACCCAAAGATAAAATATCTAAGGATCTCAATAGGGCCTGGAGGTAATTTTCCTGTATACTAGAGAAAACAAGGAAAATTTGAGCACCAAAATTATTGTTTTTGGGTTTTTAGATTATTTAATATGATTTTTGTGAGTTTTTAGGTGTTTTTGAATATTTAGGATTTTTAAGCAATGAAAAATAGCCAAAATTGGCTAGAAAATCAAGCAACATACAAGAAACAGTATCTAATTTTTATAGAATTTTTAGGGGGGTTTTAATATTTTTTTGTGATTTTTCAAGTGAAACAGTGCCAAAAATAGATGTTTTGGAATTTTTAAAAATAACAAATGCACTCAAAAATATCCCCTAAAATTCTTAAAAATCCTACAACATGGCAGGAGCCATGTGTCAAATTTTTATCGAATTTGGAGATGAATTGATATTTTATTCAAAAATAACAAGGGGGCACTGTGCAAAGGGACCAAAGTGCAAATACCCGAAGATCTGGGGGTCCAGGTGCAAATAACCCAGCAAGTCACGCGCGTGGCGCGTGCCTGGGGCACTCAGGGACCTTTTGGTAATAAAAACCAAGTCCTAGGACCTTTTGGTAACTCGTACCAAAAAGTCCAGGGACGGTTATGCAATTAACCCACTAAAATCGCACATGTGCAAATAAAGTGTTCACAGGGGCATAAAAGCAATTACCAAAAAGTTTCTAATCATTCATGAACCAACCAGGACTACAGGATAATAGTTGCAAATAACCCAGACAAAGCACGTGGCGAAGCACGTGGATCACAAATACAGGGGTATAAATGCGAATCTCAACAAGCACAAGGTCCAAGGTGCAATTTACCCTACGTAAATAAAATGCATAAAATATTTACAGGACTGGAATTAAAAACACAAACTACGAGGGGGCCTAAGATAAATTACCCCTTATTACGCCGACGGCTGGATATGCGCCACGTAGACGATCCAACGGTCTCGGACAGCGGGCGCTTCTCCTCTTCCGCACATGGGCCGATCGACGGCGCAGAGCGAGGCACGTGGAAGATCGGACGGCTGGCGGGTGCTGGTACCTCTCTCTCTGCTCGGACGGTCCCGATCAACCCTCAGGATGATCGACGGTATCTGCTCCTCGAAGGATGGACGGTCGTGATGCGAACTGGGGAGCTGGGGCTGATCTGACGGCGATGGAGGACCCTCGAAGAACAGGTGGCCGGCGAAGTTCGCCGGCCTCGTACGCGTGCTAGGGTCCTCCTCAGCTGCCTCCAAGGATCGGAGAAGATCGGCGATGACGTCCCGCAGCTGGTGGTGGCCTCCGATGGCCCAGCCGAGCCCTGGAGGGGCTCCGGCGAGCTTGGCGGCGATGAGCTTCTGGCCTGGATGTGAGGGGGCCTCAGATGGCCTCCTCTTGACCTGCAAAACAGCTCAAGAGCTTCGCGGGTCGAGGGCAAAGTGCCTCGACCCGAAGAAGCGGCGTGAGGGTGAACTGTGGGTCGGGACGAGCGAGCTCCGGCGAGCGGAGGACGGTGGAGCTCGAACCCCAGCTCCTGTGCGAGCTGGGTTGAATGAAGGGGCGTAGAAGGTGCGTCGAAGGATGGCGAAGGTGATAGTGTGTCCCGATGATCGAGAAGATACGCAAGATGACCGGAATCAAAGGAACTCGACGGAGATGCGATTTGGGCGAAACAAGAAATTAAACTAACTAGGCGAGCTAGAAGGCTACCTGGGTGGAGTGGAAGACTGTGCTGGAGCTTGGCTAGCTCCTGGTCGTCGCCTCGAAGGTTGTCACTGCCTGAGGCTCGAGCTCCTGCACGAGGCGGAGCACGGCGGCGCAAAGCTGCCGGATCAATGGTCCGGGCACCCCCTCCTCACTGCGACAAAGGCTACCGCGAGCTGTCACCTCGGGGTTTGCAATGGAGGTCACGGGAATGAGAGTGGCGAGCCAAAGATGGGATTGGAGTGCGGCGGAGCTCAGGTTATATATGGGTGCAGGTCCGGGAAGAAGGGCTCGGGTCCGGCTCGATTGAGCACGGACCCCTAGGCAAGGTGTCGGGCGAGGTTCCCGGATGCACAGGAGATGATCGGAGCCCTGGGTTAGCGGATTTGGAGGCCGGGTCGTGACGCAATAAATCGGGGAAATCGGGTCGGGCGTCACGACCCGTGTGAAGTGGTCCACAGGGGGGAGTTGACCGGGCGGTCAACAATCCCCGTGGACCACATCAGAAAGATTTGGAAATTATTTTAAAAATAGAAAATGGCTGATTTAGCAAAAACTCAAAACATAAAAAATGTTTGTTTTAATTTTTTCTATTTTTTGTGAATTTTAATAAATTTTTGGAAATAAAAATAAGGTATATACAATATATAGCCATATATAGGTATATGTACAATATAGGGTTTTTAATTTTGATTTTTAATTATTATTTTTGTACACTTTTATTCCTATTTTATATTTTATTTATTTATAGAATAAAATGAGGAATAAAAGGATATTTTTATTTTGTTTTTATTATTTATATACATAGGTGAAATAAATAGTTATGTACAACTATATACATGGCATATGTACAATATATTTTTGTATTTTTAATTTTTGTTATTTTTATTTGATTTTTGTTTTGTTTCTTTTTATTTATTTTATTTACAAAATATACCATAGAGTATTCACAAAAAGTTTTGAACATAAATACGTGTATTTATAGGGCTAAATAAATAAGGGATGATGGTTTATGCACATGGTGGAGGGATATTTTTGCATTTTTTATTTTTAAATTTTTATTTTGTTTTTAATAGTTTCTAAATATATACAAAATATGTACAAGCATATTTTTGGTTGAGGAAAATATAATTTTATTTATTTACATAGATATCTACACATGAGCTCCTATCTCTCTCTACTGTGGCTTTTATGCGGTCAGGCCCATGCTGAGCCTTCCCTTGGGTTAGGTTGCTCAATATTTATTCTAAATATTTCCCTCTTTTTCTTTTTGATCTTTATTCTTTTATTTTTGCACAAAAACATGCTAATTATAAGTTTTTACACAATGCATGCTTTTGGTAATTATTTGTATTTACACATATCTACATGTATTTGCAAAGGTTTTTGTAGCTAAAATATAAGAATAAAGAGTGATGAATGGGTATTCATCACCCCCCTATACTTAACTTTGCTAGTCCCTTAGCAAACACTTATTTGAAAAAGAAGTGAAAAAGAAAGAAAAAGAAAAAGAAAAAGAGGATGTACATGGATCAAAGTTGAATTATTAAACTTTCCTTCATTAAATTGAAATATGGAGCTCGATCAGGTCTTTGGATTATTAATGTGTCGGAACCTTATTTGGACTTAAGCTTAAAACCCAACAGCCTCTAAGTTCCACCAATCTATGGACAAGACTCCTCAATAAACCAGATCAGAACAAGTCTACATACACAAACTCTAATGACCATGAGTCTTTCCATGCAGTGTAAGTGATATGTGGCTCCCCACCTCAGAAGCAACAAAGAAACAACCTCCCTCAACCTGGTAACTCTAATGCCTCGGTCTAGCAACTCTTTCCTCGAGAAGCGGGGTATTCCCTTCTAAGTTCAAGTGCAACCGGCTCAAGAAGAGGGGGTAGAAGTATAGAGTTTTGGAAGCTTAGTCAGTGTAGCTAAGTCTCCCGCTGCAAGCTTCATGAGATGTAACATGGATACCATAAGCTTTGCTTTATTTGACTATATACACTCCGGTGGGGTTATTAAATTTTCAATCCGACCCACCACTTTTTTGGAGTTCTTTTGCATTTTTGCATTTTTTTTCAAGGACTTCTGTACAGCATATCTACATGGTGCAGCATATATACAAGAAATTTCCTCTTGAGCCAGTAGACTTTCCCTCTTTTGAAGCTTTATTGCAACCCACGGCTTCTGTCTTTAGCCTTCATCACCACTAGACCAAGTTGAGGTGCACTTCCTTCACTAGAAGAAGAAGAGAGGTTCCGCCTAGAAGTACTACCCTCATATGCTACCCCAAGCCAAAGGAAACTGCCTCCTCACCACCTCATCCGTGGAGAGCCATGTGTAAAGTGCAGGTGCAAGTCAAGCCATTGTCTCTAAGAGTCATGCGTGTGTTGTTAAGTGTTCTACTTAAGCTCATCAAGATGACATATGCTCATAGCCTAGTGGACTCAAAGAATTAAGTCCTTATGGACCTGAAAAGCCTTAAACCTAAATCCTATAAGGTTCCTCTTGGAGTTAAGTGGATTAAGATCTTTTTCAAGCTCCATTTCTCAATTTAATTCCAGGCTTAGTTTAAATGTCAACTCTCATCCAGGAAAAACTATATACATATATGTACACAAGATGCTATTTACAAATATTTACAATCATGCAAAATTTTTGGAAAATGTTTTGAAATCATGGATGATGATGATGCATGAAGTGCAAGTTTTGCAAAAAGATATTTACAAACATTTACAAGCATTTACAAGCATTTACAAAAGATTTTTGCAAACTTTTGATTTTTCAAAACATTTTGGAAAAATTTTGTACTATATACATAATTTTGATACACAAATATTTACACAAGCTTTACACACAAGATTTTGAAATCATTTTTACAAAAATACTTTGTACACTAGCTATGTATGTGCAAGGATAAAAGAGATTTATGTACATAAAAATTTTTAAATTTTTGTGATTTTTAGCCATTTTATTTATTAACACACTCACACAAAGTACGAGTTATGGCTAAAGTATATATGAAATATATACACACCCCCCCCCTATACTTAGCTCGAACAATGTCCTCAGAGTGATCAAGAGCGATGAAGAAGACATAACTCGTGCTTAGTAAAAGGGAAGTGAAAAGGAATGGCTAAGTACAGGAACGAATGAATGAATAGAATGAGAGGAACTCGGTGGTTTCCTCTATATTTAGGATTAACTAATCCTAAGTATAGCAAGCTGTACATGAAGGGAAATCCGAGTGAAGAAGATACAGAGTCTGCTCCCCCTATACTTAGGGTAAAATATCCCTAAGTATAGGCAGCAAAGCAGGAGCAACCCGAATGAAAAGAATACTCGCAGGTCCGACATCCCCCCTATACTTAGGGTAAAGTACACCCTAAGTATAGCATAATCATAAGATGAAAAAGGGATGTGGGACTAAAGAATAGAATGATATGGACAACTGGATCTATACAGGCGGAGGAACAGTGAAAATCAGGCGTGAGATGCAAAAGATGTGAGTCAAGAGACCACATCTCACGCAAAATGAATAGGGGCAACAATAACGTCCCGCGGCTCATGATCTAGAAATGGCTTGAGCCGCTGGCCGTTCACTCGAAAGGTGCTCTCAGAAGACAACTCGGATATATCAATACTACCATTGTCGTGCACCTTTCTGACGAGAAAAGGTCCCTTCCATTTGCTCTGTAGCTTCCCTGGAAATAATCGCAGCCTCGCATCAAACAGCCATACTCTCTGTCCAATCTCAAAATGCTTGTGGCTGATATGAGAATCATGCCACTCCTTGACTTTCTCCTTATAATTTAGGCTGCTTGAGAAAGCTGCATCTCTAAGCTCCTCCAGGGCAGCTAACTCTGCCCTTCTCTGGTCTCCCATACCATCTGGATCCATAAGAATATCTATGACTGCCCAAAGTGACTTGTGCCTCAGCTCAACAGGTAAATGGCACGGCTTGCCATATACGAGGCGAAAGGGAGATGTGCCCAATGGAGTCTTGAAAGACGTCCGATATGCCCACAAGACCGAGTCCAAAAGTTGTGACCAATCCTTTCGGTCAGGGCGGACGACTTTCTGCAAAATAGTCTTGATCTCCCTATTCGACACCTCAGCTAGACCATTCGTCTGTGGATGGTAAGGTGTGGCAACACGATGATCTATACTGAACTCGCTAGCAAGGGCCTTCACCTGGTCGTTGATGAAATGAGACCCCCCATCAGAAATAAGAACTCGTGGAACCCCGAACTGCGTGATGATATGTTTCCTCAAAAATCTGCAAACTGTCCTCGCATCAGCGGCTCGGGCGGGGATAGCCTCAACCCAACGACTAACATAATCAACGGCCAACAGAATGTACTCAAATCCCTGACTCTTAGGGAATGGACCCATGAAATCGATGCCCCATGCGTCAAAAACCTCACAGAAGTGAATGGGCTACATCGGCATCATATCACGCTGTCCACAAGTGCCCATCCTCTGACAGTCAGTACACCTCTTCACGAACTCATCAGAGTCCTTGAAGAGGGTAGGCCACCACAAGCCGGATTGGAGCACTTTCTGTGCCGTTCTCCTACCAGAATGATGTCCTCCTGCCTCAAGCTTGTGGCAGTAAGTGAGGATGCTATGGTGTTCCTCCTGAGGAATACACCGACGCCAGACGCTATCCCCTCCTTCGTGGTAAAGGATGGGATCCTCCCAGTGGTAGGACTTGGACTTCGCAAGGAAGGTCTCAAGCCTCTGTCTGGGCCAATCTTGTGGGACTTTCCCTGCACAAGAAAGTTCACAATATCGGCATACCACGGGAGTGAGGCGATAGCAAGGATCGCCTCATCTGGGAAGGTATCTCGAATGGGATCAATCTGCTCAGAATCCTCAGGCTGCTCTAATCGGGAAAGATGATCCACCACCACATTCTTGACTCCAGGCTTATCCTTGATCTCAATGTCGAACTCCTGGAGTAGAAGGATCCATCTCGTCAGTCTGGCCTTGGCATCCTTCTTTGCCATGAGGTACCTGATGGCGGTGTGATCTGTAAACAAAGTCACTCTAGATCCAATGATATACGATCTGAACTTATCTAGGGCAAACACTACGGCTAGCATCTCCTTCTCTGTGACCGTATAATTCCGCTGGGTGGAATCCAATGTGCGGCTAGCGTAGTGTATGGCAAATGGAACTCCATCCCTCCTCTGTCCCAGCACTGCCCCTACGGCAAAATCGGAGGCGTCCGTCATGATCTCGAATGGGAGAGACCAATCAGGCGGCTGGAGAACAGGAGCCTCAATAACACACTGCTGGAGAGTCGCAAAGGACGAGAGACACTTGTTATCGACAAGGAACTCGGTGTCTTTTGTCAAGAGGTCAGTCAACAGTCGGGCAATCTTGCTAAAATCCTGAATAAATCGCCTATAAAATCCAACGTGCCCCAGGAATGACCGTAGCTGCCTCAAATTGGACGGTGGTGCGAGTTTTCTAATGACATCCACCTTGGCCGGATCAACCTCCATGCCCCTGTTGGAGATGATGTGGCCAAGCACCGTCCCATGAGTCACCATGAAGTGACTCTTCTCCCATGACAGAACCAAATGAAACTCGATACATCGCTGGAGTACCCGGTCTAGGCAGTCAAGACAAGAATCGAATCCGTCGCCGTAGACCGAGAAATCGTCCATGAAGACCTCCAAACACTCCCCTACCATGTCCGAAAAGATCGACAGCATGCACCTCTGAAAAGTCGCAGGGGCGTTGCATAGCCCAAATGGCATGCGTCGAAAAGCATATGTGCCGAAGGGACAGGTAAAGGTGGTCTTCTCCTGATCCTCAGGAGCGATGGCCACTTGGTTGTAGCCCGAGTACCCATCCAGGAAGCAGTAATGGCTCTTCCCTGCCAGTCTCTCAATGATCTGGTCAATAAAAGGCAGGGGGAAATGGTCCTTCTTGGTGGCTTGGTTGAGTCTCCTGTAGTCAACGCAAACCCTCCAAGAGGTGGGTACTCGTGTAGCGATCTCCTCTCCCGACTCACTGATCACAGTCGTGATGCCCGTCTTCTTGGGCACCACATGCAAGGGGCTGACCCACTTGGAGTCGGAAATGGGATAAATAAAATTTGTGCTCCACCATTTGGATATTTCCTTCATCACGACATCTCTCAAGTTGGGGTTCAGTCGCCGCTGGAACTCACGCGACGGCTTCGCCCCCTCCTCAAGATAGATATGGTGGGAGCACACTATTGGACTAATCCCATGGAGATCCGCTACGCTCCATCCGATCGCCTTGCGGTTCTTTTCAAGAACCCCCATCAGACGGGATTCTTGCTCTCCAGTCAACTCGGCGGAGATGATGACTGGGTACATCTCTGGATCGCCCGCAAGGAATCGATACTTCAGCGAAGTAGGGAGCGGCTTTCGCTCTGGAATGCTGGGTGCTGGCAAATCTGGCTGTGGAAGGAACTGAGTGAAAGCTGCAAGGTCGGCCAAATCTGCCTGGGAAAGTGAAAGCGTACTCTCGCAAACTGGATCGGGAGAAGGCGGCTCAACTGCACTGTCTCTGCTCGGCTCTGCATCTACATCCTCCTCATCTATAGGCTCAGGTGAACTCAGGTCTGGCATCTGATCATAACAATCGGCCCAATCAGACTCTGAATCCGAGGGATCTGCATCAATCGCGGTGGCATCAGTACCACCGGAAAACAAGGTGGCCTCAGCACCACCATCACTAAACATCGTGTAGCGATCAAGGACCGGCTCTGCTGCCTCTATGGTATCCTGAACCAGGTCTGTGCTCTCCAGACTCTCCTCTGCTATCGTCTCTGCATCAGCTGTATCTGAAAGTGAGAGGGTGGTCTGTGTCTCAAGATCTGCCCAAGCTGCCTCGTCATCTGTGATCACAAAATCACAGTCCTGGTGGATGTCTGGCTCTGCGTCTGTCAGCTGCTCTGAATCGGTACTCGCATCGGAGCGGGCTCTGAGTCTGGCTCTGTAGTCCTCGACCGTCTCTATTTGTATACTGTCGCCCTCGACGCGAAAGTACACCTTCCCGCTATCATGATCAGTCACCGCCTTGGCTGTGGCCAAGAACGGACGACCAAGGATGATGGGGGTATCGGTCACTGACTCAGGGATCTCCATGTCCAACACTACGAAGTCCACGGGGAATTTCAGGCTCTGAATCGTGACGATAACGTCTCGTAATAACCCCTTCGGCCTCTTGACAGATCGATCGGCGAACTGAAGGACTGTCCTGCTCCGTCGAAGAGTGCCCAACTCGAAGCGGTCGAGAAGGGCTGCCGGAAGAAGGTTGATCGACGATCCGCTATCTAAAAGAGTACGGTCGAACCTCTGCTCAGTAATCTGGCATCTGACATACGGGGCCCCTGAATCTGGCCTCTTGGCTGGCAGGCGGTTCTGGATCGCGAAGCACGTGGCTTTCGTCAGCACATGGATCTCTGAAGTGTGGTTCCTCCTCCTCCTCCTGACTGTAGTCCTATCTCTCAAAGAACGCTGAAGAAGGGGGATATGCTGCAAAGCCTCCTGGAGGGTCAGCTGGATGTGGAATCGATCAATCATGCTCTGGCTGAACTCCTCAAGCTCTCTCTTTTTGGGATTTTCTTTTTTCTTCCCCTTCCCCATCTGTAGGGCTCTAGGGAAGGGGATCACAGGGTCCTTCTCAGATGAAGGACTAGGAAAAGGTCTAAGCGGTTCAAGGACCGGATCCACACATACATCATGCACCACAGTGGGACCAGAAGAAAGTAAACCTTTTCCTTTATTCATAGCAGAGTTCCGAGATACATGAGTGCGAGGAAAAACAACATCTCTCTCTGTACACACACCGGTGGCCTCAGTACCACCACGGGCTGGCTCTGCTGCTGCTGCTGCTGGTAGACGTCGTGCGGCCTCAGTACCGCTGGCTGGCTCGGCTGAATGGGTGGCATCAGTACCACCTCCTCGAACTGGTGAAGCGGCGGCCTCAGTACCGCCGGTGGGATCAGCATCCTTGGTGGCATCAGTACCACCGTCATCATCTGGAGCGGCCTCAGTACCGCTCTCCTCCTCCTCATGTGGCGCCTCTGAAGTGTCCTCGTGGTGAAGCTCAGATGAGGCGCCGCCGCCTGCTGGGGTCCTACCGCTCCTAAGTGTGACAAAATAAGCATCAAATAGATCCGAAGAAGTATCATCAAATGGGTCACTAGGAGTGGCTAACTCAGTATGTACTACCTGCTCAGATTTCCTCTTGAGGCTGTTCGGATTGGGCTCTATCTGGGCAGGTATGGCGGCCTTCCCTCTGACCAGGTCCCGCATCTCCTGGCGGAACTCGTCCATCTCCCGTCTGAATGTGGCATGCTGGTCCGTGAGGAGGCGGGCGATGTCATCCAAAGCGGGGCTCTCGTGGGA
Organism: Ottelia alismoides; assembly: GCA_037367405.1. Taxonomy (NCBI): domain Eukaryota; kingdom Viridiplantae; phylum Streptophyta; class Magnoliopsida; order Alismatales; family Hydrocharitaceae; genus Ottelia; species Ottelia alismoides. The sequence goes on along the minus strand of JAZKJV010009040.1, from coordinate 281,158 downwards.
GCCCGACGGGTAGCCTCTCTGGGGGTGAGGCTGCTGGATCTGCTGCTGATGGTGCTGGTGAGAGGGGTAGGATGGAGGGTGCTGCTGGTATCCCTGGTGAGCCTGCTGCTCACGTCTCCAAGACTGTCCCTGCTGCTGATAGGGACGAGGACCGTAGGATGACTGCTGCTGATACGCTGGGGGCTGCTGCTGCGGCTGGTGCTGGTCTCTCTGCTGGGAGTACTGCCCTCCCTGACCTGACGGCTGCTGCTGGGGCTGGGCACCACCACTCCCCCACCTGAATCCGGGATGGTCTCGTCGGATCCCAGGCTGGGGGCGGTCATACCAAATCCCGTTGACATCCATCAACGGCTCTGCATCGAAGGGGTCTGGCGGCAGTACTGCCAGAGGCTGATCCGGCTGGTAGACCACCATCTGCATCTCTGGAGATGGTGGTGACTGGTAGGTGGGCTGCGGCTGCTGGTACGGCTCCGCCTGTACAAGGTGAACCTGTCTAGGCTGCTGTGAAGAGCTGGAGCGCTGGGACGAGCTGCTGCTGCCGCCGATATCGCCTCGCGACAGAAGACGGGGCTGTGAAGCCGTCTGTGTCTCCTGGAGACACATGAGCTGGGTCTTCATGTCGCTCAAGACATGTGCCATCTGCTCCATCTGCGTGATACTCTGGCACTGCTTCTTCTCGATCAGCTCCATGCGGTCCAACTTCTCGCTGATGATACCCATGTCCGCAGCGGATGACTCTGCCTGTGCTGCTGCGACTGCGGACGAACTGGATGGACCTGCATCTACCCGTGCTATCCGCTGGTACTGCACGGGTCCTGGCTGGTGTGGCTGGGTCTTCTGAGTATAGAGACTGGTCTGAGACATCACCATATAGTTCTCGGACATCTCCTCGTAGATGGCCCAGACCTGCTCATGGTCCTTGGCAAAGTAGGACCCGCCGCAAGAAGCGTTCACCAGACCCTGAAGCTCTGGCGTCAACCCGCTGAAAAAGCTCTGAACTAGGTTCGTCTTGGATATGTCGTGGTGCGGGCATCTGTCTAGGAGCTCTCGAAACCTCTCCCAAGCCTCGTGGAACTGGTCGTTGGGGAACATGGAGAAGTTGCTGATCAGGGCCCTCGCTGCATTCGTCCGCCCGAGTGGATAGTACTTTTTCAAGTACTCGGTGCGGAGCTGCTCCAGCCAGGTGGCTGCTCTATCTACCAGTGAAAACGGGAAGGCTATCATCCGGATCAGATCCTGGTCCACGTGGCGATCATGGACAGTGCTGCAGATCATCAGAAACTCCTGGAGGTGGAGATGGGGCTCCTCAGTAGCAAGTCCGTGGAAACGGGGCAGTAACTGCAAGGTGTTCGGGGGGAACTTGAAGTCCCCCACGATAGCTGGCACTACCACCCAATGATGCATCAGAGTCGATCCGGGGTTGTGCAACTCCCGCATCGGTCGTGGTGGTCCTCCTGCCGCGGCGGCTGCCGCGGCGGCGGCAGCGGCTGCTGCTGCTGCTGCGGCTGCTGCGGCTGCGGCCTCTGCATCAGGCATCTCCTCAGGCTCGCTCTGCTCTGAACCTCGCTCTGCTTTGAGCCTCTCCAACTCTCGCCTCATCTCTATCATGAATGCCCCCTGATCGCGTAACTGCTGCTGAACTGTCTCGAGCGATGCGATCAGGGTGGAGTTGATCGCTCCCTGGTCAAATACAACATGCTGGTCTCCCTGCGGACCTCTGGAGTGATCGTCTGATCTGGCTGCCATAGCGACGTCTGCAAAATCAAATGAGCCCAACTCAGGTGCTGTCAAATCGGCTAATCTCTCCTCGGGCTCATGTCTCTCAGTGTCGAAAGAAAGGGGGTCGAGGGGGAACAGGGCGGAATCGTACTCGGGCTCGGAGAGCTGGTCTGGGCTCTCACGAGCCAACCTAGATGATCGGGTAGACGTGCCCGAAAGCGGTGCAGTCAGAGGCTGCCTAAGAGACCGTCTACCCATCATCTTGATCTGGCGAGTAGTGCGGATGAGATCTGGAATCAACTATGATCAAAAACAAACCCCCGGTTCACCAACGCAACGCGAGCTGAAGACCGTGAAAGTTCGGTCAAATTATCTTGTCGATTTTATTTTGGTGAACACACAAAATATCAGAGCGCTTACGTGACCTGTTAGGATATCCGATGCTATCCCAACCGACTGGCCCGCACGGAAGAGTCGGTAATCGGTCGGGTCTAGCACCGGGAGGCTCTACCTAGGGTGCGGGTCACTCTCTCGCGCATCCAAACCAGACAATGAGGGGGTTGCTCTCCCCAAGACAAAGTTTTTAGGGTGAGCGGTTTTTAAGATCAAGTATGATTTAGCAGTCCCGATTTTATTGTTTTTTTTTAATATTTTTCAGAGCAAACAAAAGGCCTAACGAATTTTTCGGTTCTCCTGATTATTAAGTCCGAAAACAGGGGGAGAACACGAAAAAGCCGATGCGCGATGAAATCAATGATGCATGCAAAGTAAGGAAGGCGTACCTGACTCCAGCACTCTACATGCAATATGATCCGCGCAGAATTTAAAGACAGGAAATAAACTACCTAAATGATGCAAGCGGGAAAAACCGAGTCCTAGATGAGCAATTCCTAGCGCAGAACCGTCTAACTCAGTCCCTCGCCCTCGATCCAAAGAGTCCGGTCTTGGCCCACCCCTCCTCTTCTCGACAGGTCGAGTTCAGGAGTAGCGCTTGTGGGGCAGGCTCGCGGCGCGTAGGCTCTCAGGAAAGCAACTAAGTTATTTTTATTATTTATTATTAGTAGGTCCAATTAACGATCTATAGGAACAGATAAGCAGTTAGGTGTGTGGATCCTACTAATTACGTCACAAGCACCAGAAATTCCTACGGCTAGGGGCTCGATCAAAACCGCGTAAACACCGGAAAGGCAGTAAAAAAGTAAAAGAAAGCCGCGAGAAATCCGCGAAAAACCGCTAAGGTCCTAAAGGGTCCCCCGAGCACACCGGTGCTCGGCGAAACAGACCCGCTACGGTAGAAGTCCAAACAGTTCTGAGTCTCTGAGTCCTGTATTATTACAACAATAATAGAAGAGTCCTAAACTATCCTCACCCACTCAGCTCTCTCTCTCCCGCTCTCTCCTGCTGCTCGATGAAGAAACGAGCCGCCTCCGCTTCGCTCGGGTGCACCGGCGCTCCTAGGAATGCCGCCCTCGCTCCTCGGGCCCTCGCAAGAAACAGAGAGAAAAGTGGTCAGTCCAGAAATTATTGGCAGAAATATGAGAAAAATATATGCAACAAATCTATATAAAAAGCCGCGAAACTCAAAAAGCCGCGAAAAAATCTAAAAGTGACTACTAAGCCGTGCTCCCCGGCAACGGCGCCATTCTGATAACCCGAAAAACCCTCAAGACCCGGGTGAAGGTAATAAAACAAGGGTCGTTGCGACCCGGATCTCAGAGGATGGGTATATCAAGAAAAATATCGAACCGCGAAATAAATCAGAGATCAAAACACGAAGTGCGGTCCTAGCTATGGGATTAACCTGGTATAGCTCCCAGGGTCGAACACAAGGAGCACGGGTTGGCCAAAGGCCTACGAAGTAGTCAACAAATCAGAGAAAAAGGGAAAACATTTTTAGTGGTTTTTAATTGGTTTTTCTTAATTTTTTTGGGATTTTTAATATGTGAAGAAAGTGAGAAAGACTAAAAACAATCACACTTGAGCAATTTATTTAAAGCATCAAAAATCAAGCAAAAATTCAAGAAAAATTGTTTTTATGTTTTTTGGGTTTTTAAGTGTTTTTGGTGAATTTTTGGGATTTTTATAAGGTGTATTTTATTTTCTAAAAATCAAACAGTGCGAAAAAGGCAAGGTACTGTCCAGCCAGGTCCAAAACCCAAAGATAAAATATCTAAGGATCTCAATAGGCCTGGAGGTAATTTTCCTGTATACTAGAGAAAACAAGGAAAATTTGAGCACCAAAAGTATTGTTTTTGGGTTTTTAGATTATTTAATATGATTTTTATGAGTTTTTAGGTGTTTTTGAATTTTTAGGGTTTTTAAGCAATGCAAAATAGCCAAAATTGGCTAGAAAATCAAGCAACACACAAGAAACAGTATCTAATTTTTATAGAATTTTTAGGGGGGTTTTAATATTTTTTTGTGATTTTTCAAGTGAAATAGTGCCAAAAATAGATGTTTTTGAATTTTTAAAAATAACAAATGCACTCAAAAATATCCCCCAAAATTCTTAAAAATCCTACAACATGGCAGGAGCCATGTGTCAAATTTTTATCGAATTTGGAGATGAATTGATATTTTATTCAAAAATAACAAGGGGGCACTGTGCACAGGGACCAAAGTGCAAATACCCGAAGATCTGGGGGTCCAGGTGCAAATAACCCAGCAAGTCACGCACGTGGCGCGTGCCTGGGGCACTCAGGGACCTTTTGGTAATAAAAACCAAGTCCTAGGACCTTTTGGTAACTCGTACCAAAAAGTCCAGGGACGGTTATGCAATTAACCCACTAAAATCGCACATGTGCAAATAAAGTGTTCACAGGGGCATAAAAGCAATTACCAAAAAGTTTCTAATCATTCATGAACCAACCAGGACTATAGGATAATAGTTGCAAATAACCCAGACAAAGCACGTGGCGAAGCACGTGGATCACAAATACAGGGGTATAAATGCGAATCTCAACAAGCACAAAGTCCAAGGTGCAATTTACCCTACGTAAATAAAATGCATAAAATATTTACAGGACTGGAATTAAAAACACAAACTACGAGGGGGCCTAAGATAAATTACCCCTTATTACGCCGACGGCTGGATATGCACCACGTAGACGATCCAACGGTCTCGGACAGCGGGCGCTTCTCCTCTTCCGCACATGGGCCGATCGACGGCGCAGAGCGAGGCACGTGGAAGATCGGACGGCTGGCGGGTGCTGGTACCTCTCTCTCTGCTCGGACGGTCCCGATCAACCCTCAGGATGATCGACGGTATCTGCTCCTCGAAGGATGGACGGTCGTGATGCGAACTGGGGAGCTGGGGCTGATCTGACGGCGATGGAGGACCCTCGAAGAACAGGTGGCCGGCAAAGTTCGCCGGCCTCGTACGCGTGCTAGGGTCCTCCTCAGCTGCCTCCAAGGATCGGAGAAGATCGGCGATGACGTCCCGCAGCTGGTGGTGGCCTCCGATGGCCCAGCCGAGCCCTGGAGGGGCTCCGGCGAGCTTGGCGACGATGAGCTTCTGGCCTGGATGTGAGGGGGCCTCAGATGGCCTCCTCTTGACCTGCAAAACAGCTCAAGAGCTTCGCGGGTCGAGGGCAAAGTGCCTCGACCCGAAGAAGCGGCGTGAGGGTGAACTGTGGGTCGGGACGAGCGAGCTCCGGCGAGCGGAGGACGGTGGAGCTCGAACCCCAGCTCCTGTGCGAGCTGGGTTGAATGAAGGGGCGTAGAAGGTGCGTCGAAGGATGGCGAAGGTGATAGTGTGTCCCGATGATCGAGAAGATACGCAAGATGACCGGAATCAAAGGAACTCGACGGAGATGCGATTTGGGCGAAACAAGAAATTAAACTAACTAGGCGAGCTAGAAGGCTACCTGGGTGGAGTGGAAGACTGTGCTGGAGCTTGGCTAGCTCCTGGACGTCGCCTCGAAGGTTGTCACTGCCTGAGGCTCGAGCTCCTGCACGAGGCGGAGCACGGCGGCGCAAAGCTGCCGGATCAATGGTCCGGGCACCCCCTCCTCACTGCGACAAAGGCTACCGCGAGCTGTCACCTCGGGGTTTGCAATGGAGGTCACGGGAATGAGAGTGGCGAGCCAAAGATGGGATTGGAGTGCGGCGGAGCTCAGGTTATATATGGGTGCAGGTCCGGGAAGAAGGGCTCGGGTCCGGCTCGATTGAGCACGGACCCCTAGGCAAGGTGTCGGGCGAGGTTCCCGGATGCACAGGAGATGATCGGAGCCCTGGGTTAGCGGATTTGGAGGCCGGGTCGTGACGCAATAAATCGGGGAAATCGGGTCGGGCGTCACGACCCGTGTGAAGTGGTCCACAGGGGGGAGTTGACCGGGCGGTCAACAATCCCCGTGGACCAATGGGAGTCAGCCACATCAGAAAGATTTGGAAATTATTTTAAAAATAGAAAATGGCTGATTTAGCAAAAACTCAAAACATAAAAAATGTTTGTTTTAATTTTTTCTATTTTTTGTGAATTTTAATAAATTTTTGGAAATAAAAATAAGGTATATACAATATATAGCCATATATAGGTATATGTACAATATAGGGTTTTTAATTTTGATTTTTAATTATTATTTTTGTACACTTTTATTCCTATTTTATATTTTATTTATTTATAGAATAAAATGAGGAATAAAAGGATATTTTTATTTTGTTTTTATTATTTATATACATAGGTGAAATAAATAGTTATGTACAACTATATACATGGCATATGTACAATATATTTTTGTATTTTTAATTTTTGTTATTTTTATTTGATTTTTGTTTTGTTTCTTTTTATTTATTTTATTTACAAAATATACCATAGAGTATTCACAAAAAGTTTTGAACATAAATACATGTATTTATAGTGCTAAATAAATAAGGGATGATGGTTTATGCACATGGTGGAGGGATATTTTTGCATTTTTGATTTTTAAATTTTTATTTTGTTTTTAATAGTTTCTAAATATATACAAAATATGTACAAGCATATTTTTGGTTGAGGAAAATATAATTTTATTTATTTACATAGATATCTACACATGAGCTCCTATCTCTCTCTACTGTGGCTTTTATGCGGTCAGGCCCATGCTGAGCCTTCCCTTGGGTTAGGTTGCTCAATATTTATTCTAAATATTTCCCTCTTTTTCTTTTTGATCTTTATTCTTTTATTTTTGCACAAAAACATGCTAATTATAAGTTTTTACACAATGCATGCTTTTGGTAATTATTTGTATTTACATATATCTACATGTATTTGCAAAGGTTTTTGTAGCTAAAATATAAGAATAAAGAGTGATGAATGGGTATTCATCATCCTCCTCTAGGGAGGGAAGTGCGTCTCAACCTGGTTTGGTGATGTTGAGGTCTAAAGGAAGGATGTTGTGGGGTTGCGATAATGCTTCAAAAGAGGGATAGTCTACTAGTTCAAGAGGGAAAACTCCTTATGTACATCATGCACCTTGTATATATTTTAAAAAAAATCGAAAAAATGCAGAATTTCCAAAAGTGGGCAGGCCTGATTGGAAAGTAAAATGCATGCCAGAGTGTATATACAAGTGAAAAAAAAGAATAAGAGCTTCAAAGTCAAATATTTGTGAGCTTGCAGCGGATGACTTGGCTACACTAGTCATGCATCCAAGGATAGGAAACTACACTGGTTACCGTCCATTCTCTTCTTCATCCCCTCTTCTTGAGATGCTTGTACTTGAACTTAGAAGGGAATATCCCCGCTCTTCGAGGAAAGATTTGCTAGACTAGGGGATTAGACTTACCTTGTTGAGAGAGGTTGTTTCTTTGCTACTTTTGAGATGAGGAGCTATATTTCACTTAAACAGTACAAGTAAGAATTCATAGTCATAAGAATTTGTGTATATAAACTTGTTCTGATCGGACTATTGAGGAGACCTGAATAGCAGCCTTGTGGAATTGAGAGGCTATTAGGTTTTAAATCCATTTTCCAATAAGATTCCGACACACTAATAATCCAAAGGTCCGACAGAGCTCCATACTATATTTTTATGTAGATAAGTTTAAAAGGCAACATTATTCTAACTTCTTTCCTTTTTCTTTTCTTTATTTTTATTTTCACTCATTTTCCAAATAAGTGTTTTCTAAGGGACTAGCAAAGGTAAAGTATAACGGATGATGAATCCACGATTCATCACCTTTATTATTTTATTTTAGCTTTATTTCCATAGTCAAACACTGTAAATATCTACTAATTCCATAAAATTACCACTTTGCATGCATCTATAAATTATGCATTTTTAACACTTTTTGTACTTAAAATAAAATAATAAAAAAGAAAAGAAAAAGAAAAGAAAAATAAAGGACGTGTTTATAGAGTAAATACAGACTGACCCAAACCCCGAAAGAAGGTCAAGACTTGACCTGATCGACTAGGAATAAAGTAGGGGGGATAGGGTCTTTCATCCAAAAGTCCAAAAATAATTTGTACGTAAATTCCTTGTATATTTCTGTAAAACTTACAGCATTTTATTTGTACATAAATTGACCTCAAATCAATTATTTTTGTCAACAAAAGTTGCAAATAAAAATGTGTTGTAAATAATAAAAATAATTACAAATCAAAATAATGTACATATTACAAATAATCACCCTCAGAAAAAGTCACAAAATGACCACTGAAATACCAATTATGGCTCCATATGAACTCAGATTGAACTAAACTCACTTTTATTATATTATAAATTAAATTATCTTTCAAATAGTTATGGTTTCATAATTTTTGAAGTTACAATTAAAAAGCCACTTTTCTGGGGTGTTTTGTGCAGTTTCACCATTATTTATTGTATATATTTTATTCATATTTATTTTTATAAACATAATGGACATAATTATAAATATAATTTTCATTAAAAATAAAATAAAAAATATAAATAATATACTTAAAATGATTAAAAATTATTTAAAAATTATTTCCTTCTTTGTGCATGTGTGTATTGTATTATATGTACATAATATTTGTATACAACTAATTTTCTTATATAAAAATCACCAAAAAAATAAAACATCTAACATTAACTAATTTAATTTAATTACAAAATTTCTATTTAATTATTAGATTTATTTGATTTATTTGATTTACTAACCAACCATTTATAAAAGATTTGATTTTATACCTTAAATAACCACCATAACGGTGGCTAATTAATTTTTGGAAATTATTAAATTTATTTATTTTAATTAATTCCGAAATTCATTTTTAATTTATTTATTTATTTAATTTAAATAATCACTAGTTACCTTACTTCTTTGTATGTATTTTCCTTTCTTATTTTTCTTCTCTTTTTAATGGGCTCAACCTCCCTCTTTCATTCTTTGACCGATCATTGGTGGAGAGGAGCCCGATCTTCGAGAGCTTTCTTGTTGAAGAAGGGAGCCCAGTCTCCGAGCCATCCGGTGATAGCGCGTCGGCCCTTGTTGAAGCCATCACGGTATTTCTGATCCCGAGGTAAGATCCAATTTTATTTCTTATCTTGTTCTTTGAGATAAATCGTAGGTATAATTTTTGCTCCCATTTGATTAGTCTTTAGATCTTGAAAATCACAAAAAAAATTTCCATCACCCTCTTTTCGATCTGACACCGAAGTTTTCACCTCACCTCGCAATCTCTCCATTTCACATTCTATCTCATGCAACCACACACCTCCAGTCACACACGATGGCCGGAGACTCGGATCCATTTATCTTCCATACCACAAGATCTGCCCATTCACATCCTCTTTTGTTTATAAATAAAATAATTAATAAAAAATATAGTTGTCGTTTTTATATCTAACTATTATTTTGTAGAAAAATAAAAAAAAAGATTAAAAAAGATAATACAAAAAAATTATTCCTTTTTCATTTGCAGTTTCTGTTTACAATTTCTAAAAAAATTCTTTTATTAACACTTTTCTGTTTACACTTTAAAAAATAAATATAAAAAAATTAAAAATTGCAACAGGCTACGGGGTCATCACCCCCAGTCGCCCCAATCACAACCGCGAGCGTTCCTCCACCGTCGTGCAAGGCAACACGCGGCCCTGCATCAACAACCGTGCCACCACAGTGCTGCCTCCACCACACCAGGCCGTGCGCCCTCAGCGGCCCGCGACGGCCCAGGCGCCCCCCTTCGAGCCGCCCCTGTTGCTCCACCCGTGCGGGGCCCTCTAGCCCGCTGCAACCGACCGCCCGAGACCTACGTGGCCCTCCGCCAGGCTGCGACACCATCGTCTACGGCCTCTACACCACGTGCAGCGCCTCCTCCACCGCGGCCCTCACCAACGGTACTCCCCTCTGTTCTAAAAAAGAAGAAGAACATAACGAACTAGGGTTTGTGATAAAAAAGATATTTGAGAAAATTCCATGTCAGTCCTGGAAGGTTACCACAATTACAAAGTCATCCCTACCAGCACAAAGTTTCTTTATCCTGGGTAAATTACATTCATACCCTCGAGAGTTATCATTTCTACAAAGTGCCCTTACTACAGGATCGGCACGTGCTTCGCACGTTACGCTTGGGTAATATTTACTTTTCACCTGAAATATTTATTATCTTTTTATTCAGTGCAAAAATGTTAACTATTTGCATTCAAGTCCTTGTAATTCCAGACTTTGAATTTCTTGCTTTTCTTATCAAAATAAATGCGTTTATTGTTTTAAAAATTCTCAAAAAAGCATGTATGCTCCTGATATACCCATGAACATTGTTTAAAATTTTCATTGCATTTTGTTTATATTTGTTATTTTTAAAAATTCAAAAATAGTGTCTTTTTGCCTGTCCGAACTTTGAAAATTAATAAAAAATCAAAGTTAGCCAAACAAATTCCAAAAATTTTACTGTACGTGTGTTTTATTGTCTTTTAATTTCTATCCAATTTTCTTGCATCTCTTTATAAAACTCCAAAAAATGTGAAAAATAAAAAATACTAATAAAATTGTAGAAAATTTTAGAAAAATCTAAAAAAATCTGATCTTGATCTCTGTTTGTAGATATTTAATTGCACTTTAGCTTAAAAATAATTTCTAGGAGTATCGAGCACTTAAAGTATTTTTAAGTTGCAAAATATTGTTGGTTGTGCACTGTTTACCTATTTTAAATTGTTTGATTTTTTGAAAATCACAGCAACATCAGAAAAGTTTGAAAAATTACCAAAAAAATTTTAAAACATATAAAACACAAAAATATTTTCTTCATAATTTTCCGAGCATTTTGACTAGTCTGAAAATACAAAAAGAGTGTGGTGTTGTGTGTTTTTATTCCTTTTTTCTTGTTTTGAAAACATAAAAAAATAAAAACCATTAAAAATTTAATTTCAAAAATTGCATAGATTTTAAATCGTGCTCCTTGTGTTTGGCCCTGGTCGTTATACCGGGTAAATAGAATAGCGAAACCGCTTACATTTGCATTTGATTCCTTGATTTATCTTTTATTAAGTGGTTAAAAAATAAAAAAAAATTCTCGATTGACCACGCTTGGTGATTTGGGTCACAAGGACCACTATTTATTTACATAGTTAACCCGAGTTGTCAAGTGTGTCATCAATACTTTATAAAGGTAAATATTTTTTAACATCAATTAAACTTTCTAAATCTAAGTAATTAGTATAGGCATGTAACTCGACATGTAAACTAGTAGATATATTGAACTATCGATAATGTAGGAGAAAACATTGAAGAGTATGTATATTCTTTTTTTCAATGCTACATATTTTCATGTTTGCATATGATGTTGGGCTTTGAGGCACATGTTGATGACTTATTATTACAAGCAAAACAAATTGTGGCTACAGAATGATGCCCACTGATGTGGGGCTAGCAGCCACAGAATTGGGCTCTAGCCACAATATGTCGTGGTCAGTAGTAGTAGGTATAAGTCTCGTCGCGAGAGTTCTCTAACCACGAATATGTCATAACGACTACAATTAACCACGTAACTTGTCGTGATCACAACTCTTGCATGAATATCCTCCTTACATATTTGAAGACTTTGGTCACGAAATTGTAGATACGATAAACTAATGGTCCAGAAATATGTCCATACATATGATAAAGGAAGGTATTTATGAAAATAATCAAGCACGCAAACATTGCTATTCTGAATATGACAAGGGCATGCAATGCAAGCAACTACTCATGAGTGGACTTTTACATCAAAGGAAGAAATGGGTGGAGGATGAGGCGGAGCGTAGCCTTCCGGCGAGGCGGCGGCAGAGGAAGGCTTGATTCATGTTCCTGGGCGAATCAGGATGAACGTAGGGGCGTAGAAGATGGGGAGAGGTCTGATGGAGGTGATACGAATGTCGAGCGAGGAAATGGGTGGTCCGATCACGATGGATGATCCGAGGAATGCAAGTTGATCGGAAATCGAAAAGCTTCAATCCAAAGCAGACAAAAGGTTATCTAGGCTACCTGGTGAATGGTATCGTCTGGGCTGAAGGTCGGGGATCTCCGGGGGTCTTCTCCTTGCTGGTTCGACGTGTCCAGAGGCTCGAGCTCTCCTTGCGATGGAGCACGGCGATGAAGTCGCCGGACCTAGGGCTATACACCTCCAGACCTCACTGCAACGCGCTCCCTCATTTGTTGTCACTCAAGGAAGAAGACGGAGTTCACTGGAAATGAGGGAGAGGGCCAAAGATGGAGAAGGAAATGTGGATCTAGGAGATTATATACCCAGCGAGGTCCGAGAAGTTTGGAGCAAGGGCGCGTAATCCGAGGAACGGATCCGTAACGGTATCATCGGGCGCGTATCGTGGATCGTTCCTCGGTAATCGGACCATCTAATCGAGAGGAATGGTGGATGGATCGGTGAAGGAAAATTAGGAGAAGTTCAGGTGAAAACCGGATCCACGGAGAAATGAGGTCCAAGGGGGCAGTTGACCGAGGTCAACATTCCCCCTGGACCAATAAGAAAAAAGGAGATTAAAAAGATTTGTAAAGTAAATTAAAAGTGGAAAATGATTTTATTTTTAAAAATGTACAACATGAAAAATGTTTATTATTTTTCAATCTATATTTTTGTGATTTTTAATTATTTTTTTGAAAAATAAATTAAGGTATATACATTATATTACATTATATACATGTATAATATACTTATGTATTTTTATTTTTATTTTTATTTTCTTATTTTTGTACAAATACTCCAATTTTATATTTTATTTATTTACAACATAAAATTTGGAGTATAAAATAGTTTTTATTTTATTTTTATTATTTATGTACATATGTAAAATAAATAGTTAGAAGATACATGTATGCATGTATTATGTACAAGGTGAGAGAGAGAGAAATTATTTTTTTAGTTTTTATTTTTGTATTTTTTATTTTATTTTTAGGAACATATGCAAGGGCTTAAAATACCTTTTTATTTTTTTGTGAAAATAAAATAATGATAATTTGTATATATACATGGAAGGGAATGTGTACAGTATAAAGTGGCCATATCTCTCTCTACTTATTTTATTTGGTGATCAGGTCCAGTTTGGACCCTCTCTTGGGTTCTGATCACTCAATATTTATTTTAAATATTTACCTCTTTTTATTTTATTCTTTATTCTTTTATTTTTGCATAAATACATGCTAATTATTAATTATTAGCAAATGTACTTATGTGCAACTTATTGTATTTACAACTATATACATGATGTTTTGCCAAGATATTTTGCTAAAATAAAAGAATAAAGAGTGGTGAATGAGGATTCATCACCTATCCCTGAGCAAACATGGGACGATCAGATGTGCCCGTCTGACATCTGGGCATGCACATGGCAAGCACATAATGTGCACATGATGAGCCACCATGTGCACGGTAATCGTCCCTCTTTGTAGTGATTGATCAGGCGAAGTTCTTGTTCATTCAAGTAATCAAATAATTATTCGGGTTTAAAAGTCAAATGGTAAAGTTGACATGGGTCAACAGACTCGGGTTTGATCAATAAGAGCCCAGACCCGAATGGATCCAAACACTATAAGACAAAACTCATAAAATAAATAAAATATAAATAGAAAATAAATATAAAATGGTTTAAAATTAAAAAGTTTTCAAAATAAAAGATGTTTATAAATTTAAAAAAATTAGTGATTTTTTTTAAATAAAATAAGTTAATTAAATAAGTTAAAATAAATAAAAACCTTTATTTATAAGTATAAAATACCTATATACAATATACACAATTTGTAATAATTAATTTTACCAATAAATTCATAATTTTATATTTTATTTACTTTCATAATAATTAGATGATTTTAACTTTTATTTTTTTATAAATTAATTTAATAGGATAAATAAATTTACATATGTACAATATAGGTACATTATACCTATAGTATAAATGTATTCATTTTATTTTTTGGGTATTTTCAATTTTGTTAATTTTATTTATATTTTATAAAGATAATATAAGTTATGTATAAAATAATAAAAATAAAATATATGCATAATTATGAATGAATAAATAAATAAAAATAAAGGTCAATATCGACACTATGTACGATGGCACTCCAGAAAGACGACTTTCACATCTTAGCTCTAATTTTTATGAAACCACTTTCATTTTGAAGCCTATTTTATTTTGAACACAATAAATGTGAGTTTGATTTATTTTAATTATGTATGGAGTAGATATTGATCTTTCAATTTTGACTTTACAGCTTTTTCATAATGTTGTCTCTCTTATTCTGTACAATGTTTTTATGCAATTTTTTATTATACACTACTTATTTTTTATATACAAGTTTAAAGAAGAAAATATTTTTATTTGAGTTTTATTCGGTGATAAAGAAAATAGTAGAATATATATAGACTATGAACAATGACGAATATTTATAAGTGAAGTTGATTTTTTTGAATTTTTATAGATAAATGACATTATCTTCTCCTACTTGATTGCTTGTCGATCAAGTCAACTTGACATACTCCCGGGGTTAGGATCTGCATGTATTTAATTCATATGTATACTCTTCTTTTGTCTTTCTTTTTTCCTTTATTCCTTTATTTATCTATTTTAGATTAAAATGATGACAATAATACACTATTTTACATATGAATATGGATTATTAAAAGTGATAATTAATGTTATTTATAGTTTTTGTAAGGAATTTTAAGCCAAAAGGGATTAATAACAATGATGAAATGTAGATTCATCAGTGCATCTCGTGAAGGAGGACAACGCTCATGTTGACGCAATCTGGTTGCTAGGGAATTTCATCTACTCGAGGGGTTGTCCATGGAAGGCATAAAGCTAGTAATGAAGAGGGCATTGGTGAACTACATCCCTTCGGAGGCAGGAAGAAGCATCCGCTGGAGAAAGCCTTGGTCTTTGGACGGTTGCTCGGGTGGTAAGTCTACAATTTGGAGGCTACACGTGACAGATGTGCAAATGAGATGCCGGACAGTGGAGATTGTTTGAGACGTGTTGTCACAATATAGCGAGGTCATCAATTTGGGTTGCTCGAGGCTGTGACCTAGAGAGAGGTCCGAGGTAGAAGTGCTTTTGCCAGGGATGAAACCTCAATTGTCAATGTGTGCATAGATGTCAATCAGTCAGAGATTGAATCCTCGTTGGGTTGTGGTGTTGGGATCGAGGTGATGGTGAAGAAGATGGTGCAGTGATGGACATCTTGTCATAGGTGGTGGGAGGCCGGAGGTAAAATCGACAGAGGAAAATCAGAGTGCATTGATGGCCACCATATATTCTGAGATGGTGGGAGGTGTAGCATTGGCAATCAACACGGGAAACCTTAGAGGTGCCAAATCACAGCTGGTGGTGGCACCAAACAGGTCTGATGTTGAAGAAGATGACTTGGGTTCAGATCCTCTCATCCCAAAACTTTCAAAGCCCCACACCGGAGAGGAAATAGGTCGTTCTTTTTCACATGTCTCCCTATCCGGTTCAAGCAGGATGATACACTAGGCCCATAGACTTTCTATGTGCCCTCGATGGTAGGGTTGATCAATGGTGCTTCAAGCAAGACACGGTCGTTAATGGTGCAGCAAGGTTGGTTCTAGATGTCTCTTTTTCTGAGGGTGCATCAATACAATAACCATAAGTGGTGGTTCTCAGCAGAGGTTGGAGGATGGATGTACGCATGTGGCTAGAGTTATTTCATCCACCTCTTTTCAATAACCCATCTCCTTGGTGGTGGACCTAGCGAAAATTGGTCATAAAGGTGTGGGATCTCAGGTGGCTAGCATGGCTAGGGAAGAAGGAATCATGGCAACCTAGGGATACCTCTCATCAAGATAGGTTACTGGTGAACCTCGGCATGTAAAGGGGAAAGGGTTATAAAACGTGGAGGTGTTGTGAAGAGTTCAAGATCAAATGGGAATCTGAGGAAACATACGGGTAGTTCGAAGGTTGTTCCAAGGAAAGGTATCGTCAGGTAGAGGCAGGAGATTATGATGTAATGATTCTATAACATGGCAAATAACAAGGGGGAAACGTATTATCGGAATGTGCTAAAGAGAGTTTGGAGAAGGAAGATGATAGAGGAGGTGGAGAGATATGATGGGAGGTCGCAGATAACGGTGGTGTCACATGAGAAGGAGGTTTGGATTGTAAATTAGATTGCGCATGATGATGGGATCATGGGGAATGTTTTTTTGAGTGTGCGATAGCGCAAAGAGTGGGGGTGCTGGAGGCGGGGGACTCCCACTAGGTTATCCAATGAAGTGCATGACATGGAACATGAGGGGGTTGCGTCAACCGGAGAAGAGATCGGCGGTTGCATCCTTGCTCACAGCTTGGAGGTTGTATATGATTTGTTTACACGAGACTCAAATTAATTCTTGGGATTCAGTGAGATCGAGTTCGGTTTCTAGAGCCCATCTCACTAAGTTCAGATCCGTGGTAGCAAACATAAGTTCTGGAGGCATTGTGGTGGTGTGGAATGGGGACTTGTTTGAACTAGTGGAAGATGTGATTTTGGTGCACTCAGTCACTGTAAGGTTGATCAATAGGAGAGATTGCTTAAGGATAATGGTGTTTGTCTATAGTATCTCGGGTGCTTCTCCTAACACGAGTTTGTGGAAAGAACTGCTTACAGTGAGGGCCCGATTTTTGGAGGAGGTGTGGATTGTAGGGGTGATTTCAGTGTCACCTTATATTCGAAGGGTAGACCAGTTGGAAGGGAAGGTCAGGATCCTGAAGCGGGCTACTTTTAGGAAGTTGTAGAAGAGTTAGCGATGTAGGTTTTTTGATGTGACGAACTGTAAGTATACTTGGCGTGGCTCTTTGTCGAGGTTGCGAGTCGATCATTTCCTTTTATATACGGAGGATTTGGAGAGGTTTGGTTTGGCTTGTGTTACATCCCATCCTATATCAAGGTTGATCATATGCCCTTGTGCTTGGAAACTTGTAGTGGTAGAGGATACACTTCCTATTTTAGGTTTGAGATGTGCCGGATGCTGAAGGATGGTTTCAAGAAAACAGTGACATCCTTTTGGACCAGCTTTGCAGTGGAGGGATCGACCGCTACAAAATTTTCTGTGAAGCTGGGTGATTTACATCATAGATTGCTTGCATTCATGAGGGACTCATGTGCATATCAAGGACAGAGGAGGAGATAGGCACATGGGGAACTGAAGCTGCTCGACTGATGAAGCTACGTTTCATCATCTTTATTCTATCATTTTGGCCTTAAAAACCCTAGTAAATGCGTGTAAATAGCATTAATTCATGCATTTTAGCATTCATGCATAGGTGTGTAAATACTGTATAAAATACGGTTTTTAATGCCAAAATTATAGAATAAAGAAAAGAAAAGAAAAAGAATAAAATATTGTAAATATTTTATGACCCGAAACCCCGAGACCTAGGCATCTCGATGAATAGGTCGACAAGGAATAAAGTAGGGGGAGATAAGGTCAAAAACACAGTCCAAATACCTATACATTCTATTAATTTCTTATTCATTTTGGGACCGATTTTTGGTTCCACTTTTTATACATCAAATAAAGAAACTTTGTACATGAAAATTGTAGATAATTTTATAAAGAAAAATATAAAATTGATTTTACAGAAAAATAATACACAGATAAAAAGTTATGGTCTGAATAAAAATCCAGAATGCCAACTTCCCAGATCTGTATCTCACAAATAAAAACTCCAAATGCAGCATACTCACCTTTAATTGTATATAGAAAAAAATAAGCTAATCAATGGCGGTGGTTTCGCATTTGGCGGAGCTACGGTTTGAAAGTTAAGTTTTGGACCCACATTGTATACTTGTACATATTAAAATATTCAATTTATTAATTATTTATTATTTTTATAATTTTATATTTTTATAATGTTGTAATTATTACCTATAATAATTATGTACATTAAAATAAGAATAAAAACCTAAATAAAAACAAAAATAAAATACGTAAACATAAAATACATAGATACATTACCTATACATATCCCTATACAAAACATGTTTGTATTTTATTAAAGATACAAAACATATCAAAAAAATAAAATAAACATATATTTGTAGATAAAAGTATTCTATGATTTTATAAAATAATAAATAAAAAATAATAAAATACCTAAATAAAAATTAAATAATCAAACTTATAGGTAATGTACCTATATAGGGGTATAAAAGCAACTTGTAAAAATATATATCATAAAAATAATTAAAAATCGGAATTAAATACTTTATAAAATAATAAATATTTTTCATTAAATAACCTAAATCTCAATAATTCATTTATTATTTTTAATCAAATTTACAAAACATTTTTCTGGGATTTTTCCTGATTGGTCCACGTGGACCAATCAGGAGAAGGCGCCAGTTGACCTAGGTCAACTGATCGTCCTTTGTCCCTGTAGCTCTGACAAGCCTAGATTTTTGTCCGACTTCTCGGATTTTCCTAGGCCGGCTCGTCCACCCTCTGCCCCCGCTTCCTTCATGAAAATTGTACCCTATACATCCGTGATACCCGCCGACCTATTAGATCCTATCAGATCTTCGTGGTTCGCCTGTGATCAGCCCTCGAAAGTCACCACTCGACCATGATTCAAATGAGACCCATCACCCCCAATTTTCCTTTGAACCTCTTTTGACCAAACTTCTCCCCCTCTGACTTGCGCCCTGGACCGGCGAGGGTGACAGCCAAGCCTCCGGCCAGGTGGAGCGGTGTTAGGCGAGGTCGAGGAGCGTTCCAACTCCCTATCTCTGGCGAGAGGCCGTGAGGTCTCAATCTCGCAGTTTAGCCACTGCTCGAGGTCGTTTCCCACTGTTTTGCGTTCATTTCTTTTGTAGTTTAAGTAGCTGTTAGTCCTAGGAATAGTCTAGCATTTTTAGTTTGTGGTTGAACGATTTCTGTAGCCCCGATCTCATCACCAAACGCCTTGCCGGAGCTCTAGAGCTCCGGCTGCTATCTCCACCATCTCATGACCGCCGTTTTATTCCGCCAATAAGACCTGGGGCTTGTATTTTTGTGCTGCTGTGTTTTTCTTGTCGATTGCAGGTCCCAGGAGAGGCAAGTGCGCCTCATTTTTGCTCAAGAGCAGTCCTCCCAGGTGCGTTGGAGCGTCTTCGCGCGGCGGTGGGCCACTCCGTGGTCTTCGGCCCCATTTGAGGTACCTGGGTGGTGCGGGGGAGCTTCAGGAGTAGATCGAGGCCTTTGGTCGAGGATTTGGTGGCCGGAAGCGGGTCCAGCACGTCCACAGAACTCGGCGTTGTCGAGTTCCTCATTTGTTCTTCCAGTCACGTCCTTGGCCGTCGGATCAAGCACATTCCCCAGGTGGTACAGCTGCCATCAGATCTTGCGTGCCCTCCAGCCGTCCGATCAAGCAAGTCGATCTAATCTTGGCCGTTAAGATGAAGGGGCATCGCGCGTTGCGCGCCCGACACGTGGCGTAAGTGATTTATCAGTCGCCGTTGGATGCGCGCCTAGCAGGGGTATTTTGCCATCATAACCCCCGCAATTTTTGTATTTCGCAAGTTATTACCGAATCATTCATCTGCTGTATATTATTGTTGCAACATTTATCAAAAACCCCTCAGGCTTTTTTTTGGATATTGCATCTGCGCCCTTACCAAGCGCGCGTGCGACGCACGCGTACCTGGGAATTTTTGCGCGCGCACCCTTGCGAATTTTGTTATTAGCATTTAGTACTGTAACTTTCTATTTAGTTATATTTTCTTGAGAAACTTGCACTTTGGCCCCCGGACGTCCCGATATTTGCAAAACAACCCCTGCCAGTAGTGTAGTTTCTCTTCGTTGTTTGCATTCACTTCATGCATCTATAAATCACTAAAAAAATCCATAAAAATTGCATTAAGCTCCTGTTGCATCATATTTCCACGCCATATTTTTGCATTTGCATTTTATTGCATTTTAATATTTATTAAAAATCAAAAACATCTATTTTTAGCACTGTCTAGCTTAGAAAATCCCTAAAAAATATAAAAACACATCAGAAAAATCCCAAAAATATATATTTTGTGTCTTTTAGTTTGTTTTAACTTCAGGCCAAAAATCATTAAAAAATACAAAAGAAAACTCCAAAAAATTGCAAAACTCTAAAAACTTTTATAAAAATATTAAAAATTCTACAAAACTCCTAAAAATATAAACTTTGTCTCTAAATTTTCTTTGTTTCATTATCTTTAATTGAAAATTAACTTGGAGAATTTTTGCTACTGTTTGCTATTTTATTTCTCCATTTTAGTTTCAGCCTTGCATTTTTGCCACTGTTTTCTTTACTTTGCTAATTAAAAATACCAAAAACATTCTAAAAATTACCCAAAAATCACAAAAACAGTAAAAAAGTATAAAAAGACCAAAAAGACTTTATTTGCTTATTTTTGAGTATTTTTATCTATATCTCTTGCTCTCTTTTATTACATAGTTCATATATTCCCATATTGAAAAAGAAAATAAAAAATATAAAATCTATAAAAAGAAAATATAAAATCAGAAAATTAAAAATCAAAATACAAAATTAAAAATTAAATAAAAAATATAAAATTAAAAACCCACAAAAAAATAGCATTAATAGACAATTTGATCACACACACACATTTTTGTGCACCTGTGCCCCGATCTACCTGTCTGCTCCCTGTGTTCGACCTCTACACATACTTGCACCTATACACATCTTGTTGTAGAGTTATAATAAATTTTAACTCCGCACATTTACTTTCATTGCTTGATATATTTGTCGTGGGTTAATTGTTGTTTGAATAGGGATTTCATTGGAGGTCAAATCAGCGACTGTTGATTCGCCTTGTGAGTCAACACGACCTCTGCGATTTTCCGGTTCAACATCGACTTGGTTGAGGATGACATGGAGTTGGATGGAGAGGAGCTTGTGAGCCATGGGTTGGTGCAGAAGATCCTTGAAGAGTAGGATAGAAAGAGGGAGTTGGAGTGGAAGCAAAGATCACGCTAGAAGTGGCTGAAGGAGGGGGATGCAAACACAAGATTCTTCTATATGGTGGAAAATGACAGAAGAAGGGTAAATATGATCCACTCCATCAAGATTGGGGTTGAAGAGTTTGCGACCGAGGAGGAGATTGATGGGGCAGTAACATGCTATTTTAGGAGCATGAGTAGGTGTGTGCCTAAATGTAGTTCAAGATGACCGGGACTAGGCATGAAACACATTTTTAACCTTGACATAGAGCTGATGTCGAGGCCCTTTGGGATGGAGGAGGTACGTAAGGAAATTTTGATTTGAATCCAAATGGCCTCCCTATCTTCTTTTTTAGGGAGTTTTAGGGTTTGGTAGCTTCAGAGATGATGGATGTTCTATTGGAATTTGCTGAAGGGAACTCTGGTTTTAAGCGGCTTAATAAATCATTCATTTTTCTACTAGATAAGAAGGAGTTTGTGATAAGGGTGGAGGATTATCATCCGTTGTTCTTTCTAACATGACCTACCTAATTGTAGCCAAGGTGTTGGCAAATAGATTGAGGGGAATTCTGAAAAAGATAATATCTCCAGTCCAGAGCACTTTGTTGCTTGACAGACAATTGATGGATAGTGTGGTGATGGCCATGGAGATTTTGGTGGACTGAAGGAGGAACAAAACGAAGGGAGTTTGGTTGATTTTTCCAAAGCATATGACAATGTGGATTGGTGATTCCTATGGGCATCTCTATATTGAAGGGGTTTCCCAGACAAATGGAACTTGCAGATGAAACGATGCGCTGCAACAACTTCGTGTGATGTTCTTGAGAATGGGCAGCCTAGATGGGTCTATTTCCAACTACATTGTGGGGTTCATTAGGGGTATCCACTTGCACCACTATTTTTCATCCTTGTGGCAGACACACTGACAATAATGCTTCATCGCGCGGCAACATGCGGTTTTTGTAGTGGATACTCTAGAGGTTAGATATCAGTGCCCATTCTTCAATATATGGATGACACCATTCTATTGGCAGAGGGTGGTCCGGATAGCTGTAAAGAACTATCTATCGTCCTTGACATATTTGATGCAGTATCAGGGGTAGAAACTCAATAGAATAAAATCTGAATTTGTGAAGTTTGGATTGACAGAGGAAGAGATTGAATTGTGTGCAGGTTGGATGAGGTCACAACAGAAGGAGCTACCCTTACGCTACATCAGTCTGACATTGGTGGTGGGAATGATGTATAGGAGTGACTAGCTCCCAATGGTGGAGAAAATGGAGCAAAAGTTGGCAGGCTAAAATCTGTGTGCTTGTCTAGAGGTGGTAGGTTGATACTTGTGAGATCGATCCTATTTGCGATCCCTATTTTTTTATTGATAATTAGGATACTGCCTGTCAGAGTGAGGAAGAGAATGGAGAGCATTATGAGATGGTTTTCTCTAGTTGTCTTCTAGTATTTATAATGTATGGCCTATGGAGGACTGGAAAATGGTCTCTAGATCCAAGGATGATGGCGACCTAGGGGTACGAAGTTTGGAGGAGAGGAATAAGACACTACATAGTAAGTGGATCATGCGAATCTGAGGAAGACTGTGACAATTTGCTTTGCATCCTAATTTACAAAATCTATAGCTCAAGTTCCTCCTTACAGGGACTTGAGGAGGTAGGGAATGCACCCTCACCTTTTGGAGAGGAATTTGTTCTTAGGTACATACATTCCACCTTTCATGAGGTTGGTTGTTGGAAA
Organism: Ottelia alismoides; assembly: GCA_037367405.1. Classification (NCBI taxonomy): domain Eukaryota; kingdom Viridiplantae; phylum Streptophyta; class Magnoliopsida; order Alismatales; family Hydrocharitaceae; genus Ottelia; species Ottelia alismoides. Next base: position 258,336 of record JAZKJV010009040.1, on the reverse strand, counting down.
TGGCGATAGCTTTAGAATTTGGGATGATGACTTGAGTGAAAGTGGTGCTCTTGGCGTGAGGTTCCCGCATCTGTTGACTTTGGCTACTGATCTGAACTGCTTCGTGGCGAGAGCATGGGATGGTCACTCTTTTCTACCCTAGTTCATATGTGAACTTTCATATTAGTGCTTGGATGAGTTGTTGGTGATGCTTGAGGAGTTGGCTTGTTTGGTGGGACCCACGATGGGGCGTGATTGTTGGTGTTGGTGTGATGGAGTCTTCTCGATTGGGAAGGCATACCGGTAGGCGGTATCTAAAGAGCTCCATAACTTTTGAGCGAGGGGGTTGTGTGGCGGATTGTAGAAGGTTATGGAAATGGAAAATTCCGATTCGTGTGAAGGTCTTTTTGTGGTTGTTTAGAAGGGGGATGTTGTTAACCGTGATCAGATTAGCACATTTCATGCAGACAGTGGATCCTGCTTGTCATTGATGTCAAGTGGATACCGAGGATGCGGATCACTTGTTTTTCAGATGCAAAAGTTCGATCGATGCTTGGGACTTGTTTGGAATTCCAACAGTAGTGATGGCTGGTTTCTGAGAATCCATTGGTGCAAATTGGAATGGTTCGGAGAAGGAGAGGGAGAGCCGAATTGCAATAATTTGGGTCATCTGGGTGGCTAGAAACGTGATGATTCTTAGGCAGGAATGATGTTATGGTGAGAGTATTGTGGTCCACATAAAGACGCTAGCTGAGAGTTGGTCCCTATAAAATATTTTTGTTGCTTTTGGTACTGCATTTGTACGATATTTTGGTAAATAAAAGGTGACCTTTTTTAGCATATGTGGCGGCTTTTTCTTTCAAAAAATAAATGTGTGGATAACTTTGTGTAATTCTACGATGACCCATACTTTTTTTCACTTATAACTGACTAGATATTAACGTGATATGCCTTTGAACTAATTTTTATTTACTGAGATTAATATTCGCAAGAACATTTGAAGTACCATATATTGTTTGAGCAATTGTCTAGAGCATTGGCATCTGTCTATGTTAGTGCGCAAAAATATTCTGTTGAGTATATATTTTTTATCTGCATGTTTGAATAAACTTAGATTTACCATTTTTGTGTGTGCTTGCATAAGTGGTTGGCTGAGCATCTACTATATTTGAATGGTTAGGCGTTTATATATGAGCCTATCTCTTTATAATTGAATATATATGCAAGGTTGAGCATTTGTCTACTTTTGAGATCTACCTAAACATCAAGCTATAGGCACATGATCACACAGACACACTGGCATGCACACAAACACACATCACATATACATGCATGCATATGTATCAACTAACATTGACGTGCACCCACACTTACATATGCGTGGAAGTGCACATGTATGCATGCACATGCACTGCACACATTCATAGGTACATACATATAGCACAAGCGAAATCATGCACATGCATAGTCACATAAAAACGTACACACATACATACACAGACAAACTCATGTGCGCATACATTTGCACACTCACATGCATACTTAAATACACAACACCATAATCCACAACAATATATGTATGATCATATGAAAAATGAAACAGTAAAAGTCGTGATATATACAAGATATCACATATAAGATTACATGCAAATACTATATACAATAAAGGAAGGTGGATGGTGGGGAATTGGGCAGCAACATGGTAACAAGGCAGGCAGAGGGAGATAGATGCAAGTTAAAGGTAGGGGTGGAGGGAGGCGAGTAGACATGCCCAAAGTGAAAGCCAAGATGAACAAGCTGTGATTTTAAAACACCCATCCATTACTTCAAAGGTAAAGCTCATCCCAAGATTGGGTCGGGCCAGCTTTACCCCATGGGTCAAATCTAATGTATTTTTTTCTGAACTTGTAAATACACTTTATAAAGGTAAATATTTTTTAACATCAATTAAACTTTCTAAATCTAAGTAATTAGTATCGGCGTTAAACTTTCTAAATCTAAGTAATTAGTATCGGCGTGTAACTTGACATGTAAACTAGTAGATATATTGTACTATTGATAATATAAGAGAAAAAATGGAAGAGTATGTATAATCTTTTTTTAAATACTACATATTTTCATTTTTGTAGATGATGTCGAGCTTTGAGGCACAAGTTGATGACTTATCACTACAAGCAAAATAAGTTGTGCCTACAGAATTATGCCCATGGATGTGGGGCTTTTAGCCACAGAATTAGACTCCAACCGCAACATGTCGTGGTCGGTAGTCGTAGGTACAAAGTCTCGACGTGAGAGTTCTCCAACCACGAATATGTCGTAGCGACTACAATTAACCACGAAACTTATCGTGGCCACAACTCTTGCATGAATATCCTCCCTACATACTTGAAGACTTTGTCCACGTAATTATAGCTACGAGAAACTAATGATCTAAAAATATATCCATACATATGATAAAAGAAGGTATTTATGAAAATAACCAAGCACGCAAACATTACTAATCTGTTTATGACAAGGGCATGAAATGCAAGCAACTACTGGTGAGTGGACTTTTACATTAAAGGAAGAAGTCTCTCGTGAACTCTCCCATCCATCGCATCTCTCTCACATAAACTACTCTTGTTTAAACTTAGACAAGGCTTTTATTTACGATATAATCGGGACTTGTATGCAGCTCACTGTGCAGATCGAGCCTTCCCCGTCTCGTCAACATAGCCCGTCCTCGCGAAGTCCACCTTCAAGGGGAAGGCACTCGCGTCAATGGTGGAGATTCTCAAGAACCTCTCCTCGTCCGTACCCACGGGCGCACAGGCGTTCTTACCAATGGGGAACAACCCACAATACCTGAGCCCGTAGCCTCCCCCCTCCACGGGTGACACGGAGAAGTAGCTATTGTCATCCCCGTCCCCACGCGTCGTCACGTACCCGCTACCTTTCTCTGCCACCCACTCCCCGTTCGCCACACCCGAAGGCGTGGACAGGAACCGGACCCTGAAGCGATAACCGTCCCCCGTCTTCAACGTCTTGCCCGGTTGGTGGGGGAGGAACACCACGGGGACGCCGGGGTCGACCTCGATGGGGCTGAAACCTGCATAGTAAGAACCGTTGAGGGCCCGCAGCTCGAGGCCGCCGATGATTCTGCTGAGGTGAACGGAGATGTGGTAGGCGGCGTATGTTCTCACGGGGTTGCCTTGGAAGTCGAGGACGGTGGAGGAGGTGGAGAGCTGGGACGCGGAGAGGACGAGCGTGGTGAGGATGAGGAGTGAGGTGAGGGTCTTCATGGTTTGGGATTGTGTGGGAAGCTATACGTTGGAGAATCCTTATATAGAAAAGGGAGGGAGGGAGGGAGGGAGGTGCGCAGCGAAATTCCCTACTCTCGTATTATTAAAGAAGCTCGCTCTTATAGCGACGTGATAGGACGGCAAAGGGTTCAAGTTGGGCGGCGGTGTGAGCAAGTTGGAAGTTAATTACTTGGCATATTAGTTTCTTCTTTAGCAAGCCATGCTTATTATTTTATTGAGGCCAAAGTACGGCAAAATATACATCAGAGGATGATAAACTTCCGGACGGTCCAAGAGATCTGGATCAGAAAACAAACGCCTGCCTTGCGTCAGTGTTTCGACAGCCAAAAGATTTGATCACAAAATGAGGAAAGCTCCTTTACATAAGATTTAAAATATCACATCTTTAACGGTGCGTTTGATTGACGGGTTAAGACGGATTAAACTGGTAGAGGGTAACTCGTTTTTGTGTTTTGATGTTTGGATAGAGGGTTAAACTGGGGGTGGGTTAGAAGTGGGTTTGAGGTGATATGATTGTATTGGAGTTTGAAAAAGTGAGTAGTTATTGTGATGTGATTGTATTGAAGTTTTGAAAAGTGAGTAGAAGTGAAATGGTTTATAATTTTTATATGATATGATGATATAATATATTATTTTTTGATAGGATTGATGATTTAAAATTGATTTATTTAATTTTTTAAAAAAGGATAAAGTGGGGCCCACGGGGAGAGAGGGGGATGTGGGTTAAGCGGAGTAAACTCCCCCAACCCGCAGGTAACCCGAACCCGAACGGGCCCTAAAGAGATTGGTAGGTCAGAGTCATCTTACCCATTCTACTACATATGCATGTAAATATGATATCATATATATGTCTCAAAGTTTTTTTCCATATTATGATATCATAAATGGTTTTCTGAAGTGATCACCCCAATCACGCTCTTTCTCACCTTCCGTTGTTGCTCGATGTTACATGTATGCAGCATCAGGAGCCTCATGATTGACATTGAGCCACATTTGAATGCAATTATCTTGAGATAAATGGTCGTGTTTAAGGAGTGCTAATTAAATTGAGTCATTCCAATTATTTTGTTATTCGTTTGATAAAAAATTGAAAAAAAGTTCGTCTCGAAGTAAATTGAATCCAATATGGATTTGACTTGTATATTTAATTTCCAATTGAATCAAATCTAAGTTAACATTAATTCGTTCAATAATATCTCGATTCGATTTGATACTTATATACATATACACACACATGTATATGCACACACAAGCACATATATTTATATTAACATATTACATGCAAAAATATATACAAACATAGGTACGCGCATTGTTGAATATATGATTCTCATACTTTATTCTTTTATTTTAGCCAAATCTTTTAGCAAAAACATCAGTAAATATATGTAAATCAAATAAATTATCATCATGCATGCATTTGTTAATTTTTTATAATTAGCATATACAACAGCAAAGCCTTTTCCCACAATTAAGTAGGGTCGGCTACAAGGATTCTTCGCTTCCATTAAGAACTATCTTAAGTCAATCCTGGGTTTATATCCAAAAAAATTAAGATCCCTTCGTATAGTCTCTTTCCAACACTTCTTGGGTCGTCCTCGCAACCTCATTCTCCCTTTGGTCTGTCACACGGTCCAAACTCAACTGATTTTCACCCACCTTTTCACTATATCATCTGCTAATGTTTGTACCCTATGCTTCACGGGGGAAGAAAATCTCACCAATTTATTCATAGATTGCCCATATACTAACCATATACTCTCTCTCATATAAACATTTATTTTTGTGAGGATGATTTGGATATTTTTTCAAATCCCAAACTCTTGATCCAACTCTACCTCATATTGGCACATGAAAGCCAAGTGGACCTCTATCCAGTGGTTGACCTGGGAGGAGATATGTACGAGGATTTCCCATGGTACAAGCAACCTGCCCAATTGACCTTTGCAAAAAATGTGATGTTTCTCCTTGATCAGGATTCTTAATAATAAACTGAGGACCTAAACTCAAAACTTGCAAGTGATATCAAAGTGACTTCCCTCGATAGTGGAAAGGGTCATCCGAGGGGATATAAGTCTGGTGTGTACAACCGCCACTATCATTGGAAATGAGTGATGGGTCATGTTGCAACGAGGACATTGCGGATATAAATGGGAGATGTTCTAATACCCCAATCTAAACATAGTTCCACATCGAAAAGTCACAAAATGTGTCAGTAAGTCGTAAGAGTGGGGGATTACTACTACATGATAACTATGCCTCAAACATTTTGGGTGGTTGACGGGTCCAATCTGACCCGAACTCAACAAATTGTCAGTGACAGTTTCCATTGACAATAGTCTGGAGACCTAAGCACGTGATACTACAATATCATGTCATTTTTTGAGATTAATCATTTCTGATTTACCTAGTGGGTCTAAAACACGTACTTCAATAATAATAAGAAGGTATCTACTCTCTTTCTTTCCTTCGAAGTTTTCACTCAATGATATTTCATCACTTGACTTTAGGTAGATTCTTCCTGCCTTTCAGAAGCCTCTCGACATCACTTTGAGCTCCTTCGCAATCTCGATGGTTCACCACCTTCTCTAGGTGGCTCACGGTAGGTTTGACTCTCATTGTGAAAGATAGGAATAATAATATGAGAGTGATGAGGTATTCAAGAGAGCCTGAGGCGTGTTTTCCCTTTCAACACTAGGGTCATGTTCATTTGGAGAATAAGCACTGGAACAAATGATCAATTCCTCGTCCGGTGCCAATCCCAAGAGTACGGATGTTCCCATCTGTCACACCCCCAAATTCTGTGATCGAGAATGATCATGCAGACACGGTAGCTGGATGCTCGAGAATGATCGATGGAGCAGGACTTCAGGAGGAGTCCGAAAACACGTGGGTATACGGAGGTTATCAATGAGAGTCTGGATGCTCAATCGTACCTTACAAGAGAGAAGCGTCACAGAGGACACTGACTTGGTAGCAGAGTGTCGTGAAGCTTGTAGCAGTGCGAGCAGCGAGTACAGGCAGCAGTGCAAGACATGACAGTGAATGCACGCAGCGGGTACGTACACGAGCGTAGAAGGGCGGTATGTAGTGAAGCAGTATGCATTGAGGAGCAATGTGGTACAGTCACAGAGGCGTACGCATGAAGGCACACGGTATCGATACTGATGCGTTGTGATCCAGAAAGGCATGGAACGTTGCAGGTGCTGAGTACGAGCACTGTCGAGCATGCTCGGTAGTACACGTACGAGAGTGGTCTGGAGGCCACGATAGCGAAGTTTTAGAGGACTTCCCCTTAGCATGCATAACGCTAAGGAAGGGTTTACTGCACAAGGGTCTGGAGGCCGCAGGTTCCCTTTGTCACAAGACCGAGTGTTCGGCGACACTCAGTGAATTATGGCAAAGCTACATCAGCAAGAGTTGGAGCGCGAGTGTGCTGATGATTGGACGGTTGACTGGACGTCAACCGTGCGGGAAGACGAAAGGACGACAACGGAGTCGAAGAGACGAGCAAACGAAGAGTTGCTGAGAAACGCGAAGGGTTGCCGAAGAACTCGAAGGGTCTCTTGTGTCTTTATGTATCATTATTGTAAATGTAATAATAAGTGTTCCTTGGGTGCCTTGAGTCTTGTATAAAAGGAAAGGTGATGGCTCATTTCTAAACACATAGAGTACACAGACACAAGTGTAGAGTGTCCACCCACTCTAAAGAGAGTTCTCCTTCTAATAAAAAGAAGAGCTTTGTGCTCGTGCTTTTGTGATTGTGTGGTTGTGTTCTTGAGCGCGTTCTTGAGAGTGTTCTTGAACGATCCATAGAGTCGAACTTCTGTTTGTGTCTGAGCGTCGGTGCGTTAGCAAGCAGAAGTATCGAGAAGAGTTGGAGCGCGTCCGTGACCGTTCTACTCGGGAAGGCCGGTTAGCTACGGGTTAGTTAACGTCACACAGGATCGGTCGAAATCGATAGTAGGATTTTGACCCTGTAACACTATCCACAACACATTATTTCACCTTATTTCACCATTATTCGTACCTTTATTCTACCTTACCTACCCTTACTCCCACCTTATTTCCCTTATTCCTATCTTTCCAACCGAACAGAGAATAGACCTTTACTCTCCTTCCTTATTCCTGCTTATTCTTATATCGAACGTCCCATAGGAGTGTAGTCCGACAATCATAATGTATAGGGTTGTATACATGTTCTTTTGACCTTTTTCTTACTCATCGCATAATAATATCCCAATCTACATTTTTTTGAATACCTTTTCTCGTCTATTATATGTGTTTCATATGAATTTCCAACCTACGCAATAAACTAGGATTTCTAATTAGCCTAGTGCTGACACGAATTAAATCTCACGATGGGTTACAAAGTATTTTCAATACTTTCGCTCATGCTGCTGGTGTCCATGATACTCAAAACCAAGATTTTACCGGTGAAATCCAAAGTTCAACACGAATTAAGTCTCACAACCGGTTACAAGGGCAGCCTCTAGTAGATTATCTCAATGCATTGTTACCGGTTAGTTATAAAGGTAGATGACATTAAAGATAATTAATGAAATGGATTGAAACCGATTATAATTATAACCGTTGATGATACCCGTTGGTAATAAAGATGTATTTTATATTTGCACGTGGATCGAACGGTTAAATAAGGTTAAAAAATATCATGTGGCATGTACAGAATAGGTGTATTATATGCGATCCCTCTGACTAAATCGTAAGTATAGTCAAAACTTTTGCAATTATCAAGTTGCCTCCTTGCCAACAGTACCTTAATCTACAAGTTATATGAATATCAATTATTTTTAGAAGAGATGATATGTGCATATGAAAAAAAAGAGTAATTTTCAAGGAGGTGTTCACACTTTTCATTTGATATCAGTGTGGTGCTTAAACTTAAATCTTCCCAGATTAGATTCTTATATTCATCTAAAGGTAACAATATGGTCCCTCTTTAGATGACATTGTGTGAACTCTATCGTTGACAACTTATAGGGATCATATTGTTACATTTAAAATAGTTCAAGATCCAAATCATTACATTTATAAATAAGGATTTAAAAATCGAACCAAACATCAAAACATTTAGCTATTGCTTTTGGCTTTTTAAAATTGAACTGACTAAATCGATCGGTCAGACCGTGTGCAATTCATAAAATTAGAAGAAACCGGATTGTTATATTATTGGTTCAGTTTGTATGATCCAACTGGTCGAACTGCATTTCCATCAATATTTTCTACTCGTTAATATGAATTATGCCACATCATATATTTAAATATTATGATAAAAATAAGAATATTATCAATAACTAATAATTTTAAAAATAAATTTTAAATAACAATTACCGACAATGATTGCTAATTTATTGCTTATTATAGTGTTAGGATGGCAACTTTTCACAATATGGAGGCATTGAATGATGCTATTAGAAGGAAACAACAACATACACAAGGCAAGATGGGAGAGGTGATGCTTATGAAAGGGGAAGAGAGAAAAATATTGAGTCATTGACACACATGCGCTCGAAGTCAAAGCAACCAAGCCATTGAAAATTTTCAAAAACTTAAGAAGGGGAAGATACTTGCATTGCGAGACACGTGGAAGGAGAAAAATCAAAGGTCCCATAGCAGAGTGGGGACGGCGTCAAATATGAATAATTTTTAAATTTTTGCGTTAATATAATAATAAAACAATATTTTCTAGTAAAATTGAATTGTTGGCCGATATTTAAACCAAATCAAGTGGTCCAACCGTGTTTTGACTGTTATCTTCGTGTAAAAACCGGATGGCTGGATCGTTTTCCCTGTGGCTCCTGATTTAGCCCATTTAGCCTATCTTTTGATTCTGTATTTAAAACCTCGTTTGTAGGTTCGAGAATCACACTGTCTCGGATGAAAAGTTTGCGAAAAGTTCGAGAATATCCGTTTTACTCAGAATAAAAGAAGAGACTTTCAGAAGAGATTGTTACGTAGGAAGCAAACTCTCTTCCACGCTACCTACCCCCAAGATCTAGATCTATAAAGATCCAAAGCTGGTGACTCCATCTCCCAAGTGAGGGGAACCGGATAGAGAAGCCAACATGTACCACAGAACCACTCTCCTCAACGCCTCTATCCTCCTCCTCTTCCTCCTCCCCGCGTCCTACTCCGAGATCTCTCCTCCTCCTCCTCAGCCGACCATCGTGCCCCTCCATGACATCCTCGGCCACAACGTCACCCTCAGCAACCTCTACTACATCCGCAACTACACCGTCGGCTCCTACTCGGGCGCCGGCATCGCCCTCTACTCCTTCCGACACCCCTGTGCCAGCTTGGTCGGCTTCGCCTCCTCGGCTTCCAACCTCGGCCTCCCCGTCCGTCTCGTGCCGTTCCTGAACGACACCGTGATATTCCCCGGCCAGAGGTTCAAGATCGTCTTCGAGAACCCGTCGCCGTGCGGGACGAGCTCCGAGTGGGCCCTTGAGGATTTCACCAGCGGCACGTACGTCGTCAGCGGCGAGACGGACCAATCGAAGGAGAGCTACTTCAGCGTCGCGGTGGATGAGCTCGGCAGGTACTCGCTGGCGTACTGTGGCCCCTGCGCGTTATGCAAGAACTTGTGCTTTCCGGTTGGGCTGTCGCCGGGGGAGGGGTTGCTGCGGGATCCCGGGAGCGGCTTCAACTTCTTCTTCCAGAAGAAGGTGAAGAAGGGCAGTCTCGATCTTTTCCAGTCCCTGTGACTGAGATCCCAGAAGAAGGGGAAGAAGGTGAAGAAGTCCACTAATGGCGGCTCCAATAATTAATGTCGGTCCCAGATATACGGTTGGGAAGGGATCGGACTTCCTTATGCGAATAATTATGAAGCCTTGTAGTACGGTCTTCTTACGAAAGATGTGTGGTGTTGTCCTCTCTTAGTAGTATAAAATTTATATTTTCCTTTATTTGGAGGAGGAACAAGTACCCTAAATAAAGTTTTATTTTTCTTTGCTAAATTTTAAGCTAAAAAATAATCCTTTTTGAAAAATAACCTGTAAATGTTACGTGAAATATAGTTGATTATATAACAGTAGATATGACATTTCCTGTTAATTTCAAGTGTTAAAAGTGATTTTACAATTAACACGAACGATAAAGTGGTCGATTCGATTTTAAAAAATCGCTAGGGATCCATTTTGTTGTAGTGCTTTAATAATCGAAAGGACTACTGAAGAAACGGGGTTACCTTTAAAGAGAGAAGAGAAAGAGTTTGCTCATAAGTCCACAACTAAAAGTTACAAGAAATGAGTGATACTAAAAAAATGATTAGGGATATAGCTACAAGAATATCACAGTTATAAGTGCAGGAGGTCTTAACACCCCATATAATCTCACATGTGATAATCAAAAAGCGTGGGTGTAAGTTGTAGGTGGTAGAGAAAACAACCTAAAAGTTAGATTCCAAAACTTAGTATGATTATCAATTATTTCTATTATGTTCTAGTAAGCTGTGAATGCAAGTTTTCCTTGATAGCAACTGGGGATTAGGATAAAGATGTGTTACACGTCATCTCACTAAGTTCCTCGTAATTTTATATCCCAAAATTAATCTAAAGCCAAACACTAGTAAAAGAGTTGTGAATATCTTGCTTCGCAGGGCCCGTCATGTTTAGAAATCGAGAAAGTTTATGATAAGTTTCGTAAAGTCCTCCTCAAATCGTCCCACAATTTAAGTTTATTTTCGAAAACAAATGAAAACAAATGATCGAGTATGACAACAAATTACATTACTAGCAACCTGGGGAGGACCCATGTATGTTTTATGGAGGCACGTGCCCCTCCTAAAGTTTGAAACATTATCATATTCCTATTAAGGTTTTAATCATTAAAATCAAAATCCAATCATTGTGCCCCCGGTCCTCAATTGCAATTGCGGTGTTCGTGCCCTCCATCACTCGTCACCTCCTTTCTCGCATTCCCTTTGGACATCCAACCCGAGCCGTTGGGCCTCTCCTCCCCACGGTGCCGGCTCCCTTGGCAATATCCTCAGTCCATGGTTCCCTTGCACAACGCTATTCGTTCTCACCCTCCATCTCTTGAGTAACGTCACATCCTCTCTCGTATTTCCTCTGGACGTCTAACCCGGGTCACTGCGTCTCCTTCCCCACTGTGTCAGTTCCTCGTTCAGCAGTATCCCTAGCAATCTTGCACAATGGCATCACGTATATATACATAGGTGTTTCGTACGTCCCTTCTAGGGGTGAAACGGATGGATATTGATACCGATATAGGTATTACCATATCCTTTTCTATTTTTATATATGAATACAGATGCAGAAATAGATATCGATGTATATTAAAACATTACCCTATCCTTAAAAAACAAATACATATATGAAACTGATACTTATCACATACGAGTAATGTTATAAATACTTTATAGATTGAGTTAAATATATACGAAATGAATAGAAAGTACTTGATATAAATATATTAAACGTACTTATCATAAAAAGTATACCAAATATGGCAAAAGAAGGTATAAAATTATGTTATATATGGGTAAAATAAATCTACAACTTATAAATTTATATAAAAAACTCGTAAAAGGATACTAATACGGATGTTTGCAAATATCAAAATAATATCCATATCTGTATCCAATTTAAAATAGATACGCATACGGATGTCAAAATCTATATAAAATAGATAAGCTGGTGTAGATCTGATAAAGATATATCCGTATCTATTTGCATCCTACTTCATGTTAGATATATTGAAGAGGGATATTCGATTGCATTTCTCAGTCGTATGATCTAATTGACATCAGACGTTCAAGTGCACGCCACGAGTACAAACAAAAGCCATCAGATCATATCTAGAAGGTTTAATTTCAATCACTCGCCGCCCCCCACTTTTTTAGCCAAACGCACGTGCCACACTTGACTTCTGACATATTTTGGTGAACTTGCTATCACGCCCTCGTTTTGTTATCATTTGCAAACTGATTCGAACTTTTGCAGCACGTGCTCAACACGTGAGACTCCGTGATATTTACAAATGGAACCTTGTTTCTATTGCGTATTCTCTACCGTTCCTTTCAGTTCCAGGCATGTTGGAATCATGTGGTTGCTTCAGTGTAATTGCATGCTTGACTCTGAATTCATTGAAACTCTAAACAGGTCCTCGTCTAATTGGATAACGAGGAGACCCACATGCTTTGCAAATTCTTTCTTCTGCTTTTTATTAATTGTTTAAGTTGGTTTAAATTTTGTATAATTGAATTTTGATCCCTCCACGGTAGAGGTTTATTAATTGTGTGTTTAACTCTGTATTTAATAAATTACCATTATTAAAAAATATAATAAATCTACCTCTAGATACATATTCTATTGTGAATTACAACATTTTCAAAAATAAAGATAATATTCTATTTTTAGTAAATATAAAATAGCCCTAAATTAATTTTCAACTTTAAAACTCATAGAAATTGAAAGATACGTCTAAAACTATATAAAAAAAGATTTTACGTTTTATCATCTGTTTTATCAAAAAATTTGAAAATACTAAAAGAAAATACTAAAGTTTCAATTATTTGCGAAATCTAATAAAAATTATAAAATATCTTTTTTAAAGTTATTAATAATTCCCACATTAAATAAAAAATCTAGAAATATTTTCAAAGTCTTCTATTTTAAGACGATTAAAATATGAACTATAATTCCATACGTCACTATTTTCAACTTTGATTCAATGTAAAAACCATAAAAATACTAAAATAGAGAAAATCAAATAAAAGTCAAAAATATTTTATTTTCTTACTTTTGGCTTAAATATAAAATTTCATAAAATAAAAAATGTTCTTTTATTTCACTTATGAATCTCTCTTAGGAATATATCATTTTTATAGAACTTGGAATCCAAAAAATATTTAATCAAAAAATCAAAAAAATAAAAATAGTACACTAAAAATATTAAAAATATAAAACAAATTAAAAAATGTAAAATATATGCATATTTGGTATAACAAAAATAACATAAAAAGTATAAAAAATTTTGTAAACAAAACAAAAATCCTCAAAAATACATAAAAATCAGAAAATCGCTAAATAACCGATTAATCTAATTGTTTAACCTTGACAAATAGTTTGTCTCCCTGGTTTTGACACTCTCATACTTCACATATGCACAAGTTTAGGACTATAATAAGAAACACATATTTTCAGTGAATCTTGCTTGATAGATTCAACAATGATTGTTCTACTTTTATACCATCAGACCGAACATTATTTTCACCCATCTCTATTTATTATGTATGCATATGCATGACCTTGCAGGTGCCTTGATAATGAAGCATGCGACCATGTTAGGAGACCAAGATAGGGATGGGATTGTTGAGAACTAGAGCCATGTCGTGTCGAGAGTAAAACCTAAAGGATCTGATGGAGCTCTACAAATGGAGGAGAGCCTTGACAGAGATGGACCACCACAATGATACTAGATCAAATATCCACGATCAAAGAATCAATCTCGATATCTCTCTCCTCATACGCTAGCACTGACAACCACCATGATCATCATTAGCAACTCATTTTCCTTTCCTTCTCGCATGAAAATATTCTCCGCAAAACTTTCAAAGCAAAAAAATGATATCAAGATGCCCAAATTCTCAAAAAAAGAGTTTTCTAGATAATATTTTATTTTTTACATATAATGATGTAATTTGGTTTTCCTTCATTGAGTACTGTTTTCTATAATATTAGTATTTATGTATGGAAATATTATGGATTACCTCACATATAACATCTAACTAAACCAATTTCACCACTGTGACATTATTAAGAAGATATATCTATGATATATTTTAATCTAAGATTGGCATTGTCCAGCTACAAATACAAAAATTTCCCACAAAATCCTTATTTCGGAAAAAAATATAGTAGAATATTATGGAATTTTTCACTTATAATAGAGAAATAAAACATGTTAGAAATAGTAAATAAAAATTACATAATTACATACAATTATATATTATTAATACACACTTACATACTTACACATTTACATACATATAAGCCCAGCACACACACACACAATAGCATGCATATAAACACACAAATAGACACATTTCAGTACAAATAAATGCAAATTTTCTCTTAATTACATACTTAAATAACATATATATATAGACACACATACACATATGCATACTTAAATAATGTGCATGCTCTCTCGCAGTTACATAATCAAACAACAAGTGCACCCATACATATAGTCCGTAAACGAACATTTACTCGTACCTGCACATACATGTGAGTGTGTGTAAGATAAAATTTATGCTTCCTGGGAGCACACAACTTACACGCTTCAATTCCCTTTTTAATGTAGTTTTTGTTTTTTCGAAATCAAACCTAGTTGGTTTTAGATCACCATATATCAACATTATGTCATTTCAAAAATAACTTAATTGAAGCATTTGTCCCATCCATCAAGAATAACAAAATTTTAGCGATATCTGAATTGTTGAAATTGATCACTTTCCGTAAGATATATTAAGAATGTTTGTTTTACATGAATTTTGAAACATTTATTCAAGATATTATTCTAAATGATCCCCCATTACTTTAAATTTAAATAAATTAAAATTAAATAAAGAAGGGCAATCGCATGCTCTCGTTTGTTGCCAAGGTGCATTATATATTTATCTCAGTTATATATAAAACCAGATAATATAGATCAATGACGTGGAAGAAATATCCATCTTATTGTGGCTCATCCCTCACACAGTGATTTACATTTATCTTGTCGTCATATAATTAATCTATCGGGATAATTGATGTTAACTTTTTAACATTATCCTTCAAAAACAATCTGAACCATCAAACGTGAATCGAGAATAGCTGTTTTGTTGCTTATCCTACCAAGTTACTCTCATTTCATATCCCACAACAAAACTGGCCGTTCCTTTCTTCCGTGCAAAGAAAGAAGAGTACCTTTGCGCTTCGGTCTTAAAATTAAAAATTAAAAAGAAATAATAAGGGAGGAGCAACAAACCCCTATCAAGACAGGAGACGCTATCGCCGAGGCGGCGCAAATACGATAGCGCAATCACAACCATCGCCATCAGGCCCCGATGGCTAACTCCATAGCCGCCCAACTTGAACCACTCCCATGTCAACGTCTTGCTGTCAAGCACTTGAGAACCACTGCTGCTTCTCCTACGGATAAATACCCAACGGTTGAAAATTTCGACCCGCAACTCCCTCCCTTTTTTCCGTATATAAAGGAAGCCTCCAAGATAACGCTCCACACGCAATCCCCAGCAACCATGGAGACCCGCACCTCACTGTTCCTCGTCCTCACCACAGTAACCACACTACTCCACCTCTCCACCTCATCCCCCGTCCTCGACTTCCACGGCAACCCCGTCAGGACCAACGCATCCTACATCATCCGCAGACGCGGCATCGGGTTCTTCGGCGGCCTCACGGTGCTTCCCCTCAACGGCTCCGCCTGCGCGCGGTACGCCGCCTTCAGCGACGTCGAGGTCGACCCTGGTCTCCCCGTCGTATTCCAGCCCTACCTACCGGGCACGACGCTGAAGACAGGGCATGGCTACCGGTTCAAGATCCGGTTCCTGTCCGCGCCTTGCTGTGCGGGGGACGGGGAGTGGACGATGGATGAAGATCGCAACTACGTGACGGTGGGTGGGGACGGGCGGAGGCCGAGTTATTTCGCCGTTCTGCCCGAGGAGGTAGGGGGAAGGTACACGCTCGGGTACTGCGGGTCGTGCGCGCTGTGTGAAAACACTTGTGCACCTGTGGGTACCGACAACGAGCTGTTCTTGACGGACCGCGCGAGCACCTTGAAGCTGAAGGTCTACTTTATGGCGGAGAACGATCGTGCGGACGAGAATGGCAGAGCTCGATCTTCTCAGTGATCGAGTTGTGGTGACGGTGACGGCCTTTCGGAAGTCGTGGACAAATGAAAGGGCTTCTCTAATAAACGATGGTGTAGGTGTCCGTATTTCGGAGGTCGTTCTATTTCCTGTCCCGTTGATTACGAATACGATACATAGTATGTACCCCCAATAATGTATCCAAAAGTACTATCCAAAAACTATATTACAAATAAACTTTGGAAGATATGCAACAAGTTTCACGGTCAATCCTTTTTGGATGGCAAATTCAATTCTTCCGTACACAGCATCCATAGATTTGGTAACTATAATATCGCTACGCATAATTTTCTGGAATTTTCTGGATCCTCTTAAGAAGCTCTATGCCAAGCCCATTTAGAAGAAAATAATTAGTGGGTTTGAAAAAATGGCAGGACCGGAAATGGCAAATGGAACTGTAAAATCTCCAGTTAAATATTTAGCACGTTCAAATCTATGTTATAAATAAGGTAAATCGCAAAAAAAAACATCTCAATCGTGCATTAATTCTCAATTATAGGCCATTTTGCAAATGCGACAGAGGGTTTGATTTTTTTCTTGTCTTGGATACAGATCCCTAAACATCCGCGGGCCTTTTATATTTATATTAAATCTTAAGGTTGAAAGTTAAATATTTTGTTACATTTAAAAAGTGAGATATTTAATTAAGAATTGAAGTATAGTGAAATTACTTGGGGACAGATTTGTGCAATTTGTTCAGTCGGCTAATTCTGCCTACATGCGGTGTTTGGGTGAGGTGGAAGATGCTAACCGTCTTTTCTTCAGGTGTGAGAGCTCAAAGAAAGCATGGGAGTGTTTTGAGAACCAGACGATTTATGTACATTGTGTATTTTATTTTTGGAAGTTCATTGGAATGGACTGGACGGCACGAAGATGGAGAGATTGGGCGTTTTGTCTATGATTTGGGTGATCTAGCTTGCCAGGAATTGTGTGATATTCCGTCAGCAGCGGTGTTACGGAGAGAACATTGATGTGCATGCTCGAGCGTTAGCGGAGCATTGGAACTTGTAATTTCATGCATTTCTTTGACATATTTACATGTGTGTATTTTGTTGGTGATTAATAGTGAAGTTTTTGGGCACTCACCTATCCGGTGAAGGCCTTGTTTTTCTTTAAAAAAAGTATAGTGAAATTAATACGATATGATCGTATGATTTTATCTATTATGCGCTCCTTAGATATTGCAAATCAATCATGCCCCCCTCTTTTTGGAGTATCAATTTTATCCTAACTTTTTCACAATAATCACTTGTGCCCCTCGGGTTAGTTGCCATCTCATTCCAAATGGACGTTACTTTGAGGACACAAGAGTAATTAGATTAAAAATGGAGGATAGACGTGCCTTTTTCTTCTCCTTTTCAACTTCTTCCTCCCTCCTCCTCCCCCTCCAGCCCTTCCTCCTCCTCTTGCCCCCTCCCCCGCTCATCCATTCTTCTTCTTCTTCTTTCATTCTTCTTCTTTCTCCTCTTTATTTTCTCTCTCTTTACTACACATTCATCCATTCATCAAATCATCAAAATATTTGTATTTTGATAGATAAGCCATATGTGAATCTAATGATAGATTTTTACTGAATTTTTTGTGGAGTTTCATGAAACAATATCACGAATTTGAGGTTGCTAAATAAATACCACAAATCCCTTGCTGCAATAAGGGAACAATTTTTATCCATCTTTTCTTTCTCCCCCTCCGATCCCTCTTCGGACCACCTCCTCCTCCGCACCCTCCCCTTCCACACCCTCATCGTCCTCCACCATCCCCCCCCCCCCCCCCTCCTTCGAGCACCTCCTCCTATGCCTCCTCATTTGATTCTCCCACCACAGCTCTATGCTGCCGCCATTAGCCCCTGGAGATCCACACTCCAAAACTTCCTTGTTTACATAAGATGCTCCATGTGTGGTTACTCACCATTCTTTGTTGATCATTGTCACCTCCTCTCCAGGCCTTCTCAGTTGCAAAAGGCAAATATTTTGTAGCCGTGAACTGTCACAACTCAAACCCACTAGCAAGAGGAGGGGGCATGCATTTGGTGAAGAAAAAGATGGAGTAACGTGCAGTGGAGGGGATGGGAGGAGGAGGAGGCGTTTTGCAGAGGAGGGAGGGTGTTTGTTTTGACACTTAATGCCCTTGTTAATCAAACATGATTTGTACAAACCATGATTTAGTTCAACTCATTGATAGTGAAACTAACTGAAGGGAATAAGTGATAACGATGCAATAAGTCGAGAGCAGAATTGATGTTGCAAAAAAGTGAGGGGCATAACTTGTAGTGTGATATCTAAGGAGGGCACAACTGATAAAATCCAATGATTACTTGTAAAAATAAAAACAATATTTTTAATCCAAATAATAATATCATCACTTAATTTCTAACTTAAAATTTGCTTTTGTGAAACTTTTCATTAAATGAAATTATAATGTGACAGTAGTAAAGTATTATATATTTTTCTCAACATTGATTCAAAATATTTTTAGAAATGAGAGTGTTCATCACAATCCTAACATACTCTGTATTCGTTGGATAAGGGAAATTTCCAACGTCAATAGGGTTCATTTGATTATATTGAGGGCCCTTATTCTAAAAAATTATGTTTAATCAATTTCGAGCAACATATTTATCGTCTTAATAATATTACATTACATTCTTAATTATATACATTCAATTAATATCGAGCAAAATATTTTATTATTTTAATAATATTACATAATATTATATATATACCCAGACAATCTATTAGAGCCTTGATTCCGGGCTTTCAAATGCTCCCATCTACAGTATCTACTTACTCCGCCATGACTATCAATAATAACAAATAATATTTACAAATAAGACTACATAGAACATGTTATAAAAAAGTTGTGCAACACTTTTTTATTCACAAAAAAATGTTGACGTAGCCAAACTATTCCGTTGTATTTACTCTATGTCAAATTGAAAAGAAAGAATAAAAAAACTACTAACTACCTGAAAATGAAATGAGACTGTGGGTGGATGGCTAGTGACTAGTTATCTATCATCCTTGCGATGGTTTCTGATACATGTTGAATTTTCAGAAAATAAAGGATAGGAATAAACGAGCATCCAGTTCTGAAGAAAAGAAAAGTAAACGACTAGGGTAATTTAGAAAGTTCATCATACCAGAAAGTTCTATTTCTTCTTTTCTTCTATTATTTCGTTAATTTGTATTCTATACCACATCAGACATTATTTTAGGTGATATCACCTTACCAACCATGAACTTCGAAGTTGTCTATATTATTTGAGGTTGCATTGAACTAAGCTTATGTCATCACATGTCGTCTCAAACACTCCTCGAATGCTAACTTTAAAAAAATCCTTTAATACATTATTTTGGACCTTTAAACCATCATCTTGTCTAACAAGGGAGCACACTATCCTCGCGAACGTGGTTGATTAAATGTACAAGCTTAAAAACACTTAATCATATTTACTAGTAACTCAAGGTACATGTTATTGTTATGCAGGGGATATGCAGCTCAGTTGCGAATAACTTCCCCATTCATCATCACCCAGCCACTCGTTTTGTTGAAATTTGAAACTGCACATGCTCCAAAGGCACAACCACATGCACTTGCTTTGCTCATCCCGAGATAGATCAATGAATGATTAAGGTGATGAACACATAAATTTCCTCCAGCTTTTCAAGATACTTTCTTTTCCCATGTGTTTGTGAGGACATGGAGTATGCAGCTCAGCTGCATATAACCTCCCAATTCATCATATCTCAACCACTTATTTATCTTGAAATTTGAAAGTGCACATGATCCAAGGCATGACTTTTTCATGAATTTCATTGAGCCAAAGTCCAGACTGACATGAGGAACCCTCTTAGGCATATCAAAATCGAGCATAGGAATAGGAGTTGTATTTTATTACCTTTAAAATATGAAAATCTCCCATGTTTTTGCTCATTCTGTGGCAGAATTGGCCACCAACATAGCCGGTGTAATGAAGTGATTGAACTCAAAAGAATGCCCCTCAGGTTCAGAATGATAAGAATAAGCTTCTGATCAAAGCAAAACTCAGGCCTCACTACACATAAGAGATTAAAGCCTCCCCCATTTAATCGCATAATTACGCACAACGCTGACAAATCATGATCAAGGTTTCATGGGGATGGTTCTACAATACCTCCAACCAGTTCCTCCTCGACTCGTGTTCTCTTCCCCAAGGATGCTCCCAACATGGCCCCCTTTCTTACCAATCAAAACACTCTTACCAAGGTAAACCTAAGCCTGGAAAAACCTCATCCTTCTTTGAGTACTCCAACAATTACTTGCCATCATAATATTTCAGAGCCTCATTTCCATTCGGACACAACATCTTTTAACCTCACTTACTTCCTAATGAGGAAGGCCCTCAAATCCCACTGTTGTTGAGCTGGTCCTTCACAATGACCTTCTCCTTGTCCACCACTCTCAACAGACAGACGGGTCCTTAGCCTTCTCATCAGTGCTCACAGACCTCTCATATCCATTTGATTATGGTTCCATCCTCTCACCACTTCCTCCCCATCAATCTTTGATAACCCCCTTCATCCCTTCCTCCTCATCAACTTCCTCCTTCTCGGATGTGCAGACTGGGAAAAGATGGAAGACAACTTCTTCACTCTTGCTTCATAGAAGACCTATCAGTAAGTTCAAAGAGAAAGCCCAGGAAGTGCAGGCTGAGGCATCTCCTTTGTGAAGAATTAAGAGAATTGCCCATACTCCCTCAGACATCGAAGATGGCAATAATTTAAAAAACAAACAAAAGTGAGGGACCATCCTCTGATGGGGCTCTGGCAGCTGGCCCCCAACAGCTGCAAGGTTCCAAATGAATATTCTATCATCGAATTGTAGAGGTCTGAGAAGCTCATCAGCAATTCGTCACCTACAAAATTTTATTAAATCAATTCGTTCAAGTATTTGCTTTATATCTGAAACCCAGCTATGGCCGGACCCAAGCCTGGGTAAGTGAGAAGGATTGCGCGTTAGGTAGCTGACAGCCAGCGCAAGAGAGACAAATTCCTAAATAGAAAGAACACTATTTAAGAATCTATCTCGAAACAATTCGAATCTTTTCAACATGACTTTAAGCAAATATTTAGATTTCGTTGGGGAATTCCCTACTAACGATGTGTTACATCGCCCGAATGCAATGAAAAGTTGGCAAGGATCACTACATCGTTGTTCGGATATAGTTCAAAATTTACAAGAGTTCTCACATGAGGACGCATGTGAGTAAATAAGCTAGCTTTGTTGCATCTCCGTATGGATGTAGTTCACAATTTGCAAGGGTTCTCGTATAATGGGCGCATGCGGGTAAAGAAGTTAGCTCAAAAGAAGCTGCAAAGGAAGTTGCGGATAGGAGTTAGAATATTGACACTTTGATTGGTAAATCGATGGAAAAAAGGAAGATTCATATACTATGCCTCCAAGAGACAAAATGGGTTGGAGAAAAAGCAATGGAGATTGAGAAGAGAGGCTTTAAACTTTGGTATTCAGGTAAAGATAAGGGCAGAAATGGTATTGGAGTAAGGATTTTAAAGATAGTGTGGTTGAGGTGCAAAGATTCAGGAATCGGATTATTTTGCTAAAATTGGTGTACGAAGAAGAAATTCTAAATATCATCTCAGCTTATGATCCACAAATTGGTTTAAATGAAAGGACTAAACAAGCTTTTTGGGAGGATTTGATAAGATTATGTAAGGAATCCCACAAAGAGATATGATTTGCCTAGGTGGGAATCTTAATGGATATGTGGGAAAGGATGCTTCAGGATATAACTAGTGTCCATGGAGGCCACGGCTTCGGAGATAGAAATGAAGATGGAAAAATCATTCTGGATTTTGTAACGGCTTATGATCTTTTCATAGCAAACACTTTCTTCAAAAAAAGAGAGAAGCATTTAATTACTTATAAGAGTGGCTCGACTAGAACGCAGATATATTATTTTACGTTGAGGAGAAGAGATTGGTTGTCTTGCAAAGACTATAAAGTAATTCTTGGAGAGAATATGACAGCTCAATATCGCTTGTTAGTCATGGATGTGCAAATAAAAAAGCTGGTAAAGAAAAAGAGGGTCTCCAATATCACTATAACTAGATGGTGGAATCTTCATTTGAAGCAATCAAGCTTCATGGATAAGGTTTTAGAAGACTTATCTTGGTTTTGTAACAGAAATGCAAACAAGTTGTGGGAGGCAGTAGCATCTTGTATCCGAAGGGTAGCCAAAGAGATGCAAGGCGACTTAAATGGAGGAGTTCCAGGCCAAAAGGAGGCTTGATAGTGGAGTGGAGTAGTGAAAGAGAAGCTTAAAAATTAAAAGATCATGATTTAAAGCCATGTCTAAGGTTAGAATAGAGAAAACTATCACAAACTACAAGATAGCAAAGAAGGAATCAAAGAATGCTACAAGCGAAGCTAAGTCGAAAGCTTATGAAGTTTTGTACAAAAATCTCAACTCCAAGGAGGGTCAAAAAGAAATATTCAGATTGGTCATAACAAGAGTGAGAAAGACCAAAGACCTTTCTCAAGTGAGATGCATTAAGGATTTTTTTTTTTATGTAAGATGCATTAAGGTTGAAAAAAGACACGTGCTTGTTACTCAGAAGGATATAGAGACTAGATGGAAGTAGTATTTCCATAAGATTTGTATAGTGAAGGAAATAGAGAGATCACTTTGGAAGATCTAACTAGTAGTGAAAGTTACTTGAATCGTGCAAGTTATAGACGAATACAAAGGAAGGAAGTAGAGGATGCTTTGAAGGTTATGAAACCTGGAAAAGGTATATGATCTGATGACATTCCTATAGAAGTATGGAAAGTTTTACGTGAGCATGGTTTAACTTGTCTTACAAATTTATTCAATGTTGTTTGGCGAAGTAAGAAAATACCTGAAGATTGGAGGAGAAGCATCGTGGTGCATCTTTATAAGAACAAATGAGACATTCAAAATTGTTCGAATTATAGAGGTATCAAGTTGATGAGTCATACTATGAAAATTTGGGAACGTGTGATCGAAAAAAGGTTGATACAAGTTTCCAAAGTAAAAGAAAATCTATTTGGATCCATGCCAGGTCGCTCAACTATTGAAACAATCCACTTGTAACGGAGAACAATGGAGATTTATAAAGCTAAAAGGAAGAACTTCCATATGATTTTCATTGATTTGGAGAAGGCGTATGATTCTATCTCACGAGAGATATTGTAGAGAGTTTTGGAGAAGAGACAAGTACATACCCTATTCATTAACCTCATAAAGGATATGTACGATAGGGCTTCATCTTGTGTAAGGATCCAGTTTAGGAAGATTGACTATTTTGACATCAATATTGGTCTGCATCAAGGTTCAGTTTTGAGTCCATTCCTTTTTACTTTAATTATGGACGAGTTGAGTGGTCACATTCAGGATGAGATGCCTTGGTGTATGTTATTTGCTGATGATATTATTTTGATTGATGAGACTAGAGATGGAGTAAATGAGAAGCTTAATGTTTGGAGAAATGCATTAGAGACGAAAAGATTTCATATAAGTAGGACTAATACTGAATATATGGAGTGCAGTTTTGATAGAAGAAATGGTTAAGGAATCGAGGTGAAGGTTGGTGATGATAACATTATGGGAAAATCGATGGAGATGTCACTCATAGAATAAAGGCATGTTGGCTAAAGAGGAGGGAGCCTCTACTCTCCTATGTGATAAGAACATTCCTATAAAAATCAAAGGAAAATTTTACAAAATAGCCGTGAGACCTACTATGCTCTATGGATCTAAATATTGGTCTGTGAACTATACACATGTGCAGAAAATAGCAGTTGCAAAAATGAAAAGACAAAGGTGGATGTGTGGACATACACATAAAGATGGGATCCGAAATGATACAATCAGAAGGAAAATGGGTGTAGCTCGGATCGAGGATAAGATGCGAGAAAATCTCTTAAGGTGGTTTGGTCATTTGGAAAGGAGGTCGGGTGATGTACTAGTTAGGAGATGTGAGTGTTGGGATGTTGAGCTAGCTAAGAGATGGTGAGGAAAGTCCAAGAAGTGTTGGAATGAGACTATCCGAAGGATCTTAGTTTTTTAGATCTAAGCCCGAAAATGACCTAAAATAGAATGGAGGCGAAGAATCCATGTAGCCGACCCTACTTAATGTGGGAAAAAGCTTTGTTGCTGTATTTACTTCATATCTAAGACAAATTGCACTGAAGGTCGGTTGGAAAAAGTTAAAAGACGAATGCCCAGATTCGAAGTTACTGTCATACCCTCCGTTAATAGAGCTGGAGGTATATGTCTCCTCCTGAGAGAAGACTTAGATTGCAAGATCTTGCAAACCAATCTCCATTCTACTCTAGTCAAATTGAAGGTTGACTCAATACCGGGGTGGTTTATTCTTTGTGTATGGTATCACCAATCAGGCTAAGAGGAGGGAATTTTGGATTGACATGGAGAACTTTGTGAAACCTTACTCGCAGACCATGTTGATTATAGGGGACTTCAATTCCCTGATGGATGACCGGCATAAGAAGGGAGGCAGTCAGCGCACTAACAACAAACTACGCCACTTGAATCGCTTCAGCGATATTTTGAGGCTGATTGATCTTGGCGATGCAGGACCCGCCTATACCTGGACAAATAAGCAACTGCGACAAAAACAAATACAAGAATGATTGGATAGGGTTTTTGCCTCCTTGTCCTAGTGCGCACTTTGTTGCGAATTGCGGAAGCAAACACGCACAAACACGATCAAACAAGCAAGCAAACACAAGGATTTACAATGTTCACCCGTAAATGGGGTACGTCCTTGGGCGACGGCGATCGGTTTCACTATATGGAGAAAAATGTAATACAGAGGGTACTGAGAAGGTACAGATATGGGATGAGAAACATGATCAGAATGAGGATTTCAGTATCTGATGGCTTTAGGGCCCTTTTTATACTGCAACAGAAGAATACCATCTATATTCAGCAATCCATCCCAACAGCTCTTAGCCAATCAGAAGGCAGGACACAGATCAGACTTGTCGGCAATCCTGGCCCAACAGCTCTCAGCCAATCAGAAGGCAGGACATAGATCAGACTTGTTAGCAATCATGGCCCAACAGCTCTCAGCCAATCAGAAGGCAGGAAACGGATCAACCACATCAGCATCCCAACAAGTGGTTAGGAATCAAGTCAAATTAACAATCTTCACCTTGAATTGAATCCTCATATAATAGAATGAATCACTACTATTACTCCACCATGAGTTGAATTCTCCACTAGCAGAATTAACCACTGCTAGACTCCACAAGGGTTGAATTCTCATAATAGTAGAATTACCCACTACTATACTCCTCCATGGGTTGAATTCTCCACTAGCAGAATTAACCACTGCTAGACTCCACCGGGGTTGAATTCTCATATAGCAGAATTGACCACTACTATAATTCACCACTAGAAATTCAAATAACAGGAATCAAGCAATTATAAACAATATTCACCTTGAAATTTCTCCTTAGAGAAGCTTTACCAAGTTCCACCTTGCCGCCGCCAGCCCCTCCTTGGGGCTACTGCCAACTATCGATATTGAGAAAGTCCAAACAACGCTTGAACTTACTCCCAGGAACTGTAGACCCTTACAAGACATATAGAGTCTTCTGCTTATTGCCCTTGATGACAACAATCCCAGGTTTGGCAACCTGCATGACTCCACCTTCAGCATTGTACCTGTATCCTTTAGAGTCATGCATCCCAATAGCCGTATGTCGAAGTTCACGCGTATCAAAGTTCACGCGTATGCAAACTTGCGCGAACTTCATGCATGCAGAGAGAGAACAGATGTTGCTTCAAGAGCAACTTGTTGGTCAGAGACTTCGTCATATATAAATTTTCAAGTCTCAACCACAGACTGGCTGCGGAATCCTCATCGGCAACCTTAGCGATAATTTCATCCGCCAGATATAGCATGATCGTTGAGTGCGCCTTCTCTTCCTGCGCCATCAACTCGGACAGCTCAAGTGACTTCGCTCGCTTCTGATCTAACGGTGCCCAGATGCCCTACTGCTTTAGAAGGGCGCGCATCTTGATCTGCCATAGACTGAATCCATTCTTCCCTGTGAACTTCTCGATTTTCAGATTGTGCGATGCCATCTTACTGGATGATCCTGACGGAACCTGAAGCTCTGATACCAGTTTGTTGCGAATCGCGGAAGCAAACATGCACAAACACGATCAAACAAGCAAGACGCAAACACAAGGATTTACAAGGTTCACCCGTAAATGGGCTACGTCCTTGGGCGACGACGATCGGTTTCACTATATGGAGAAAAATATGATACAGAGAGTACTGAGAAGGTACAGATATGGGATGAGAAACAGAATCAGAATGAGGATTTCAATATCTGATGGCTCTAGGGCCCTTTTATACAGCAACAAAATAATACCATCTGTATTCAGTAATCCATCCCAACAGCTCTCAGCCAATCAGAAGACGGGACACGGATCAGACATGTCAGCAATCCTGGCCCAACAGCTCTCAACCAATCAGAAGGCAGGACACAGATCAGACTTATCAGCAATCCTGGCCCAACAGCTCTCAACCAATCAGAAGGTAGGACACAGATCAGACTTATCAGCAATCTTGACCCAACAGGAAAAACTTTGACGGAGAGAGAGGATGGGGAGCGGAGTGGGAAGCGGAGTGGGAAGCGGAGTGCGCTGGGAGTGCGACGTGCGTAGGGAGCGTTGGGGTCGTACGGCTGATGGGACCGGACGGTCTTCTCGGGTGGGACGTGTGGCTGCTTCTCGAGGGGGTCTTGGTGATCGGTGGGTTCCTGTTCTTCGGAGGGCGTGGAGACCTAAGGCGCGGGGTTCCTCTTTTGTGGGGGAGAACCGCGCTTTCTCGCGGTCTCTCGGTGCTATGGCGGAGGCTGGCGACGATGGCTGGACGCGGGTTTCCCATGCAAAACCGGGTAAGCGTTGTTTCAGATGTGCTGCTCGGGGGCATTCTGCGTCCGAGTGTCCTCTTCCTCCGCGTTGTTTTCTTTGTGGTAAGGTCGGTCACAGGAGGGCTTCCTGCTGGGCTGCTTTGTCCCCTCCGGTGCCGCGGCGACCTGCTCAGCCTTTGTCGGTCCGCGTTCCTCATCGGCTTGGTGCTCGCGACTCCCGCTCTTTCGCTCAGGTGGTGGCGGATGCGGGCCCTTCTCCCCCGGTGCCTGGTGTTGGTGGCGAGGCTCAGGGTGGGGATACCTCGGCTCCGCCTTTCTCCTCTCGTGGTTCGGATTCGCTTGGTTCCAAGGTGGAGGGAGCCGCCCTTCTGGATTCTCCGGTGGTTGGGGACCCTCTGCGGGCGGTCCCGTCGTCTTCTTTGGGGGGGGCCGTTCCTGATGTGAACTCTCTTGGCGCGGGGGCGGGGGGTTCGTCCTCTCGTTCGGGCCCGCCTTCTGTTGCCTCGGTGCTTGTTGGGGTGCTCCGGTCTCCTTCAGTTGATTGGGAAGCTGTTCGAGCTGCTACTCTTGGGTTCCTGGGTCATGACTTTGGAGGGGACTTCATCTCCCTCGATGCGGTGCGTTGTTGTGTTAGGGGTCTCTCCCCGGATCAGCGGGAGAGACTCATTCACTCCCGGGATATCGTTGGTGTCCTCTGGCGGGAGGTGCGGGTCTCTGACGGTGGGGTCTTCTCGACGGAGGTCCGGGTGGCTTTGGTGAAGGGGGTGCCATTCTTGTCTCGGACGGTGCATGCTCTCTCTAAGGCGTTCTCCCGTTGGGGCCAAGTCCTTCAGATTATTGATGATGGCCTCGCCCCAGGTGCTGATTGGCGGTATTGCAGGGTCATGGTGGAAGCTCCGGCAGCGTTCTTTGCGGAGCTGGCGGGGAAGACCCGGTTTGACAAGCTGTCTTTGGGTCGTTGGACTTTCTCCCTGGAGCTCTCTCTCTTTCCTCCGCCGGTGACGACGGTGGCGCCTTCTGTGGTGGCCGGGCGGCGGGATTTTGGCGCCGCGTCTCCGGCGACGTTTGCGTCAGCCGGTTCATCTCCTGCCCGCCACGTGTCTCGTCATGGGGATGTTCCCGAGGCGGCGTCATGCACGATCCTTTCCTCACGTGCGGGTGGGGCGCCTCTTCGGTTCCCGCATGATTGGGGGAATTCCAATGACTTCGTGGCGGTTCAGTTGCCAGAAGTCGTTTTGCCTTCTGATGCTGTTATTCTCGACATTGATTCGTCTTCCACGGATGTCCCTTTTATGTCGGCGGATTTATTGCAAGTGGGCTCCTCTCAGGTCGGATCGTTCATCCCTTGTGACCCTTTGGTTGATTCGATTTGGGCCCCTCTTCAAGTCACTTCGGAGCAGCCCCTGGTGGATCCGGTCTCGGGTTCGGATCTCCCTCTCGGATCGGAGCATCTTCTTTCCGCGCCTAATGTGCCTTGCCCTTGCCCTATTCGTGCTGTACCTTTTTCAGGTTTCTTGGAAGGTTCTCCCTCTTCTTCTTCGACGGCGTCCCGTCCGATGCTCTTCTTCTCCGACTTTGCTTACCAGTCGTCGGACGGAGGGGAGGCTGTGCTCTTCCATCGGGCTGATATGGGCCAGCCACGTGCGCAGGACAATTTGAATCCCTTTATCTCTGATTTCGGCGAGGAGCCCCACCTTTCTCCTGAGGCCTCTGTCGTGCTAGGGCTGTCTCCTTCTTCTCGCTTTGGCCAAAGCTACTCTAGAAGGCGCTTTCTCTCCTCAAGCTCTGTTATGATCTCTGGATGCCAATCTCTTCGTGACGCAGTTGCTGAGGCGGCGGGCCTTGAGGTTGTCCATCCGCATGTGGGGGTTTGATTGGCCACTCGTATCTGGTATTTTTTGGGCCTCTGGCTTTTTGGGGGGATTTTTTTGGTTGTTTTAATGAAGATTCTGTCCTGGAATGTTCGTGGCTTGGGAGATGCGGATCGCAGGCGCATTTTGGGATCCCGACTCGTTGAATGGTCTTGTGACGTTGCCTTCATTCAGGAGACGAAGCTTCACTCGTTGGATGACTCTCTCTGGCGTTCTTTTGGAGCTGGGCAGCTTGATGATTTCCGGGCGCTGGACGCCGTGGGTGCTCGGGGCGGTGCCATTTTGGCTTGGCGTTCGTCCCGCTTTTCGTTCTCTTCTTGTCGGATGGGGCGTCACTCGATATCGGTGCTGTTAATTTGTGGTCGGACTAATAACTGCTTGGCTTTTTCTTGTGTTTATGCCCCTATATGTCATATTGCCCGTCGTGAATTGTGGGATGACTTGCGGGAGGATGCTGCTGCTTTTGGTGAGGTTCCTTGGCTGATTGGCGGGGACTTTAATGTTACTTTGCATGCTCAGGATCGCCCTCGTGGGCGCGGTGGTCTCGACCCGGGATCTGAGGATTTCTTGGAGTTTCTGAATGCTTTGGCTCTTGAATCTTTGGTTCCTAACGACATTTCATTCACTTGGCGGAATAGCTCCTCGCGTTCGCGGATCGATCGGTTTTTGGCGAATAACTCTCTAATGGATTGTTTTCCTTTATGTTTTGTTGCTTCGAGACCGCGCTCGTTCTCTGATCATAACCCCATCTTCTGGTCGAACGGGGAGGAGACCCGCCCGCATTCTATGTTCCGCTTTGAACGATCTTGGCTCCTGGAGCCTGGCTTCCGTGAGATGGTTCGTCAGCATTGGTCTCAACTTTATCCTTCTGGTAGTGCCGCCCAACGCTTTCACCACAAGATTTCATCTCTCAGAAGAATGCTGGCGTCTTTTAAAAGGGCTTCCCGCTCAGCTCGCATCGCATCCCGGGTGGAGGCTGAGGAAGTGATTTTGCATTTCGACCGTATTGAAAACGCTCGCGATCTTACTCATGATGAGTTGTTGGCTCGCGCAAATGCTCTGGACAAGGTCAAGCTGGAGGATCGTAAGCGTGTGATTGAATGGCGCCAACGTTCTCGGTTGCGTTGGTTAAAGGAGGGTGACGCGAATTCGGCGTTTTTCCACAGGGTGGCTTCGGGTCGCCGGCGATCTAATTTCCTATCTTCTATGATCATCAACGATTCACAGGTTCAGGGGGAGCGGGAGTTGGGTGTCGCTGTCTCGGACTTTTTTAAGGGGTGGTTTGGGCGCAGGCCTGCGCGCATTTGGCGGTGGTCGGGGAGGGGGGCTGCGGTGCTCCCTCAGGCGGATGCAAATCTCCTTTCTCGTCAGATTTCTTTGGAGGAATTGAAAGAGGCGGTCTGGTCTCTCAACTCTGATGCGGCCCCGGGGCCTGATGGCTTCCCCGTGTTTTTCTATAAGGAATTTTGGGATATACTCTCTCAGGACGTGTTGGCGGTTGCTCACGAATTTTGTGCTGGCAATAACGGCTTCAACAAGCTCAACAAATCTTGTATTGCTCTCATTCCAAAGTCCCCCTCTGCCACCCGGATTGAGGAGTTCCGGCCTATTTCCATTTCAAATGCTATTTACCTTATCGTTGCTAAGGTTTTGGCGCGCCGTTTGGCCCCGCTTCTTGACTCGCTTATCTCGCCCTCCCAGGCGGCTTTTATCAAGGGCCGTCAAATTGGCGATTGCTATGCGGTGGCGTCCGAAATTATTCACGCTTGGCACAAGAGCGGCACTAGGGGTATCATGTGGAAGATCGATTTTTCTAAAGCTTATGACTCTATTGATTGGCGTTTTCTATGGGCTGTCCTTAAGAGGCGGGGATTCCCCCCGTTGTGGATTTCTTGGGTACGTCGGTGTGTTTCCACGGCATCTTTGTCGGTTTTGCTCAATGGACGTTTGGCGGGGGGTTTCTTCCAGCCCCGCCGGGGTATTCGGCAGGGTTGCCCCCTTGCCCCCTTGCTCTTCGTCTTGGCTGCGGACGTCCTCTCCACAATGGTTAATAATGTGGTCGCTGCTGGTCTGACCCGTGGTTGCTCGTTGGGGCCCTTTTCTGTGCCGATTATTCAGTTCGCGGATGATACAATCTGTTTTATCGAAGGTGACGCGTCGAATATGGCGGGTATGGCGATCACTTTGGAGCTCTTCAGTGAGGCTTCTGGACTTCACATCAATTACAATAAGTCCTCCTTGGTCCCCTTCTCTCTTTCCTCGGCGGAGGTTGATGCTTGCTCGAGGATCTTGCGCTGTACGGTGGGTGCTCTTCCCATGGACTATCTTGGTCTTCCATTGTCTATCGGCCGGGCTCGCTTAAGGGATTGGCAGCCGCTGTTGGATCGTATGGCTGCCCGCTTGGCTGGTTGGCGTGCCGCTCTCCTCTCTCGGGGCGGGCGCCTGGTTCTCCTCAAATCGATCCTCTCTTCTCTGCCTATTTACTTCCTTTCTGTGAAGGGGATGCCTAAGGGGATTCGTCGACGCTTGGATACTTATATGCGGTCTTTCCTTTGGGGCAAGAAGGGTTCTGTGCGTAGCGGCGTTCCCTTGGTTGCTTGGGATGATGTCACTCGGCCTAAGAGGGAGGGAGGGTTGGCGGTGAGGAGATTGGCTATCGTCAACGAGGCTTTTCTTCTTAAATGGGTCTCTCGTCTCTGTGGGCCGGAGGATAATTTGTTGCTTAACTTCTTAAGGATGGTTGTTGGTTTTGACCGTCGGCTAGTGCTGGATTCGGATGGCTGCTTTTTGGCTTCCTCCTCTCACTTCTCGCGTGCTATTGGTCTCGCTCTGGCCAGCAACCGTGGTCGTTTTGTCATGAAGTTGGGCGATGGCTCCCTCACTCATTTTTGGGGCGATGATTGGACTGGTAGGGGGCCTCTTAAGGATAATTTCCCTCGGTTGTTCGCGTTGGCTGCTGACCCGGACGCGAGGGTAGCTTCTTATTGGGATGGTGCTGCTTGGGGGCCTTCCTTTGTGGCCAACCTTTCTGATCAACGGCAACTTGAGTTTATGGCCCTTCTGGAGATTCTGGCGGTCTCGCCCTCGCCTTCGGTGGGCCGTGATCACCTTTGCTGGAAGGATGGCCCTTTCTCTGTTCGTGCTGCTTACAGGGCCCTTCTCCCGGCCTTGGTTGGGGGTGATGATTTGCTAATCCGGGATTGCCAATTCTTTTGGGGTCTCCGGGTTCCTGAGCGGATTGGCATCTTCCTCTGGTTATTCCGTCGTGGGCGTCTACTCACTCGTATCAGGTGTGCCGCTATCTTCCCTTCAGCTGTGCCTACTTGTGGTCTGTGCAACCTGGAGGATGAGACTATCGACCACCTATTCTTTGGTTGCGGCTCTTCGCGTGCCATTTGGGTGGATCTGCCTTGGCTTGACGTTACGGACGCCGCTTCATTCTGCGACTGCTTGGTTCGCTCGAGGGCTAGATGTAGGGTCGACATTCTCTCTGCTATCGCTCGGCTGTGGTGCATTTGGACTTCTAGGAATGAGGCGCTGTTTTCTGGTCAGAGATTCTATTTGGAAAATGTCCTAATTTCTGCTTCTCGGTTGGTCCGTGACTGGTCAGTTGTTTAATTGTTATTTTGTGTTTTGTCGGGGCATTGGTTTGGAGGTCCAGTCCGACTATGGTCACGCTCTTTTATTTCCCTTCTACCATTTGTATTCTCCCACTGTAAGTCTCTTTCTTTCCTTTATTTTCTATTAATAAATTTGGGGTGGGCACCGTCGAGTGCGCCCCCCGTTTTTGGAGTTTCAAAAAAAAAATCTTGACCCAACAGTTCTAGCCAATCAGAAGTCAGGAAACAAATCAGCCACATCAGCAGCCCAGCAGCCCAACAAGTGGTTAGGATTCAAGTCAAATTAACACACTTTACCCTCAAGAGTCGGTGCTCCATTTTCTTCAATTATTCAGTGATTATTGTCCCGTTCTACTAAAAACTGATGGGGAAATTAAATGAAGAAAAAAGTATGGCTCTTTGAATTTTAGTGGATGAAGGAGAACACATTCTGAGATAAGTTGAAGGAGCTGTTCTAAAAGGAGCAACACTTAACTAACATCTGTTGCAAACAAGGGACAAAGGCCGAGCTCTCTCGTTGGGTAAACCGAGAAATCAAGCACTGGAAGAGAAGGAAGTTAGACTTGGAATCACAGCTCATCTCCAAGAACAATTGCCAACTGCGGAGAGAAGGGTTAAAATCAGTGAGATTGAGGAACTCTATGCCAAAGCTCTTCAGGAGGAAGAACAATATTGGTGTCAAAGATCGAGGCACCAGTGGATAGGACAAGGTGAATTAAACACCAAATTCCAGCATATCTACAATATTGGGAGAAGGAATAATGCGATCACATGGATTAATCAATCTGGCGGATCTTATTTGGGCTCCCAAGAAATGATAGAAGCAATCTCCAGCCTTCATTTTCAGCAAAGGTTTCATCATTCCAATGATGCCACATTCACTAACCTTATTTTACAGTCTAAGGATCATGCCAATATCGATGAATTATTTCAGTCAATTCTTGCAACTAACGAGATCTGAAGCACTCTCTTCACTATGCATCTATCAAAAAGCCCGAGGCCTGATGGTTATTGTTAGAATCAAAGATACAAAGCAACACACAAAGATGGAAACATGGATTTACGTGGAAAACCTTACGGAGAGGGAAAAACCATGGGAGCTCTCAATTCCTAATCTCCCTCACTAGAGATTATGGCTCTCTTAACTTTAGATGAAAAAACAATGAGGGACGAGTAAAATATATAGAGAAGGATGGGAAACAGTCCCTCATCCAAAGATTTGTTTATCCATAAAAGTATGATAACTCAACACCCCCGCCCTTAAGTTGGGCATACATGTCACCATGTCCAACTTGCCTACATTCAACTCAAATTGTACCGTAAGCAGCTCCTACATGAAGAGATCAGCGACCTGATTGGAAGACTTCAGGTAAGGAAGATACAACAATCCATCATCAATCTTCTCACGGATGAAGCCTCTATCAATCTCCAAATGCTTCGTCCTGTCATGCACTAGAGGATTGTTGGCCAGTTTATTGCAACCTTGTTGTCACAAACATCTTCATTAACATACTAACCTTGATGTATAAGTCATGTAGCAGAATTTTCAGCCATAGAATTTCTATAACGACATCGGCAAGAACCCGATATTCCGCTTCAGCACTTGATCTTGAAATTACATTCTACTTCTTACTTCTCCAAATAATCAAATTTCCTCATAGATATATTGCATAACATGAGGTGGATCTTCTGTCGTCAACGGAGCCAACCCAATCAGCATCAGTGTATCCTTTAATAGTGACCTCGGGATTTTTCTTGAACATGAGACCTTTTCCTGGTGATCCTTTTATGTAGCATAGAATTCTATCTACCGCATTAGCATGAGAGGTTTTAGGAGCATGCATGAATTGAATCACCACATTTATAGCATATGTAATTGTAGAGACTTATGTTATTATGTTATGTACCATTTCTTAATTTCCGGTAATTTCCTGGACTCTTATGCACTTTACCCATGAGGCCTCTCTCTATATAAGAGAGCCTAGGGTTCCTTGGAATAATAGATCACTCGGTTTTCTCCAACATGGTATCAGAGCCAAGGGTCTAGCTGTAACCCTAGGCTCATCTCTTCCGCCGCCGGCCCTACCCCCCCACCCCACCTTCCGTCGTCGTTCCTCCCCTCCTCCACCTATCTTCCTCGTCGCCGCCGGGGGCCCTCATCGCCGCCAGGGCCTCCTCTCGCCGCCGGGGCTCCCCTCTCGCTGTCGGGCTTGCCGTCGGGGCTCTCCACTTGCCGCCGGGGCTCCCATCTCGCCACCGGGGCTCCTCTCCTTGCCGTCGGGGCCTTCTTGCTATCGGGCCAACCTCTCTCCTTCACCGGACCGTGCCCTAGGTAGGAGACCCTCACCGTAGGGTTCTCTTCCTTCCACGCCGACGCCACCACTTTCGTCGGTCGTTCTATCTCCATGAATTTGAGTGCGTAACGTTTACATATGCACTCAAATCCGATCAAGTCTTTGTAGACAACTGTTTCATATCTATAATCCTCAGTTCTTCATCTACGGCAACATGTCAGAAAACAAGGTCGATATGCCCTCCATAGACGCCTTCAAAGGTCCTGCGCCAATAGTCAAGATGGATCGGATAAACTATGAGCTCTGGGTGATGCAGTTCATGAGTCTCATGAAGTCAAACGGTAAGAAGCATATACTTACCGAGGATGAGCCG
Source organism: Ottelia alismoides (assembly GCA_037367405.1). Classification (NCBI taxonomy): domain Eukaryota; kingdom Viridiplantae; phylum Streptophyta; class Magnoliopsida; order Alismatales; family Hydrocharitaceae; genus Ottelia; species Ottelia alismoides. Next base: position 223,046 of record JAZKJV010009040.1, on the reverse strand, counting down.
GAAGAGAAGACTAGGATCTATGCCTCTTGGGAGGCTGATGATTCTTATGCCAAGGTTTGGCTGTCAGGTACCCTGTCGATGGAGATTGCCAATGATATCCTCCATCAGCCCACTGCCAAGTCAATGTGGGATATTCTGGCCGCTACGTATTCCCAAGTGCGGAACGAGACCAAGATGTTGCAGCTCCAGCATGATATATTCACGATGAAGCAGAATGGCCGGCCACTTCACTCATTGTACACGTTCCTGAGAGGGATGTTCGAGAAATTATATAGTACCATACCACTCACGGCAACTCCAGAGCAGCAGAAGATATTTCGGAATGCTACCATGGTAGGCGTACTACTTGCAGCGCTCAATCCTGAGTATGAGGCAGCCCGCTCTCAGATACTGGTTGATGCAGTCATTCCTCCTATGGAGGATGTTTATCGGAGGCTCAGTCGCATATCAGTTTCTTCCAGTACATCTACTCCACCTCCACTGGCGATGACAGTACCGCGAGGGAGAGGTGGTCACTTTTCTGGTCGTAGACGTGGACCCCGTGGACGAGGAGGTCGCTTTCGCCAGCCATGTTCGTTCTGTCATCACACAGGCCACTCAGAGGATACATGATACTCTAAGCATGGGTTTCCAGCATCAGCACGTGTAGCCGAGCATGTACTGCCCCAGTCAGCATCCACTGCAGATAACTGATTCGAAGAACTTGTGGCACGCCTACTTAATATTATGCCACAATCATCTACTGATTCTCCAGGTGGACCTTCAGATGTTGCTGCTACAGCTTCTACCAGTTCGTCTGCCGCTGCTAGTACCTCAGGTAGTGCTACTGCCTTTACGTATTGTCATGATATATCAGATTGGATTATAGATTCTGGCACCACCCATCATCTCTGTTAGGATAGAGAGAGACTTGAGTCCTACAGGGACAACCCACATGGTCGCTCAGTGCTGATAGCAGATGGTACTCATTCCCCCCCCCCTTGTTGGACAGGGGGAGGTTTCTTTATCACCTTCTATGCATCTACAGAATGTTCTACATGCTCCTGAGTTCTCCATGAATTTGTTATCTATTAGTCAGATTACGAAGGATTTGTACTGTCGTGCTATATTTGACCCATCATCTCTTATTTTTTAGGACATACTAATGGACAGGGTGATTGGTTGTGGCTCTGAGCAGAATGGTCTCTATCGGCTGGTCCAGAACCCTTATGTTGGCATCTCTTCTCATTCCGTCGGACCAGTATCTCCGTAATCTGGCATCTTCGTTTTGGCCATCTCCCGCTCCAGAAAATGCGAAATCTCTTGCCTCAGATCTCTCCCAGTTCTTCATTTCGCTGTGAAGCGTGTCAGTTGGGAAAGCATCAACGGTCTACCTTTCCTAGTCGTCAGAGTCGGAGCAGTAGCTCCCCGTTTGAGTTGTTTCACATTGATATTTAGGGTCCGAGTCATGTACCTGATCATCAGGGACACAGGTTTTATCTAGTTGTGGTGGATGACTTTTCTCGTGTATCTTGGGTCTTTCTTCTAAAGAATAAATCTGAAGCAGGGGATGTTATTAAAAATTTGATTAATGAAGTACAGAATGTTTTTTCTTCTACTGTCAAATATGTTCGTGCAGATAATGCATTGGAATTTTGTACCTGGTCTCTCTCTCTCTCAGTTTCTCTCGTCTAAGGGTATTATTCACCAAACCACTTGTGCTTACACATCTCAACAGAATGGAGTGGCAGAAAGAAAGCATCGCCATCTACTTGACATCACTCGAACCCTCCATATTCAAAGTTGTGCTCCTATCACTTTCCGGGGGGATGTTGTCCTTACAGCCTACTACCTGGTCAATCGTATGCCATCATATGTCCTTGATGAGAAAATTCCTCTTTCTATCATTTTCCCTAATAAGGAATCATTCTCGCTTACTCCTCGTGTCTTTAATACTGTTGCGTTTGTTCATCTCCTATCTCCTGGACTTGATAAACTCTCTCCTAGAGCTGTCAAGTGTGTCTTTGTAGGATACTCTCGGACTCAGAAGGGCTATCGCCGTTATGACCCCATAAACAAAAAATATTTTGTCAGTGCGGACGTCACATTTTTTGAGTCTGTTATGTACTTTTCCCCTGCATGTGACAGGCTGGTCTCGTCCACTACCAACGATGATGTCTATGTTCCTCCTCCTCCTAGCTTGAGTTCACCTGAGTCCACTCCAGCTCCAGTCGCTACGCCACCACCGCCACCTCCAGCTCCACCACCGCCACCTCCACAACCTCCTATTCCACCTTTACCAAAATTCTATTCACGTCGGTCAGGTCCTGCTCAGGCTACACGTCAGGCATCCATCACGCCTCAGGTATGTTCAGATGGCATCGTTACTGACGGGTCAGATATGACACATGTGCAGGATTCTTCATTGCAGGAGGAGATTACACCATCCAGTACAATGGACGGTGACCTTGATATTCACATTGCTATTCGAAAACAGGAACGGACTTGTGTGTCTTATCCTTTTACTTCCCAGGTGTCCTTTCATCGCCTCACAGGTGACTTTCAGATATTTGTTGCGGCTTTGTCTTCCGTGGACATACCACGGACCTATCAAGAAGCTATGACGAACGATTGCTGGCGACTGGCTATGGAAGAAGAGATGCATGCTTTACAATCTCGTGGCGCATGAAGCTTGGTCAATACTCCCCCTGACGCATCTATTGTTAGTTGCAAGTGGGTATTCACAGTTAAATACCATGTTGATGGCAGCCTAGATCGATACAAGGCACGACTGGTCGCGAGAGGTTTCACACAAACTTATGGCGTGGACTATATGGATACATTTTCTCCAGTGGTTCGTCACTCTACTCTTCGCATTCTTTTATCAGTTGTTGTGGTACGTGACTGGACTATATCTCAACTTGATGTCAAGAATGTCTTCTTGTATGGGGATTTGCAGGAGGAAGTCTACATGCAGCAGCCACCAGGGTTTACTACTGAGGGGGAGAAGCATATGGTGTGTAGACTTCACAAGGCGATTTATGGCCTTAAGCAGAGCCCACGGACGTGGTTTTAGAAGCTTTCTCACCTGATTGAACGACAGGGGTTCAAAAGATCAAATGCAGATCACTCGTTCATTCAGAAGTCTTCTACAGGTACGGTTGCCATCATGGTCTATGTTGATGATATTCTGGTTACATGAGATTATGCACAGGGAATAGAGAGGGCAAAAGCATTCCTGGGCCGTCAGTTTGTCACAAAGGATCTTGGTACCCTAAGATACTTCCTGGGGTTGGAATTTGCCAGGAATTCACAGGGTCTGGTGATGACCCAAAGTACATTACAGATTTTTTGATTGAAACATGCATGGTTGGGTGTAGGCCATCGAGTACTCCTATGGATTCAAGCATGAAGCTGTATGACGATGACACTGCAGAAGTAGACAAGAGGAGATATAGAGAGATGGTGGGTAAGCTCCTTTATATCACCATAACTCGATCCGATATTGCTTTTGCAGTAAGCCGGATGAGTCAATTTATGGAGCAGCCAAGACAAGTTCATATGGATACCATATACATGATACTGAGGTATCTAAAGTCTTCTACAGGCTCAGGGTTGCTATTTCAAAAGGGCACAGATTTATCTATTTCAGCATGTGCAGACGCAGATTGTGCAGGGTGTCTTAATGATCGAAAGTCTACTTCAGAATTCGTCTTTTTTTGTTGGGAGCTCTCTGAATTCTTGGAAAAGCAAGAAACAAACTGTTGTGGCAAGGTCCAGTGCTGAATCAGAATATAGGGTCATGGCGCAAGCAAGCACGGAGATGATGTGGGTTTGAGCTGTGCTAGAAGATCTACATATAGCTGTACCTTTACCCATGCAGCTTCAGTGTGACAATCTGGCAGCATTGTTTATTACCAACAATCCAGCATTCCATGAAAGAACTAAGCATATCGAAGTAAACTCCCACTACACGAGAGACATGATCCAGAGAGGCTTGATATCTACATCTCACGTTAGCTCAGGGGATCAGACTGCTGACATATTCACCAAGCCGTTGCTCAGAGGACCCTTTCAGAGATGTTCTTCCAAGCTGAGCATGATAGACATCTATGCTCCACCTTGAGGGGGAGTGTAGAGACTTATGTTATTATGTTATGTACCGTTTCTTAATTTCTGTTAATTTCCCGGACTCTTATGTACTTTACCAATGAGGCCTCTCTATATATAAGAGAGCCTAGGGTTCCTTGGAATAATAGATTACTCAGTTTTCTCCAACAGTAATATCCAGTCTAGTAAGGATAATATAGATCAATTTTCCCACCAATCTTTGATACATACTCTTTCCTGCAGCATCAAGAATGTGACCATCCTCTTTATTCGATTTATGATTTGCTTCAACATGCCATAATCCTTCAATAAGTCCAGAGCATAAATTCGTTGACATAGACACATACCTCCTAGAGATCGAGCCATCTCAATGCCTAAGTAGTACTTTAAGTTCCCCAAGTCTTTCGATTCAAATTTACATGCAAGTGTTTTCTTTATCCTAGAAAGTTCTTTCTTCGTCATCACCTATAAGGATCATGTCATCGACGTATATCAAAAGAATATATCTTTTTCTTCATTCCTCCTTATAAACAGAGTGTGGTCTCCATTCACTTGGGTTTATATATTCCTAATCATGATCATAGGGAGATGTTGAAACCAAGCTCTTGCTGACTGCTTTAATCCATATAAAGATTTTTTTAGTTTGCAGCATTTTTATATATACTTCTTTAAGATCACCATTCAAGAAAGCATTTTTCACATCTAACTGATACATCTTCCAGGAAAAATGAGTGACAGACAAATAACAACCCTGATCGTATTCATATTGGCAACAGGAGCAAACGTCTTCAGGTAGTCAATCCGATATTTTTGGCTATATCTTCTAGCCATAAGCCAAGCTTTGAATCTATCGATGTTCCCATCAGCATCATATTTGATTGTGTAGAATAATTTAGGACCAACAAGGTGAGCATCCTTAGGAGCATTAACAATATCCAAGTATTATTTTTAACCAAAGCATCTATTTCTTCCTTCATAGATTGATCCATTTCGGATCCTTTTTTACTTCATCAATATTTTTGGGAACATGATAAGTATTAAGAGAGGAAATAAAGCATTTATATCTCAAACTCATATTGGTGTAAGCAACAAAGTCCTCCATTGGATAATAACTAGAGGTTTGAACAATTCTAGTAGATTTTCTCATAGCAATGGGACGATCATCCAATAAAGGATTGACATTATCAGAATAAATATCATGAGAGAGAGAGAGGAACACATGCAGAGCTTTCATTGCCAAAATCACATGTGGAAAGGTTTACATCATGGTCAGAGGAAAGGTTGACATCATGGTTCGGTATCCACCACTTTATCTGATCCCTTTCGTCTGCTACAAGTCTATCCAAATCTGTATATATTTTCATTGTTTTTGTCTCTATCTTATCATTGTCCTCCACCAGATGGCTCGTATGTCACCAAGAAAGTAAATCCTATTCTCATTTTTCTCAACATATGTACTCACGAGTTCCCTTGAGGAAATCTCTTAGAGAAGTAGGACTCACTCTCAAAGAAAGTAACATCCTTACTTACATGAAGACGATGTGCCATGGGGTCATAACATTTTTGAGTTCCAGAATACCCAAGAAAGATGCAATACATGGCTCTTGTATCAAACTTATGCCAACCTGGTCCGGAGTTGGGAAGAAAGCAGACACATCCAAAAACTAGTGGGTCCAAACTAAAGGGAGAGGTATCCAGATGGATGATAGAGAAAGGAGTTCTCTTCCCGATTACGACAGAAGGTATCTTATTGAACAGATAAGCAGCAATCAAGATGGCTTCTCCTCAAAAATTCTTCGGTACATTTCAATGGAGTAGGAGTGCTCTGGTAACATTCAATAAATGATGGTTTTTTTCTTTCAACAATCCCATTCTGTTGTAACGCGTATCTACATGAGGTTTCGTGGATGATGCCCTTCTTATCAAGAAAAACACGTAGGGAACTTTCTATGTACTCCTTAGTATTATCAGTCTTGAGCGTTCTTACTCTTGTTGCATATTGAGTGCTTATCATATTTATAAAGTATTTATAGCAGTAGGAAGTTCACTTCTATGTTTTAAAAGGTACACATAAGTACTCCGTGAAAAATCATCGATGAAAGTGATATAGTACATATGGTCACCCATACTCTTCACACTTGATGGGTCCCAAACATCAAAATGCACTAATTCAAATGCATAAGTAGATTTACCGGTAGATGTAGGAAATGTAGTTCGTATTTGTTTTGCAAATTGGCTAACCTCACATTGCAAATCATCCTCAAAGAATCCAGAGAAAATTCCAGGCATCAACTTTTGTAGAGAAGAAAAATTGATATGACCAAGACGTTTATACCATTTTCGTACTAAAGTGGAGTTGTCCTTTTTAAGGTGAACTTTCATCACAGAGGTAAGGACTTGACACACTCGAGCTGGAAGACGATATAATTCATCCTCAACTGATCCAATTTAAATTTTCTTGATTGTCTGTAAGTCTTCTAAAACACACGAATTGTGATAAAAAATCAGCCTACAGTGCAATTCATTAGTAATCTTACTGACTAACAAAATATTTTTTGGGAAATCAAGGATGTGAAGTCCATCGGTAAGGAGGAAACGGCCAACAACAGAAACCATTCATTTCCCAACAACAATAACTGGAGACCCGTTTGCAACTGTAACTTTCTCTCTTCCAGACGATAACTTTTAATCATGAACATTATGGGATCACATGACATGTGATCAGAAGCACTAATGTTGATAATCCACTCATATTTGGAAGAGCAAGCATTTTTAGTTCTCATATTAAAGGTTGAACCATTGTTTGTCGAATGCAAAGAGACAAGTTCTTTCGTAAACGATTCCTTCAAGGACTGTAACTCCTTGGTGGTATCCTTTGTCAAGTCAGGTTCTCTGGATGTTCCAAGCATCATAAAATCATTCACCAGCAAATTTGTAACCTTCACACTTTGACTATTTCTCAAAGATATTTAATCATACACCTAGCATACAATGAATATCAGTTCCGCACAAAGAACTCCAATCAATAACAACTATCCCAGGTGATAGAGGTAACTACAGGTTTCGAAAGAACAAGAAAAATACAACCCTCGCTCCTCCTGAACTCCTTGGACTGATTGTTTAAAAACACAGCAACAACCCTCTTTGTCCAAGGAAAGAAAAGCACGAATGCAGCCCAAAACACATCAGTAATCAAGGGACAACCACAAAAAAACAAACAACAAGGAGGACTTACAGCCCAGAGCTTCAACACCTCAAGGACAACAACCTCATCAACAATAAAAAAGGATTTGTCCCATGTTCATTGTACTCAACGGCTTCTCTAGAGGTTTACGCAGCAACCGTAAGAAGTTCTGCATAGCAAAGAACTAGTTGGGCACATGAGCTCAGCTCCTACCCGCAGCACCACTGCTCCTACATGCTGCAAATCAACTTAAGGGGGTGCACACAGCACCACGGCAACCTACGACCCCAACCAAGGTGTGCAACAGAGACCAATGCAAGGGCGAGGCAAGGCGAGGTGCACAGGAAAGGGCTTCCACGACTTCGGAAAGAAATGATCGTGATCAACACAACACCGTGGTTGGATTTGATACCATGTTAGAATCAAACACACAAAGCACACACAAAGAGTGAGACACGAATTTATGTGGAAAACCCTATGGAGAGGGGAAAACCCATGGGGGCTCTCAACCCCTAATCTCCCTCGCTAGAGATTAGGGCTCTCTTCACTTTAGATAAAAAACAATGAGGAGGATGAGTACAATATATAGACAAGGATGGGTAAATGGTCCCTCTTCCAACGATCTATTTACTCATAAGTATGATAACTCAAAAGTTACCTAAGCTGGTTTTTACCAAGAAAATTGGAGCATGCTAAAAGACGATATCACATCCTTGGTCATATCCAGTTTACGAAATGGGGTGATCCTGAGCGACCCAAACAAGACTAGCATTGTTCTTATACCAAAAAAGAGATGTTGGAAGAGCCATGTCGATTATCTTTCAATCAGTCTTACGAACACCCTCTACAAGCTAATAACTAAACTCATTGCCACAAGACTCGAGCCATTTTTGCAAAGAATCATTGCACCAATTTAGAGTGCATTCTTGAAGCAAAGACAGACCATAGATAATATTGTTGCATTCAAGGAAAGGAAATCATACACTCCTTGTCAACCAGGACCCGCAAAAGCTTTCATTGGCAATCAAGCTGGATATGGAAATGGCTTTTATCATTTAGAATGGCGGTTTACCCTCAACTTTTTAGCAGCTTCATATCCATGGTTCTTTGATTAGCCAGATTTCTTCAGTGTATCTCTACCCCGTCCATTTCTCTTCTTACCGATGTATCTTGTATCAATTACTTCTCCCTTTTCTCTCCATATTGGCCACAGGATTTCTATCTAAGCAGCTTGAGGATTCCCTTTATAAAGGTACAATTTCAGGTTGTAAAGTTATCAACTCTATGAAGCAGATTACCCATCTAAGATGATGATACGCTTGTATTCGGAAAGGCAGATTTGGCAGAGTCCAGGAATTTGGCCACTATTTTGCAGCATTATGGATACCTATCGGGCCAACAAATTAACTATGGTAAGTCCAAAATACTGTTCAGTAAAAAGACATCTGCTCCTATGTCCAGTCTAATTTCAGTGTTGCTGAATTTACATTCCACACTCACTGATGAGCTCTATTAGTGCCGCCCTATCAAAGAAACGCGAAAAGGAAGGAAAACTCATATTTTAGCTATAGAGGAATCAGCTGCAAAGTAATATAGATGGAAATGAAAAATCTATCTCAGTCCGGCAGAACTGCACTAAAAGCACATCACTGTTGCAAAACACCTCGCAGGCATTGGAATTAGGTCGGGATCTCATACAAATCGTGCCATGCTTCTAAGACTTGTATGGAGATTCCTAAAGAACCATAGCAGCTTATGGTTCTTCTCGCCAAATACTGCAGGAAGGAAGATTTCTAGGGTGCTAGTGATCCAAAAAGCAATCGGGTTTATGGACGGCTATGCTCAACCTGAGAATTTCTTATGCTCTCCAATGGAAAATGTTGTAATATTAATATTTGGTGTAATAATTGGCGGGATAACCAAATTGCTATCACCTCTCTTAGCGCCAATAAGGTTACACCATCTTTAGTGGCTAAACTTCTAGACAACTGAGGGAAGTTGAGAAAATCTATATTGCGACAGTGCTTTGATCCCAACTGCACAATTCAGATTCTCGCAATCATAACCAATGTATCGGCTGAAGATGAACTCAAGTGGAAGCCTCATCCTAAGGACATATGTACAATCAAGTCTGCACTCTAGTTACTTGTTACCGAAGGCCGAATTCTTGACCCCCAACTCATCGCTTTTGATAGTGGATATAGCATGCTAAAGAGCTCTCCCCCAGAATCAATTTATTTTTATAGAGGATGGTTGACAATGATCCAGATTGAAGTAAACACTACCAAACTATGATGATAACGATCAAGTCTGTCAGTCACACACGGAGAATTTGCATCATTTTTTCACTGAATGCCCCATAGCAAGAGTGGTATGGTTCAAGCTGGTCTCCAGGTTGATCAGCTGGTTGGAAGTATTTTGGACTATGTCCTCTCCCTTCACACTGCTTCCAATCATGTTTATGACAACTTCCAGACAGCCTGTTATGGTCTACATAACCTTTGGATTGTTATATGTAATAAGAAATTTCGTAATCAAAAAGTCGAACCAAGAGAATTGCAAATAGGACACTTTATTGGAATGGGAATCAGAGTTGCGAGTCTCCTCAGTCGAGAACAATTTCGACCCCGTCACTGACACGTACTTATTTTGACGTGTGACTTGAAGAGGACTTGGCATTCTTGAATGGGATTCCATGCTGCACCATTGTTAGCTTCAATGCAAAAGGAGAACTTATGGAGGCTAAAGCTGATTCTGCCTCTCAAACCTTTTGGATGTGGAATTCCCGACAACTGAACTCGAGCTCAAAATGGCTTCTAATTTTAGCGATTGCACCACTAGTGTTATATCTGATTGCAAGGTTGCAGTAGATCAAATCAACTCTTATACAAAAAAGATTGGAAGTCTTTACGGAGGATTGAAGCATGTCAGATGATGCTGCGGAATCACCCAAATACGTGGGTAGAGTTCCAATCACATCAGAATATTACTCACGCACATGACCTTGCAAAGTTCTGTTAGAACAACACTGGAAAGGTAGCAGTGTTCGCAGCAACATCCCAGTTGTTTTGTGCGACTTGCTTATGCTTAATGATTAGATCTATACTTTCATTTAAAAAAACAAAAGATAAGCTAGAAAGGTTGACCCTAGGAAAATGAATAGAGAAGCCAATGTATGTTTCTTTTTCTAGAGGTTTCTTTGCTTACTTGAGAATGAGATGAGCCAAAAATAAAAGGCCTACACTTAAGCTCGCAAATAAAAAGATCGAAGATATCAACTAAATCCCAATCTGGCCCATTCAAGTTAATACTCATCATGCAGATCATTAGTTCCGCTACCACATAATAACTTTTCTAGTGGAAACAGGAAGCTTCTAAGCGAGGTCAGTAGTAGAATCTGGTCTACAGTAGGAAACCCAAGCAGAATTGATATAGGGAAGACACATTAGATCTATTCTCGATGTAGAGATTGAATGATTGGAGAATTTACTCGAGTTCAACAACCATTTTCTTCTTTTACATAATCAGTTACTTTAGAATCAAGGACTTGCTGAGGACTATGTCATCCGTGGTGAAATCGGCCTCCTTGCGGTAAGTGCCACGCCCAAAATCAAGATTGTAGGAGTCTGCAAGTCCTTCCACCAAATCAAATTCAGGAGTCCATCCGAGTTCTCTTTCTGCCTTCTCAACCGATGCAAAAAAATGCTGCACAAGATTTAAACATTGCCCCCAAAAAACCATCATATTCATGCATTTTATTTGGATAAATCCATATATACACAATGTGTATAAGTTTAAATCTATATCATGGCCTCAAATTTCGGCGAAATTCGACCGAATTTCGGTCGAATTTCAATTTCGATGGGTGACCGAAATCCGACCGAAATGGCCGATGTCGGCCGAAATTTTGGGGGCTTAGTTCAAAAACAGACCGAAATTCGACCGAAATTTCGTTTCGGTCAGTATCCGAAACGAAACCGAAATCCGGCATTTAAGGCCTTGATCTATATAATATGGAGGTACCTGATCACGGAATGGGAAAGACTTCTTCTTCCCAAAATCAAACTCCTTGGGGTTGTAGTGAAGAATCTCCGGTTCTGGGAAACCACCAGCCTGAAATTCAAGAAGTAAAAAGTTGTATATACAACTTAGATTCTTGTTTTTATAAGCTTTGCTAGATTATTGCATTTTTGTAGCCTTTTCCGATTCTATTTATGCACAACTAATTAAAAGCACTCTTCAATTTTTAAAAAATAACTGTACAATTCATTGAAATGAAGATTGGTATAGAAAGGAACCAAATATGATCAACATTAATACCTTGGCACACGCTCTTGCTAAACCATCAAATGTGACATATTTAGACCCAGATATATTGTAGACCTGCTTGCTTGCTGTAGGATTACATAGAACTTGCACGAATGCCCTTGCCAAATCCTGAAAATGTATATATATCGACAGAAGGTAGAGGAATTCTTATGAGATATCAAGTGAAAAAAATTGCGGTCTGTCAATCTATATATAGATGTTGATTTTTGTATAAGATGTATAAGCACACCTTAACATGACCAAGCTGGGTGATTTGGACACCAGAGCCAGGGATGGGAATCGGCCGCCCGGCTTTTAAGCGATGGAAGAACCATTCCTCGACCGGGTTATAATTCAAAGGTCCATAGATGTAGACTGGCCTAATAGAAGTCCAGTTCACGCCGCTCGAGTCCAGCAAACTCTCCGTCTCAAGCTTCCCCTTGTGCCTGCTTTTTGGATCCACAGCATCTGTCTGTAGATCACCATCAGAAGTGTAGGTCAAAATCTATGGAAACTTCGTGAAATAAACAATTCTTGTATAGTCCGTTAAATATTGAGTTGTAGGATATATAATTTGAAGGCATTCAGGTGCACTAATTCTACCGAATACACTGGTTTTAGCATGAAATGAACCGTTCAAAATCAATTCTACAACTACACAGCAAGAATTCAGAGGTATAAATGTGTTAGAAACCAACCTCAAAGTGTGGTAGAAGATCGGATTTCAAATAAACTCCAGCCGATGAACAATAGATGTAACTGTGTGATTGGAGAAAGTTCAAACATTAGTATTAGAAAGGGAAAGAATAGGCTGATTTGTTCGGATTTCAGCATACTGTTCAAGATTCGACAAGGCATCCAGAATAGGTGCAACTTCATCTGCCTCTCGTCCTAAAACACAATATATAACACGTTGCAATTTCTCATCTAAATGTTTAAAGCAAGCAAGTTCATCATCACGGGAATATGAACTGCATTACCGTTAATGTCATAAACAATATCAAAGCCCTCGGCTGACAAGCTTGTTTTCACAAAGTCAAAATCTTTCCTGTCCCCCTTCAAGTGCAAGATCTACACACAGACACGCAAAAGAAACAGAACTAATGGGCATCCCAATTAAACCAAAGAGGGAATACTGTGCATGAGATTCATCTTTTATATCTCGCAATTGTGTATTTGCAGATATCCAGAAACTGGAGAGAAAGGAAAGAAAGGAATTCTGAATCCTACCCTTGAGGAGAAATCGGTGAATTCTTGATCGGATTCGCCAGGCAATTGCTGGGTAATGGGTGCTTTTCCCCTTGTGAACAATGTCACCTGTTAATTTATTCTCAACCGCATTGAGAATTGCTCTTCATGAATTTACATATTAGATTTTGAGATTTAACATGAGGCAACTTGCTTAATTTTTTCCACTTCTCTTACTTAAATTCAGTATGATATATGGCCCACCTGGTGGCCCTCCTTGACGAGGAGCCTGGACAAGAAGATACCGATGAATCTAGTACCACCCATGATGAGGATCTTTTTGGCACTTGAAGCACTAACTCGCAATCTTGCTCTTGTTTGCCATTGTTGTCTCCTGTTCTGTAGGAAAGACAGTAGACCAGTACATGAGTTTCTACAATTTCAGGCAGAGACAACTAAAGGAATACAAGATTCATTGTATTGTTCTCTCTTTTTCTTGTCTTTTTATAAAGGAGATCGATGATTTCACATGGTTTAATGCAATTTGATGCAAGGAATCAACTAAGCCCCATTTGATTTCGCACCATGTAGTTTTTGATTGCATAGACTTCTTTCCGGGAAATCTAATTAAAACTAAGAAATTTTCAAGACAAAATTTGGAAGGAAATTTTCTACGTATCTAATACGGTAGCTTTTGGGTGGTTTCATTTTAAAAGAACAGAGATCGGTAGATCGCATCGAAACCAAAATGACTTACACAAATGATTTTCATAACAAATTCAATTATTATAAATATAAAACTCATCATATAACAGCAAAAAAAGGGTATATAATGTACTTGACCCTAAATAAATTTGCATCTGATATTGATCATTCAGAAGAAATTCCTTATTCAGATGTAATCCTATTTTTAACCACACGTTCATATACTAACTTCGTTTATAACAACTTAACATGAATTAATCCCTAGATTTTATGTAAAAGATATAATTAAAAATATGAGTATAAGCATACAGGTTGGGAGCTCATATGCAATGATTATAACTCGATAGAAAAACTATTTTACTTAAATATAAAATGCAATTCTGTTTGCAAATACTATATGTGTAGAATATTCATTTTATAGAATTGGATCAAAAGAATAAAGAATCTGAAATAGTTAACACAAGACATTTTATTTGTCGATTTAATTAGAAGTTTATGTGAACTATTACTTATGCATACAACAATAAAATCCTGAATTTAAAAAAATAAAAATTAAAAATAGATGCAACGAAGCTGACCTTAACGGGAATGGTGAGTCTGGCGCCGTTGAAATCGGAGAGAGAGGAAGGGAGGAGACGACTAGAGTGGGCAGCACGAGAAGGGGCTCCCCTAACTTGCACGGCCACCACCTTCGCCATCTGCTTCCACGGCAACGAGCTCGCGCCCACCTCCTACGCTACTCCGCCCCTTTGTCGATTGGGAGAAGATGTGGGTAATAGAATGGGGGAGTGGGGGTGATTTGCTTGGAGGTGGAGGAGTCGACATGGATATGGCCGTCGATTGTATGCCTCTCGTGCCTCTTGTTTGTGGATAAGATGGAGGTGGAGGCCCTCCCTACATTCGCGTCCCGGTGATGATCGTTAACTCCCATCGCACACCACATACGCATCTCACGCCGCCCCTGTGCGTGTGAGCCGCTCGATCATGATCGAGCGGCTCCGGCGGTACCGCTCTATCCTTTCCTCCCCCGTGTTATTGGAGAGCTTTTATAGTCCACGTGTTAATTAAAAAAAATGGCAAATTAAGTGCACAATAATGAGTGAGGTGGGGCCTATAGAAATTAATTTCCATTAGTTTTCGAAGAGAGGAGTGATGGAAACTAATTTTCAAAAAGCAAAAGGCACGAACAATGGAAAGGAATAAGTTTTTGTTTGGTTGATTGGGTATTTAAATATATAATATGAGGCGCATCTTTTTTTTCTTATTTTTTGAAATTAGAAGGAGAAAAGAATAGAAAGAAATTAACCTTCTTTTTAGATATTTCATTAAGTAGAAAACAGAATCTATATCTTCAACTTATTTTTTTCTTATAATTGATATATTTTATATAAAGAATAAATATTTCAATTGAAATGGTGGTTTCATATAATTGATATATTTGTATCCCTATTAACTATAATATTTTGCAACCATATCCCTATCCTTATTCTAAAAAAGTGAAAACAGTGTTTGTATCCGCATCCGCAAAAATATAAACGTGTATCCATGTCAGATGCGATTCTGCAGAATATAATATGTATATGTACCCCAAAAATAGAAAATGATTTCCTTATCCATTTACATATCTGTGGAAAAAATAAAAACATATATCCATGTTGATATTCACAAAAAAAATAAAAAAACCTATATATGTTCATATTTACAAAAAATAAAAACCTACGTCCATGCTCATATATGTATCCACAACAAAATAAAAGCACATATCCATGTACATATCCATATCTGCTAGAATATACTATTTAACTATATCTTACAAAAAAATTTGAAAACGGTAAATGTGTCTATATCCATATCATCGAAAAAATCCTTGTCCAAATATATATCCGTATCCGCAAAAAAAAACTAAAAATCCATCTCGATGTATGCAAAAACAATCATATGATATTTTTTTCCATGTAATAGATATATTTAGTACATCGGTGTCTGTGTCTACTTGGTTATTTTGAATCCATATATATCCATATCCAAAAAATGAAAATGATATTCATATCTATATCTGCAAAAGTGGAGGTCAACCGACTATAACAAAAGATCAGTCGACTAATCCTAGGGACTAATATGGACTAGAGCAGGATCTCAACCAACTGGTTAAAAAGTCAGCTCACCATCTGAACAAATGAGGCTGCACTTGAAATCTCCAATTCCATTATTGCTTCAGCCAATGACTATTCATAAAATATTGCAATATTCCTTTATTAATTGAGTACATGAAACACAATTAAAGGAAGATATCAGATCACAAAAGTAGTGGAATTATAGACAGATAAGGATGAGGAGAGACTAGAGGGAGAATGGTTAAGAGGGAAATAGTTTTGCAGAAAGAAATCGATCAGCTTGTAGAAGGAGATTGTGAATGTAGATTTGGTGTATGTCATGCAAGAGACCAGTGGATCGATATCTTTTGATGTGGCTTATTGGTTGTGTGTTGGATCCTACTACCTAGAAGGGTTATATAGAATATAGAGAGAAGAATAAGATAAATTAAAATGTGATAAATAAAATGGTCGATCTTGAGGGATGGTGAAAGTGGTTTCGATTCACCATTGAAGGTGGATTGCCATTTTCATCATGTCATGAGCAAAGCTCCAATCCCTGGGTGATAGAAACGGTTGTCTTAAAGGGTACTCAGGTTCGATATTCGCTCATGTTCGGTTCACTAAAATGTCAATTTAGATCCAGTTTGGAAATAAACGAAACGAACCTGAATATAAGTTTAAGCTCGATTAAATAAACGAACCGAACCTAAAAATTACAGGTTCGCTCGAGTTTGATTCGTTAAAAGCTCGATAAACACATATTTATACATATTTACAAATCCTTGTCCACATAAGTGGATCTTATTTTGAGATAAGTGGACTTTGTCTCAAGTTAAGTGAACATTGTCTAGAGATAAGTGAATATTTACAGGATAAGTAGATTTTATCTAGGTATAAACTATCCCAAAATAAATAGTTACATCATGGTTACAAAATCCATCATTTATGTGTCTATATTTTCCCATCTTTATCCTCAAATCAACAGTACAAGTATAAACCTTACTTATCGCATATCCCCACATTATTCCCTATTCTTATCTGAATGGATATAAAAATATATTATAATTATACTTTTTTCAAAAAGACAAATCTCTATTAATATATTTTTTTCCAAAAAAAGAAAAAGAGTTAAACAAAGGAAAAAAACTGAATGAATATTTATTCTAATTACACACACGTGTATATGTGTGTGTATTCTTTTCACTCCCTTTCATTGGAGAATTCTCAAGTTCGATATTCGATTAGGTTCGATATTCGAATTAGATTCGATTCAAAAATAAACGAACCGAACCTGAACACAAATTTAGGCTCGATTAAATAAATGAACCAAACATAAAAAATGTAGGTCCGTTCAGTTCGGTCCGTTTACAATCCTAGTCGTCATGGCTTTGATTTTATAGAGACCGATGAGAGTTTATTTAGGGACATCATGAGAGAGAGAGGAGGGGGGTTATGGGGTTAACGAGGGGAGCAATTGAGTTGACTAATTAAGTTGAAAGAACCAGAAACATCATTCGCAATTATGATAAGGAAATTTACATGTGGAAATGATAGTAATTAATTAACAACATTGGTCTAGTGATTGAAGAATATGTCACTAAAAAGTTAGGTCGACTAATTAGAAGGATTAGTTGACTAGGTATAGTACAAATAAGGGCATGACATGAGGATTTTTTCAGCAGTTGAACAAAGCATTCGATTGACTAATTAAGAATGATTTGACTATAGTCGATAGAAAATATGATCAGTTTCTTGGTGAGCGATTTGGTTGATTGATATGGTGGTCAGCCGACTTGGTGGTTATAATCAACTAAATGAGATAGTTAGTCGATTAGTATGAAATGTGAGTCAACCAGTCGTGTGACTAGTCGACTAGTTAATATGTTTGGTAGACTATGTTTTTTATCAATAGGTCAGAAATGTGAATATATATATATGTATGTATGTATGAATGTATGTATATGTATGTATGTACATATGTGTGTGCATACCTTTGAAGGATATATTATGTATTTCATGTATGTGTAAGTGCTACATATGTATTGTGTATTTTTTCATTAAACTTACTCGTGAATTATCTGTCGATTTTTGAAATATTGTGAATGAGTTCAAATGAACTCCTATCAACTTGGAAGGCTTGTTTTAGTGTTATTTTATGAATATATGAAAATGAAAGGATGTATATGAATGAACGCAAATAAATATTAAAACTATGTGTCTCCATGTTGAGAAATTGCAATAATTAAGTGTATTAACACGATGAATAAATGCCTCGTCATACCCCTACGCCTAAATTTTGCTTGTCTCGAGGAAGACACTTTTTGCAAAGAAAGGAAATCCAAACTCACTATATAGCATGCGGTATTTCCTCACCCATCAAACCTCTAAGTTTCCTAAGAGGAGGAGTTTTCTCGTTTAAGGATTTCCACCCGATACACCCATAGGGTGTGTTTGGTATGTGGGCTTAGGTGGGTTAAACTGTAGCAGGTAACCCATTTTTGAGTTTTGGTGTTTGGATAGTGGGTTAAACTGAGGGTGGGTTAGAAGTGGGTTTATTTTGATATGATTGTATTGAAGTATGAACTGGGGGTGGGTTAAAATGGGGGTGGGTTAGAACTGGGGGTGGGTTAGAAACGGCCACATAGCAACGCTTATCCATTGCTATTTTTCAAACTTCTAATTAAGCATTGTTATTTCTAACTAAAAAATTAGCGATGATCAGTTGGTATTTTGAAAAATAGAAACGGATAAGCGTCGCTATATGGACTGTTGTTAATGATATAACGACATATATGATATTCACCGCTGATTTCGAGTACAAAAAATCATTTCGCAATGAATAATATCGTCGTTATATATTTCACAACGAGTAATTTAGTCAAGGATTTTGAAAAAACCGTCACTATAGCTCAACTTTGTTGTAGTGATTTCAGATGCAAAATGTTCATTATAAATGAAGATTTTATATCATATGCAAAATATATATTTTATATCATATGCAAAATATATAATTTATGCTGAAGATCATCTATTTTAGATGAACTTGCAACCTAAAAGACTTTCTAAGATCAACGTTTTTTTATATACTTAGGACCTTTGTAAAAAGAGACAAAAATATTAAAATTCGGAAAAGAAGTTCTCCACCACTTAGTATTTCAATTGACTGAATGGTAGCTCAAATTACCCTTGAAAATTTCATATAACCACTAAAATTTTTTTAGTCGACTGGCCCTTTTCGACAATCAAATATTTTATCTTTTAATCAATTAACATGCATGGATAATTTGCATCTATTATTTAGTATTGAATAGTTGAGTTGACTCGTGACCTGAACAATCGACTAAGTATATTTCAGTCCACTAACTAGAAAATAGTCAATTGCATTTGGTTGTCTATTGCGGTTTAAATTCCCAACATTCACTCTTCACACACAACATACTCCTTAGTTGTTAAATGGTTCTTTAATAGTAGATGCTCATCTCATCTACATAATTTATGGTAAGATTTTATATAAAATTTTCATCGTTATAATATTGAACATTCTATTATTATGGAGATGAAGTGCATGTGAGGTTGTAAATTTTTTGTCAACATACTATCTAACAAATTACGTAAGTGGCATGTGACAGACAACAAGAAATAGGACTCAACAATTAAAGTCAGTTTGTGGGCCATATGGAATGAGCCAAGTTATCGTGCGATTCCTCAACATGTATGACATCTTCCTCCCTTTAGAAGACACCGCATGTTAGCTCATGCATACGCATGCATATTTTGATGATAAACAAAATTTGTGCAATTAGCTTGAACCTAGGTCAAAAGCAGGAATGCTGTGACCCACCCTCCCTCCAGCATCTCGATACTCAGCAACCAACTCAAAAGCATCAAATTCACGTTTGAAACATGACAAGTAGATAAGAAGGAGAATAAGCAAAGTAAAAAGAAGTAAAAATGTTGCATTCACTTCTCATTGATATATCACCAAATATAATCCACAAACATGCCCAGAGATGCAAGTATGTCATCAAAGTATAATACAATACAGGTACATAATTGTCTCTCATAAGTAAACAAAAGTAAAACGATAGTATAAACTTACAAGTAAAACTATCAAAATATGATATGCACTTTTGTGTGGTGCGGAAGAGTCCTTAAAGATCCTCAAGTACAAGCCACTACTGTTGTGACAACAAGTTCAAAAAATATGTTGAACCACATGGAAAAGGAGTACATTATGAGCAATTGCTCAATTCAAATTTAATCTACTCGAGTGTAAAACAGCAACAGTAACTGAAAAGAAAGTAACTAACCTGTGTAGCAATGGCAATTGAAAATGTGGAGGCAACTACAACAAGTGCACGAGAAATGCGGAATCTCTCTCTCTCTCTCTCTCTCTCTCTCTCTCTCTCTCTCTCTCTCTCTCTCTCTCTCTCTCTCTCTCTCTCTCTCTCTCTCTCTCTCTCTCTCAAGTGAACTCTAACCTTTAGGTTACAATTTTATTTAAGATCATATAGGTATCATTGTTATCACAGTTCATTGTCTTTGTTAGTGAAGGAATTTTATGTGATCTTGAACAATGAAGGCCTTACACTACGACTCCAAGATAATGGGTATCTTAGAGTTATGGTGCGTCTATAAGCATGCATGTAGTGGATGCATTCTAACTAAGTTTCCAATGTGTCTCTTTATTAGCTTCTCAATGCCACTTTATTTAAAAGGTTTAATGTTTAGATAAGCTGCTTAGTTTCAATGTAACCATGATCAGATATCAGCATTTGCAATTATACACGGATGTGAGCTATTACCAGGGGTGGGGATCTTAAGGTTAATGAAATGTGCTCTTATTTGAAAAATTAAATCAATAAATGGATATGTGATCCGAGGTAAATTAGAATAACCTAGTAATTTTATTCTTACAATTTATGAATGTGTCGTTAAAGAGAGTTTGAGTACACATGCCTTGTTTACCCTTACATTGTTGATTGTTAGTGTTTATCTCATTACCAAGCAATTACTCACAACTTTACCCTCATGTAAACCCGCAAGGTGTAGTTGCGAAGCCACCGCAGTAGTAGCGACTTGAGGAGTACAAGTTTCTCGTCGACATACTTGCACCAGACAGGGTGCATATTACTAGAGAATTATTTTCTTCTACATTATTTTCCGTTTTCTTTAAGAGATGCCATAATGAGATATTTTGAAAGCTTATGCTACACACTTATACCCATATTTGTGTGTCTCATTTTTGTGGACATAGACTTGATGAGTATGATCAATGAAAATAAATGTTGCGGATTAATTTTCATTTCATATATTTCTCTCGATGTATATTTTTCAAATGTTAATCAAATGGAAATGTTGATTTGTTGAGTATCGAATCATGGGCATATTTCGACATATGTCCCATTCCATTGGATTCGGTAAACAGAGGGGTGGGGCATCACATATGGTATCAGAACCTAATACCCCATTCCTTCTTTTGTATGTTAGATTATCAAAATTCATTTCTCTGTGGGTCTAATTCACTGTGGGAGCAAAAGACAACAAGCATCCAATTCCAATATAGAAAGAGCAATCAGGGTAGGGTCAAAAATCTGGACTCTCGGAAAGACCCCACAAAGGTATGATACGATAGTTGGTTAGGCAGGTGAGGATAGGTATTCGGCTAGCTTAGCCGAAGCATCAAGACCCTCCTGTCTTTGCCTATGAGATTTGAAACTGGAATAGTGTCAAGTCTTCTGACTTTGACATGAGGTAAAGGAGAATAACTCGAGTTTTATTTAATATGTCCATTGTCTTTCTAAGTATAAAATATATTCAAATATAATGTTTCCATAAAAAGTCATGTTGCCATGTGTTGGCCCTAACATGTCAAGATAGTTGGCTATACCAATCCAAGACTTGCAGGGGATACAATAACATAAATATGCATTGTACCAGAGGCTCCACCAGCAAGACAACTCCTCCACTCATCACTCTCGTGAAGATAAGGACATAGTTCATCCTTCGATGTTTATGGACTCGAGAGGATCACACGATTTATAGGCTTTGTAGAAATATCAAATGACTGAGGTTGCATATCATAAGGCTAAATTAATCAATTATTCAGCACGCATTGGCACGTAAAACAACAATGAGTTGTGTATGGATGATGTATTCAAGGTATTGAGGATGACACATACACATGGGGAATCGTGGCTCACATCTGAGGAGTTTCCACTGGTTGACTATGTCGAACATTGGCAGTACACCATCATAAATCATCTAAAGAATACATTTGTTAAGTAGTTCCACATCCAATTCTACCTTGAATGGTGGGTGAAAGCTCGGAGGAGATTGTTTTTGTTAGAGTATTTGGTTGTACGCTCCATTGAGTTGTAGCAGGGTAAATGGATCCTGGAGAAGATCCATTTACCCCATACAGTGTTTAGTCCCACATTGTCCAGTGGTGGGACTTGCAGGCTCTGGAGAGGCTATATAAGGAGCCCCAGACCTCCTGTAGTCATTGAGAAAAGCAATAGAGAAACACGCCCCTTAGAGGGCTTCTCCCGTGGTTTCATCCCGCTCCTCACGGAAGGGTTCCACGTAAAATCATGGTGTTCTATGTTGATGTTTCTTGTTCTTATGCTCTGTTTATCAATCGCTTCGCATTCTTCATATTTCTTAACATGGTATTAGAGCGGGTTCGATTCTCGAGGATTTGTTCTTGAGAATATTTTTTTCGAGATTCGATTCAGTTTTCCGATTGTTTGATTAAAGTTGGAGGAGTATTGTTCGGTTCTTTCAAGTTCCGGATCATCATGTTCTAGGGTTTCTTAAACCCAAAGTTCTTCAGAGGAAACCCCTCATAGACATCGACTCCTGTTGCGTGAGCAGGCATCGCAAGCAATCCCAGTTCCCAGGCGTGGCTCCCACGTGTGGTCCCAGGCGGCAGAAGCCCGCACTCTCCAGTCCCGTGGCGCGCCCTTCCAGGCAGGCGATCTTCCGCTCAAACCCTCATTCTTCCAGACTCGCGCAACCCCGCACATCTCGGCATCGGCGGTCGACTCCTGACCCTCGCAGTGAGCCCCCTCTCATCCGCGCGAGCAGCAAAGCCCTAGAGCGCACCCCAAGCGGCCCGGTCGACGGCGGCTCCCCCTTGCGCAACGCGCAAGTCTTCCGCGCGAAGCCGCATCGCAGGCGGATTCCCCTGCCGCAGCCTGCAGGCACTATCCCATGGCTACGCTATCTTTCCCATGGCTCCAAAGCGGCGTATCTTGCCGCCCTTCCAGGTGAAGCCCGTACGGCTCCATACTTGATCTCCTCCTTGTGCGCATATGAGGCACGCAGGTCCTATCTTGGCGGCAACGTTTCCAGATGGGGTTCCCAATGGGAACCCTAGTGCGTGCGGATAGAAAGGGCTGAATGGCCTATCCGTTGTTTAAAAAAAGTGTGAGGAGTCTTGGACCAAGTGGGCTATTAAAAAAATATATTGATGAGTGAGAAAAAAAGGCAAAAAAAAGGAGGGGAACAACAATGTTCTAAAAAAGAAGGGAGAAAGCTGTGAAAAAAAATTGAGAAAAAAAGAGAGAAAAAATAGGGCTGCCGATATTTCACGCCCATGTTGGGTCGTTTAAAATGTTTGCTTTATTGTAAGGTCCAAGTGGGACCAGAAGAAGGCTGAGAGCTTTAAAAAAGGGGAGGGAGAGAGTAAGTTGGTCCAATGGGTCGTACTTAAAAAACAAAAAAATTGCGAAAAAAGGGGCATGTGCAATAAAAAAACCGCAAGCATTTTTTAAAAAAATGATGATTGAAAGCCGAAAAAATTGAAACGGCTTTAAAAGAAAAAATGCTTTCAAAAAAATGTTGATGGCTTAAAAAAATAAATGAAAATGAAAAGCCGCAAGAATGTGTTGTTTACCTCCTATTTATCTTATCTTCTCCCAACTTTATCGATGTTCATGTTCCGACAAGTATGGGAGAAAGGGGGAGTATAGTATAGAGTCACAGGTCTGTTCATGATCCAGATTCGGACGTCAGTCTCCAGACCAGCCAGTTGATCAGACTCTACAGTTCGGTTTCAGACTCGACGATCATTGTTTCCGAGTCTCCAGTTTCAGACACGCACGAGTGTGCGGTCATTTTCAGATGAGCATATGTTGCCATCATCAGTTCGAGGTCCCCATCATTCTTGTTGTTGTTCGACCAGAGTCTTCATGTGAGCCATAGGGACTCCAGAGCAGAGGACCATTCCCTATGCCATTGAGGACAAGGGTTTTCATGTGGTATCATAGGTACACCAGAGCAGTGCACCATTCTCTGAGCCAGATGGGAGAGACCCAGTTATAAAAACCTCAAAGGGAGTCTCGTCCTCGAGACTCGAGTTAAGGTCATTAGGTGTCTTGTTTGAATTTCATGTGACCATAAAAACCTCAAAGGGTTTTATACCCATAAAAACCTCAAAGAGAAAACAAGCCATATATTTTAACATATATATCTAATTACAAAAGTTTTTTGCTTATTACATCAGAAAAGCAGCGGGTATTGTGTCTGCATGTCGGCTTCAGTCTCCCACGTTGCTTCCTTGACGCCATGTCGGTGCCACAACACCTTGACCAATGGAATCTCCTTGCTGCGAAGCTTCTTCACAGCATGGTCAAGTATCTGGACTGGCTTCTCCTCATAAGTCAGATCTGGCTCCACGTCTAGATTCTCATAACTGATGATGTGCTGAGGGTCGTGCACATACTTCCTCAGGTTGGATACGTGGAAGACATCGTGGATAGCTGAAAGATGTGGAGGAAGGGCTACTCGGTAAGCAACCTTCCCTATCCTAGCCAGAATTTTGAACGGTCCAACATATCGTGGCGCCAGCTTGACACGAACACTGAATCTCTGTATTCCCTTCATGGGAGATACACGGAGAAATACCCAATCTCCAACCTGAAACTCCAAATCTCTTCTCCGATGGTCTGCATAGCTCTTTTTGCGACTCTGTGCCGTCAGATGCCTCCGTCTCACAAGATTAACAGCTCTCGCTGTCTCCTCCAGGAGATCCACGGAGTAAAGAGCATGATCGCCAACCTCACGCCAATTGAAAGGTGTGAGGCATCTCTGCCCGTATAGGGCTTCGAATGGTGCCATGCCAATACTGAAGTGATAGCTGTTGTTGTACGTGAACTCTACTAATGGTAGATGGTCCTTCAAAGATCCTTTCCTCTCCAAAGTGCATGTGCGGAGCAAATCCTCTAGTGTCTGTATATCGCGCTCACTCTGCCCGTCGGTCTGCGGATGATATGCAGAACTCATCTTCAGCTCTGTCTGTAGTGCTGACATGAACTGATACCAATAGTGCGATGTAAATCTCGAATCTCTATCAGACACCACCTCTCGTGGTATACCATGTAGCCTAATGATATTCTGCACATAGAGCTTGGCTAATATGGATGGAGTGTAAGTTGTGTTGACAAGTATTAAATGTGCTGACTTGGTCAACCTATCAACAACGACCCAAATGGAATCATGGCCACCTGGTGTCTTCGGCGATCCTGTGACAAAATCCATAGAGATGCTCTTCCACTTCCACTCGGGAATGGGGAGAGACTACAATAATCTTGGTGGTCTCCTGTGCTCGACCTTGACCAACTGACAGGTCATGCATCTGCTGACATGTAGCGCCACATCACGCTTCATTTCATCTCTCCAGAAATGTCGGCGCAGATCACGGTACATCTTCGTGCTACCTGAATGGATAGATAACCGTGAACTGTGTACCTCATCAAGTATGTCTCTGCGTAACTGCTCGTCGTTGGGTACAACGACCCGTCCTGCCTTCCATAAAATATACTCCATCACAACAAAATCATCAACCTCGTCCTTGACGGCGCGCATGTATCTATCTCGAATCCAAGGATCTGTCTTCTGGCCTTCGACAATGCGATCCCACAAACTGCTGAATCGTGGAGGCACGGCAGTAGAAATGGATGCGCTCTCCTAAGGATGCCAATCAGTCAAAGATGCGAGCATATCCCACGTATATAGCCAGTTCGTCGTACCCTCTGCATGTGCTCTTCTGCTAAGTGCATCGGCTACCACATTTCCCTTACCGGGATGGTAAGAGATCGTGCAATCATAATCCTTCAGTAGCTCGAGCCATCTACGCTGCCTCATGTTCGGCTTCTTCTGATCAAAGATGTACTTCAGGCTCTTATGATCAGTGAAAATCTCGAAATTCACTCCATAAAGATAGTGACGCCAGATCTTCAAGGCCATGACAACTGCCGCCAACTCCAAGTCATGTGTGGGGTAGTTCCGCTCGTGCGGTCTCAACTGCTGTGATGCGTAAGCAATCACCTGTCCTTTCTGCATCAACACTGCTCCTAGACCTTCTCCATATGCATCTGTGTAGACTGCATAATCCTGAGTGCCTGAAGGAAGAGCAAGAATAGGCGATGTAGTCAACCTTTCCTTCAGTGTCTGGAAGGCCTGCTTACATGAATCGTCCCAAATGAATGGAACTCCCTTCTGCGTCAATCGTGTCAGAGGACGAACGATGCGTGAAAATCCGTTGACAAAGCGTCTGTAATAACCCGCTAGCCCAAGAAAGCTCTGAATCTGCGTGACAGTCTTGGGCTGCTCCTAAGACATAACTGCATCTATCTTCGCAGGATCAACTGCAATGCCTGCTCCAGAAATGACATGCCCCAAAAATGAGACCTGAGATAACCAGAACTCACATTAGCTCAATTTGTTATATAACTTGTGCTCCCGCAATGTATCTAAGACAATCCGTAGATCATTCGCATGATCCCATTCATTCCGTGAGTAGATGAGCACATCATCGATGAATACCACTATAAACTTGTCCAAGTATGGACGGAAAATCCGGTTCATCATATCCATAAATGCTGCAGGTGCATTGGTGAGCCCAAACGGCATCACCACAAACTCGTAGTGTCCATAGCGAGTCCTGAAGGTTGTCTTCGGAATGTCCGACTCACGAATCCTCAGTTGATGGTAGCCTGAGCGAAGATAGATCTTCGAGAAAACCGAAGATCCCTGGAGCCGATCGAATAAATCATCGATGTGTGGTCAAGGATAACGGTTCTTCACCGTTCTCTTGTTCAGTTGTCTGTAATCGATGCATAACCTCATGGATCCATCCTTCTGAAGGATATTGTTAATCCTTAAGCGCATCACGGAAGCGTGTCGATCGCATCGAATGCAATCGGAGCAACTAGTCATACTAGATGCTAGATGCAGCGGAAATTAAAATTTTTAACTTAACGATGAAACCACATGATCACGAGAACACTTCTCGGATCGTTTCATCAAACCACAAAGTACAAGGAATACCTCTTGAAGCGTGGTTGTGATCGCGAGATCCCAAAGTAGAGATCCTCCTATCTTAAGTCCGACCCACGGAGAATGCGCTTGCGGGCACGATGATGAGTCGCGTCCTTCCCGCAATACGAAGATCCAAGCGACGAAGGCGAAGCAAGATGCTCTCCTCTTCAATATGCAAAGTGGACGGCCACTTGGATATTAAGAGAGAGACCACACGAGATTTAGAGAGAGAGAGAGAGTAGTAGTCTTCTACAACTCTAGATGATGTTCCTTGGAAAGGCTACCCTAGCCCTCCTTTTATACTAGTTTAGGATCCAATGGATCTCAATCCATGGGACACATGGATCCAAGGGCTATGCTTGGTCCATGATAAATCAATGGCTAGGATTGTTGTTCAACAACATCAATTTAAAATTAATTAATCAAGAGATAATATGATAAATGAAGTGGAGTTAACCAACCACCTAAAAAAGGGGGGGAGTCACCCATGAACAATTCATGGGTGACGCCACCCATGAAGGTGGTTATTTGCTCCATTTTATTTATCTTATTATTCCTTAATTAATCACAATAAATATTCACCAAATTAATTCCAAATTAATTTGTGAATATTTCAATCTTGCCATTGAATATTGTGTGAATCAAATTCACAACCCAAACTAGTTAGTAAATTGCATTTCCAATTAATTAACAAATGTGAATCCAATCCACATTATTAATTAACAAATGCTATTTACACAAATTCTCTCTCTTATATATGTATATTATAAATCATATTTATAACACACATATATCATGGATAGTGTTATCCACATTCTCTTAATCCTTGATAATTAAATCCAATTTAATTATCTTAGATAATCATTTTCACAATATGAATCATATTCATATTTAAGCTTGATGATTAAATTACATTTAATCATCAAGTCCTTGCTTGGATATTTCATCAAAAGAATTATTCTTGAACCCTTTCAAGAATAATGTGCTTTCTCCGCAGATACTTGGAGATAAGGACAGGGCGATTGTATTATTCCATGTATAGTGACTTGGATGTTGAGATATTATCTCAAATCCAGATCGAACGAACCTCCCATAGATGCTTGATTAAATTAAGACCGCAAATCCAATCTTCTCATTGAATCTGAATCCCATTCAGACCAATGTCCAACACTTGGACTAAGATCGGATTGCTTCTCTACTGAAAGGAGTCACTAAAGTCCAGACCTGTTTCATCACTCCCTCGGAATGGAAGCGTCATGGATATACAATCGTTTTATGATCACATCACCCTTCAGGTATTCCCAATACCTGTACATCCTGCATACTGGAAGACCCATGATCAACCCGAAGATCAAGATCATTTTTACACTGTCTTCTTCAGGGTTTAATCATTAAGTTTCTCAATCTTGGTCATTGGGATTTGGTATCGATCATATGCTTTCCCAAAGCATATATCATACCTTCAAATTCATGTCATGCTTCCAAAGCACGACGACCATGCATGGAATTTGATCGGTCCCAATACCTCATGAGTGAGCTCATGTCTTCCGGTTCACAAGTGAACCTGTATGATCCCTTTGAGAGATCATATTGCTCATATACCCTTATATGCACACCAGCTCGCCGGTGTATAGACCTTGGTTAGGTCATCAACCTATTGGTCTGCCAAATGTACATACTTAGATATATAGCAATATATCTGTCTCCGGTCAGAGGATGCATGCCTATGCTGTGACAGCATTCAACATAGGACTTAGGTTATCTCGATATCGTTAGGTCAACCCATTGACCTAACTAATCTGACACCTCCGAATCACTATTCCCATGCAGAGGACATGCATCAAGAGGTCGGTCAGATATCAGCCTATGTGAGAAAGGATTGCCATCTCCTACTCAGGCCGGAGATCTCCACTTGACAATCATTTGACGGTGTTTGATGAGTCCTCCATCTAACTCCTTAGATATTCATTCAAACACCAGCCTCTATGATTCATTTAATGAAACAACAGCTATATGATCATCAAGCTGGCCATGGTACATAACCCTAATTGTACAGAGGGACCTTATAGTGCATTCATTCATATAATTTCAGAAAGGGAGTGAAACATCAATAACTTTTATTGATAAACTTTAATATTACAATAACATTTATTGTAAGAATGGTTCGCCCAGGGCTCACAAGTCTAACACCTTCTTCTTGACAAATAGAACCGGAGCACCCCAAGGTGAAGTGCTCGGCCTCACGAATCCCAAATTTAGCAACTCCTGCAATTGCACCTTCAGCTCCCGCAACTCGGCTGGTGCCATGCGATAAGGTGCCATAGAGATCGGTTGTGTATCTGGTAGCAAGGTGATCTCGAACTCGATCTCTCTCTCAGGAGGTAGCCCTGGTAGCTCATCAGGAAATATGTCAGGGTATTCTGATACCACTCGGATGTCCTGAGTCATCGGCTCCTGATCGGATATCTCCTGAACAAATGCAAGGTATGAATCACAACCCTGATCGACAAGTCGTTGGGCTCGCAACACTGAAATGTACTCCATGGTGGAGTCATGTATAGTATCCTCAAAGGTGAACTCGGGTAAACCTGGAATCCTAAAGACAATTGTCTTCCTAAAGCAATCAACAAGGGTGTGATGAGTAGATGGCCAATCCATGCCCAAAATCAAGTCGAACTCATCAAGCTGTAGAAGTAGACAATCTGCGATCATCTCGTGACCGATAATCAGTTGGGCAAGTGCCTGACTATCAGAGAAATGACAAACAACTGGCCACCTGGCCCTCGGATGTGATATGGAGAAGAGAGAGTCTCTGCGACTCTACCTAAAGAAGCTAATAACCTCGAATCAAGGAAAGTGTGTGTCGCTCCAGAATCAAATAAAACGTAGAAAGCTTGATAAGAGCAGTCAGTATGCGTGCTAGCTGGTAAGTCATCTCCTGATCTGGTCGGGATGACATGGCTTTACATGAGAACCATAACTAGTCATAAAAATCAATGGTTCGCAGATAATATAATATATGCTTTTCTCTTCTTGGGATATAATATGAAAATTAATGAAATTGGTGACTTCTGTGGTAATTGAATCTGAATGTCATATTTCCCTTCTCGGACTCACGACAAGTCGGAAGACTGACGCTATCCGAGAACGTAATGCGATCGGAATTGATACTGCGAATGTGCGTATCGGGGTACCACTGCTCTGATACCAAAACTGTGAACCCCCAAGGATCCGGGTACCCGTTTACGCGCATCTCGCAATAATTTATTTACATGAGATCGCATTAAGTGACAGAAAAACAGGGAATTTTTCGCGCTACAATAATTTTCCACATGACATTCACAATCATAACCACAAGTTATTAGAACAATTGTCACCAAAATCTTATTTCATTAACTTCCATATATTTCACATGTACAAAGTCTGATAGTACATACAGTATATCCCAAAAATTTGACTGAAGAGAAAGAAACATAATACAATATAAATTGAACAAAAATTGGCACAAAATAAACCATACCATTGGGTATAAAATTTATCTCCTGAAATCATTAACCCGCTACTGTGCTAAAGGCTCATTGCCTGCCATGCGTGCAAGGAAGAAAAGACGTCAGCGGGTGCTGGTACTTCCCATAAGTTTATATAAAAATAACAGGCATTTATTATTTACAAAAGAAAGCAAGTAGAGAGGCATGAGCAACTCAATTTTAAAATTTAATTCTACTTGAAAATGTAAAAGGTTTCTAAATTTTTAGTAAGAATATCTCATGATCAGCCCTTATCCCCACATTTCCCACATAAGCATATGTCTACGGTAACTCATTGATCATAAGTACGTATATTTTATTCTCATATTACTTAGAGATCATATTTGTGAATTTTGATGATGGGAAAGATGAGATGAGAAGATATAATGATTTATTAAATTCTTAAGTCTAGTGGATAGTCTGTGGTCTTGGTTCTTGTGAAACCTCACACTATGACTCTAAGACTTGGGGAAAGTCTTAGGGTTGGGGTGCCTCCGTAGGCATGCGGTGTAGTATAATGCATCCTAACTAAGTTCCCAACACGTCCACTAGCTTAATAAGATTTCGAATTGGATTAGAGTCTTTTCCATTTACTCGATTTAATTGTAATCCCTTAAAGCCTCAAGTGTAACTGTCTCAGTTGTAACTCTAGAGGATGTAGATATAGAGATGGATGATCTGGATGTAGAATCAATCCCTTCAAACCTCAGTACAACAGTCTCAATGTAACTCTAGATGATGTAGATATAGATATGGATGATCTGGATGTAGAATCGCCAAGTCTGTTGGCGAAAGAAAAACTCAAGCGGTGAAGAAGCCAATAAAAAGGGCTCTTCCGTCTCGCCCCCTAATTGGAAGGACGGTCCAATAGAGGGATAGGTCTACTCCCAAACTACGCCACTGAGACGGGTGAGAGGGACTTTCCGAAAAAGTCACTCTAGAAAACAGCCCGACCGGTAACGGGCAACCGAGCTCGTACGTAAAACTGAAAAACCAGGATCCCCCGCCTGGGTATCCTAAAACAGGGTCAGCGGAACTGGTCTAAAATCGGGATCCCAACGAGGCGTAAAAACACTGCGAGCTCGCGTAAAAACCGAAAAGGGACTGGGATCCTAGACCCGCGCACTTGGCGGCCGCTGCCCTATCTGGGCTTCCTATTCTCCCGCCCAGTTGAGGGTCACCGCGCCCTCGCACGGTCAGGTGTAAGGATCACATGACCGGCACGAATAGTCATTATTGATGTTCATCGATTCATATATCCATGTCAACATTCATTAATAAGAAATACATGTATACAGACCAGATGATTTACGATGCATACACCAATTCTTATTCCTATCATGATGTCAAGATTATTATAAAATCGTAAAATAATTTGAGGAGTATATATTTATACTTAGCTATCAAAATCTGATTTATTTCGCACTTCGATAGATTGGATTAATTTGGATTCAAAATTTTAATGTAATGGATTAGATCACAAGAAGTTCTAGTATACTAAAGTTGAATCGATTAGATGACAAGAAGTTCTAGTATACTAAAGTTGAATCGATCATGGATTAAGATAGATTTTGACCCAACTGATTCATGTTCACCTCTACTTTATATGGTGGCAGGTTTTCCTGTTAGCATTTTTGTTTTACACAATTATCATAAACATAATAAGATAGCACGTTTTCTTAACATTAGAGTGAATATAGTTCAAAACTGTATAGATTAGTTTTGGAAGCAATTTAATTAAGTATTCAGATGAAATGATGATATTGTATTTTTCTCTCTTAATGTAAGACTATTTTAACTATCATTAGAACTTGTAATTCAGTTTACAACAGAACTTAGCAGCTAGAAAACATGAGGTAGCTATGTGGCTCAGATAATGTTTCGTTGAAATTCTTATTATGACATATATCGAACACAAAAATTTGTGATTTATGATAGAATTTATGCACAGATAGAAAATTCTTTCTGAATACAAATCAAAAGAATTCCCAACTCATATATTATTAGAAAGGTCTGTGAATGATTGAAATTAATAAGTATATATATGATTAAAAGATCATTAGACTACTAAATTTTTACTGAATTAAAACCAATGCCCTTACATCAGCACATATTTAATAGTTTAAAATAATTTCCAATAATTAACCCGTTAAGAATGTCCAAGAGAAATTTAAGACACAATCATACTACTGTACTGCTCCCTGTTTAGAAAGGGCAACGTACAAAAAAAAATATCTCTCGTTAACTTGTTGGTGACTCAACAGACAACTATATTTAGAGTATTTGCAAAAATTTCTACTCATGGAGTGAGTCACATTGTTGTGTCATAAAATAAAACGAGGATTTAGAATCTTATGGAACAAAAATTGGCAAGCATTTCCTGTAACAGAAATTTGAAGAAATAAAACAGGAGGATTCCAGCAACTATCATGCAATCAGTGACTAAAACATGAGCTTCCGATTTTGGGTCTTAAATTTTATGAAAGGCAGCAAGAGAGTGGTTGGATGGTACACGCATGGCAGCAAGTAGATGGGATTAGGATTGTACCTTTTAGATCAATGAACAGGATTATAGTGCATGGATATTCGGACCTTAATCTATGATCTATGATTTGAAATTTCTTGAATAAGCAGACCTTAAATGTTTCAGAATTATAAATTCTGGAAATTTTAATTTCTGAACTGAACTATAATTCTACAGATCTTGAAAGAGTCGGACTTTAAGATTTGTGCAGCATCCCAGAAATTCAGATCTCATGCATCACCAATAAGGCCGTTAGTTTCTGTTTCGAGCTACCCATTAGTTAACCTCCAACATTCATGCTATTTATGTGATGAAATACACACAGGAACCTGCGTATATTGTCACCTTAATACATAGCAGACTTCAATATTCATAGTTGCCAATTATATTCAAGTTATCTAATCAAATTTTGATAATTCAAAATTTAAGTAGAAACATATGTTTAAATATATATATATATATATATATATATATATATATATATATATATATAACAGGCCCCCCTCTACTTTATTAATTTCTGAAATAACATTGAAAGGAGAAGAAGGTAATGAAATTACATCTCGTGTATGGCAGCAACAAGGGAAAGGGAATGTACATGCATGGCAGCAAATGGAGGTATAGGGAGGTACCTATTTGATCCTTTAATTTGGAGGAGAAAAGAACTTGATCTGCCCTTGCATGCAACAACAGCTCCAGCTATCAAGGAGTAGAGCACACCAGATGGTTCTGATTGGGATTTCACAGCAGCTTCAAAGGCCCTCCGATTGTTGGAACGAGGCAACAGTGGGATGTAGCAGGGACTACACAAGCTGTGCATTAGCAGCAGTTCAGCTGCTGAAACAAAGCCTGAAGCATATGTTGAAATCCCTAGTCGAAGGAGGAGAAGATGGGAAGTCGTCGGTGGAAAAATAAAAAGAAAGGGGCTTTGGGTGATACTTATAAGGGAAAGGGACCTTAGAATCTTGCCAAATGGAGAGAGGGGAAGAGCCAAATGGCTGAGATGAAAAGCAGAATAAAACCAACGGCTGGAATATCCATTTAAATTTTAATATTGTTTTTTTTATGCTCTGCTACAGTTAGCAGGCAGGATTTTTTTTAACCAAAACCTTTCTATTTACTTATCATACTTAAAGTTGACCAAAAACGCACCTCGAGCGTCGGATTTCGACGCGCAATATCTTGAATTGATCGTCTCAAATTTACAGTCAATATGAGTATAATATTGCTATACTTCCGATCGGGTTTTGAATACCCGAAATTTTCGAATACATTTTTATTTAAGATTAAATTTCGTGATTTAAAAATATCAAACAACCTCCGATTGACGAACGGTCGATTCTGTTGGTATTGTATCGTCGAACCGGTTCTCATGATGGTCTTGGTTCTTTTTGTGGTTTTCGAATTTACGTCGTGGCTTTTTCGCGGCGCGCATTACGAAGCGACCGATTTTTGGTCGATTTCACCCGAATGACTTTTGATTCACGATCACTTGGTCGATTTAGGTTATCTAATGTTGTCAGATGACTTTATTGGATTAATCGGACCCTAATCGGGTCGGGTTCGGGTTTACGCGGATTCTGGATGTTACACCAGTTCTCCAAAGAGGAGACTTATTTCAGACTCCATTCTCCAGCGACCGTGGACTCCGACGAGGATTGCACAGCCACGACCTTTTCAGCTCGGCCCTTTTCAGAGATGGAGGCCAGAGTACTCCGACAAGGAGACTCATTTCAGTTGCAGTGACTCTAATAGGCGCAGTTCAGAGCACATGCTCTCCGACGAGGAGATTCAGAAGACTCACACTCCAGCCCGTTCGTCTTCCTCACCTGCACAACATGAGAAGCAACGTCCTCGACTGCAGCAATGTGCGCGTTGGGTTGATATTGTCCGTAGTGTCTTGTAGTGTTGAGTTGAGTTTCTTTCTATTTGTCTAAGTTGAGCATTGCATGCTCCAGCTTGAGGAGGAGTGTTGGAGTATTTGGTTGTGCGCCCCATTGAGTTGTAGTAGGGTCAATGGATCCTGGAGAAGATCCATTTACCACATTCAGTGTTTAGTCCCACATTGTCCAGTGGTGGGACTTGGAGGCTCTGGAGAGGCTATATAAGGAGCCCCAAACCTCCTGTACTCATTGAGAAAAGCAATAGAAAAACACGCCCCTTAGAGGGCTTCTCCCGTGATTCCATCCCGCTCCTCACGGAGTAGGGTTCCACGTAAAATCATGGTGTTCTATGTTGATGTTTCTTGTTCTTATGCTCTGTTTATCAATCGCATCACATTCTTCATATTTCTTAATAGTTTTAAAAAGACAATGCTTTTCTGTTTACCACGAGTACCGGATTTCTGGTTCGATAGATGCACTATAAAATAGTGAGGCCTTATACGTTCCCACTTTGAGGGCACATCCGCTTTTTCACTCAAAAGTTGCACATGTTTTCTTTCTTATGTTGTCGGGTCACCTGATGAGGATGAGATTATTGAAAATGTTAGAATTTTGCATGAATCTAAAAAAATGATGTTTTTACAAATGTATTGCCAGACTTCACCGGAGAGAAAGATATCATTTTGTTTTTTGACACACAGTTGATCTTTATACCTCCATACTAGATGGCACCTGCCAAACTCAAGGAGCGCACAATGTAGTTGAAGGTTCTACTAGATAAGGTATTCATCTGTCTCGCCAGATCACATTGGAGAGCACTGATCCACTTTGTAAAGAAGGATGGCTCTATGTGTATATACATCAATTATAAGCAACTGAGCAAGAGTACAGTCAAGAACCATTATCTACACCCATGGATAGATGATCTTTTTCATTAGCTATAGGAAGAAGCAATGCTTTCCAAAATTAACATGCTAGATATCATCAATTGAGGATTAAGGACATGCATGTGTTGAAGTCTGCATTTCACATAAAATATGGTCATTATTAGTTTGTGGTCATGTGTTTTGTACTTATGAATGCACAAGCTACATTCATGGATATGATGAACATAATCTTTCATATGTACTTGGATCGATTTTTGACAGTATTCATTAATGATATCTTGATATGCTCCCATGATGAGCATGAAAATGAGAAGTATCTTCACACTATCCTTGAGACACTTAGAGAAGGCAAGTTCTGCAAAATAAAACAAGTGTGAGTTTTGGCTTATAGAGATAGCTTTTCTTGACCATGCGATTTCTGGAGTGGGAATGACACATGAATACATGATTCTATGAAGATAGAGGCATTACCATCTTTTGGAGTAACCATGGATAGTTATTGATATATGCATAGACCTCGATGAGTATTATAGATGTATTTGTTAGAGTGATTTCTCGACTAGCTCTACCACTTACCTGCACCCTGTGTTTTTGTACGTTAAAGGAGCAACTAATTAGTGATCTAATGCTCACCCTTCCCTATGGTACATTAGAATTCAAAATTTACATGGATGCACTTGAAGGGCGTGGGAGTAGTGTGAAGCAACATGTCCATGTTGTGACATCTGCATCATGATAGCTGAAGTATTACAAGTGGAACTACCTCACTCCTGACTTGGAGTTGGCACTCGTAGTTTCCGCATTGAAGATATAGTGTCACTATTTGTATGGGGATTAAGTTTGATATTTTTACAAATCACAAGATCCCCAGGTATTATCTTTCACCAGCTCGAGTTGAATACGAGGTAAAGCCAATGGTTGGAGTTACTATGGATTACGAACGTACAATCTCTGACCATCCGATAAATGGGTGTAGTTATATAGCTGAGATGTGCTTACATCACTCAGTGAGTGGCACCCATGTTGATAGCAACTTGAATGCAATTAATCTACTCGTCAAGTACAAATTATTGTAAGAAAGGATTGTGCATCGTCAATAGAGAAATCAAAATTACACGACTTATTCTAGATAGATCAAAATTCATAAGACTTATTCCATCATTGTCTAAGGGGAGAAGTTCAATGGATGTAGAGTTCATGAGTCCATCGTGTAGAAGGTGGATCATGTTTGTGTCCTCGATGTGATGAGTTGAGGAGAGACATCTTGGATGAGACACACAATTTTAGGTTATCTATACACCCAGAAAGCACCAAGATGTACAAAGGCGTTCACTAGCACATCTAGTGGGAGGGGATAAGGAGAGATGTCACAGAAAATATTAGTTGTTTCCTTATCTATCAAGTGGGAAGGACAAACATAAGCGTCCTCCTGGCTTTTGGCAATCACTTCCTACCCGTAGTGGAAATGGGAGAGTATCTCAATGGATTTTGTGACATCCTTACATCCTAAGGTAAGTGGATATGATGTTGTATGGATTATTGTGGATAATTGGACCAAGTCTGTACATTTTATCCCATTCAACATGACTTGTGCGTCAGTGGATCTATCCAAGTTATATATTTAGCATGTCATTCGTCTACATGGTATTCCCAGAGAGGTTGAATCTATTAGAGATTTCTATTTTACCTCACACTATTGGGGTGATTTCATGAAGGTCCAAAAACCAAACAGTATCTTAGTTCAGCTTACCGTCCGTAGATGAATGGATAATCAGAGAGGAAAATTCAAGCACTTGGAGACCTACTCCGAGCATGCACCTTGAGTGGCAAGGATCTTGAAAGGACCACCTTCCTTGGTGGAGTTCACTTATAACAACAATTATCATTCTAACATTGGCATGTGTCCTTTTGACGCTCTATATGAGTGAAAGTGTGCTACTCCATAAGAGCAACAAAATGTTTAGGAAGAAATTGTCGACCGTACAAAGTCGTTAGAAGGGTACATTGATCACAGACATCACAATTCAAGTTCGGGTTTAGAGATTTTTTCCCAAAGGTGTCTCCAATAAATGGCATTCGAAGATTTGTTGAAGGGCGAGTTAGCATGACCGTTTGTTGAACCTTTCGAGATTTTGGCCCATATAGAAAAGTAGAATACCGAGTAGCTCTTTCTCCATATTTGACAAATGTACATGTTGTTTTCTGTGTGTGTAACTTGCAAAAATATATCTGAGATCCTCAGCATGTGATCTGCTACGAGGACCTGATGATCAAGCCAAACTTATCTTTCTCTTATGTATATTACACATCTTAAATCATGCAGACAACAAGTTACAACAAAAGAACATCCCTTTGATCAAACTTTTATGATAGAGTCAGGATATAGAAGAGGTCACACGGGAGCCCGAGGCAAATTTGCGACAGAAATATCCCTATCTTTTTGAAGGAATGATCAAATATCTATTTCAATTCTTCTTAAGATTTTTATTAGTTTCGTTCTCTTCGAGATTTTTAGGCATCGATACATGTCTTTATTAAGTGTACACGTTAGACCCTATATCTCGAGGACGGGACTTCTTTTAAGTTTTTTATGGTGTAAAACTTTATATTTTGTTTTAAATTCCAGAGCATTTCTGACATAAAAAATGACTACATCATTTTGTACTCATTGAGACCTTTCTAACGAGTGTGAGAACATCGAATTTCAAGCTTCATAGCTCAAGATATCGACATTTTAAGATGGTAAGTCAAAAGTCATTTACGACTCTGAAGATTATCTGAGTTTGCATTGTTTTCCTACAAATAAGAGAGATATAGTTGTCCTATCAAATCCTAGCTACCATAGATTCTTTCCTCTCGCTGGAGCACCACCCATTCGATTAGATTTCTCTCCATAGAGACATCATCGTCATCGAAGGAAATGTTAGGATCGACGTTTCGAGATCGTCGTCACATAGGGGATTTCAAGGTCACCACAGTGAGCACGTCAGTGCTGTAGTCGAGGTAACATGAACATCGCGAGAGGAGATCTTGAGGGAGCATCTTCGGAGACACTGACGTTCTATTTTCCCTCATTGTTGTTGGATTCACATGAGTTTTTCAAATCTTACATGCTTAAAAATTCAGAGCTGCAAGATGTTTTTTGTATCAGTATTTTGTTTTCCCTCATCGTTTGTTGGATTCACGTGATTTTTTTTAAACCTATATGCTTAACAATTCATAGAGTCATAAGATGTTTTTGTAGCGTTGTTCTATTTTCCCTCACTTTACTGTTCTATTTTCCCTCACTTTACTGTTGGTTTCTTGTGTCATTCTTGATCCTATTCGCTTGAATATAAGTAAAATCATAGAATCCTAGATCATATGTGCACAAAGTATCAAACACTTTGTGTTGATGTCCGTCCGTGTATGTTGTTAAAAACTTCTTGTGCCGGAGCGGCGTGTGATTGAAAGATCATGTCATATCAGCCTATACACATCGATGGAGACTTAGGGTGCTAAATCTCCAACTCAAGTAATCATAGTCCATGATATATCATAGATAACAAATTAAGATTCGAGTAACTCCGTATTTTTAATATCATGGGATCATGCAAATTCTCATTTCAAGATATTTTTAAACCGTTGCCAAGCATTGCTAGACATATTTAATGACTGGTTCTCATCTCTAATAAAAAAAAAGAACTGATAATTAAAGATTATAAAGTTTATTTAAAGAGTATAATCTTAATCGTTAATTTGCCCATGGCAAGATATACAACGGTCAAGGAGAACATATATGCAAATTATACTTGCGACTGTCTGCTCGTTAGTTTAACCAGAATGGTTAGATAAATGGTATGTCCGTGTTGTTAATTAATGTAAATTCAAAGAATAAGTTGTGCTAAAAAGAGTTGTATTTTTGTCATGTTACGTAAACACTACTAGTAAAGGCAGAGAATACATATGCTATAAACATTACCTAAATTAAATTGTACTTAGGACTCTAGTTAGACATAGATTACTTCCACAAGTGTGCTAAGCGTGCTAAGTGTGCTTTGAGTTAGACATGAATAACCCATGGAAGTCAAGTTGTAACCCCCAAGTCCTTTAAAGATAGCAAGGTGCACAGTTGCTTGATAAGCTTTTTATCATATTTGTACAAAGACGATTTATTCAGGGCTGGCCCTGGCCCTGGGAGTGTTTGGAAGTGCAACGGCCCAGGGTCCATGAACTTTAAGGGGCCCATTTTCCTACATATTGAAAAATCCAAAAAATAAGCCATTTAGATCTCCATCTACCTCAACATTTCCATTGTCGATACCCAATATCGAAAAGATGTTTTCTCTTCCCATGTAATCCTCTACTCAACGACTACAATTTACCTTTTCAAGCAATCCTTAGGTCCCTCTCTTTCTCTCAATGTCTTTGTTGTTTTGTTCTCTCGATCTCTCTCTTCCGAAAAATTCGAGTGGGAATGACACTGTTCAAGTGCAGGCGTCTGCTCTGTTCTCTTGATCTCTCTCTCCTGAAAATTTTGAAAGGAAAGACACTGGTCAAGTGCAGGCGCCCGTCGTGACTAAGGGGGCTGCAGATTTGCGGGGAAGGGGGAAGAAGGAATGCTTTGGGGTGTTTTGCACTCTCTATGATCCGGTAATTCTTTTGTTATTATTGTGTTATTGTAATTTAAATTTTTTATTCCTCACTTGTTTTGCAGTTTGAAATACTTTTAAGTTTCTGGGACTGCAGCTTTCTCTAAAGATTTATTGTTAATCAATAATTACTATGCCATACATTACAATTTCTTGTAGTCAAACTGCTCGTGTTCTTTGTCCAACATTGTTGTAGATATGGTAATCACATCTTTAAAAAGTAGATTTGAGCAATGAAAAGAAATTGAAAATATGTTTGGATTTAGTCGATTCAAATACATTAAAGGCTTGGATGATAAAGAGTTAAGATAATATTGTATTAATTTCCACTCCAAAATTTCTCATGATGATTCGTATGATGTTGATTTCAATGATTACTCTGAGTTAAAAATACTACAAATGATTTTGTCGAATGAGTCAATGCATACTATTGAAATCCTTAAGTTTATAAAGTCCGTCGACTATTATCCGAATGTTTTGATTGTATCTAGGATTTTTTTAAACTATACTTGTGACTGTGGTATCAACCGAAAGAAGTTTTTTAAAGCTAAAATTGATAAAATGTACATGACATCATCAATGCTGCAAGAGAGATAAATTGATTTAGCGACATGATTAATTGAGAAAGATCTATGAGAAAACATTGACGTGAATGTTATTATTGACGATTCATATACTTTAAAGGCATTGGATAATAAAGAGTTAAGATAATATTGTATTAATTTCCACTCCAAAGTTTTCTCATGATGATTTGTATGATGTTAAAATTGTTGATTTATTCAGCCTTTTAATTCACAAACTTCTTTCCAAAAGTCATGCAGAAGAAAATAACATAATATAATTGTTCATCTTTGAATTGTAATTACATGAGGAATAAGTCCCCCCCTATAAACTATATGAAGTCCCACAATCGGTATTCCCACTTTGCTATAACCATACATGAGTATAAAATATCAAGTTGGTAGTTGTGTTGTTAAACTAGAAGGGATAACATGCCCTATGTAACTTTGAATAAGAGAGGCATGCTATGTTTTCTATAGGATCAGTTTTCAAATGATCGATGGTAATAGGGTAAATATAGTAGGCACCATGAGGGATCGAGGCATGCACTTTTGGGCCCCGGGTGGATACTTCGAAGGCTGCGACCCAACGGATAAGTTGGGTAACGTGTTGTACCTAGCATCCCGGTTGTATTGGGAGTCACTCAATGGAGTAGAAATGTGGCACGGTTGACATTTTTGGTTGACACTTACACGCGATTAATACTTAGAGTAGAACAACGGTGGTCACATCTGATTGTGCTTCGAGTATTAGGATTGTGAGAGGTGTTCCAAGATGTAGTTTTTGATTGGAGAACTATAAATCAAGTTGTGATCTTTCCTGTTCTGCTCTGAACATATGTCCTTGGAGGTTTACCAAATATGACTACAAGTTTCCCACATAGTGGAGGCCAACGAGTTGCGTACTTGCGCGTGCTTGTTTATTGTGAATGATCCATGATCATATGTTAGTATTTGCAATTATATACCGTTTTGAACTGTAACCAACAGACGGAGTTGCAATTATATACCGTTTTGAACTTTAACCAACAGACGGAGATCTTAAGGTTTGATGAGTACCAGAGATCATGAACATATTTGGACCATAGGTTCTATGCTGCCATTCCGTCAATTTCAATAGCTAAAGGGGCGAGACATCACAATAGTATACGATGAGTATTTGTTGTATATTGATAAAGGTTAAATCCAACAAGCATGTATGATTCTCCATATTTTAAATTTAAGATTTGTTATACTGCAGAGTCTAGGCTACGCTTAAACGTTCGATTCTTCCGATTTTGAACTGTAGCCAACAGACGGAGTTGCAATTATATACCGTTTTGAACTCTAACCAACAGACGGAGATCTTAAGGTTTGATGAGTACCAGAGATCATGAACATATTTGGACCATAGGTTCTATGCTGCCATTCCGTCAATTTCAATAGCTAAAGGGGCGAGACATCACAATAGTATACGATGAGTATTTGTTGTATATTGATAAAGGTTAAATCCAACAAGCATGTATGATTCTCCATATTTTAAATTTAAGATTTGTTATACTACAGAGTCTAGGCTACCACTTAAAAGTTCGATTCTTCCGACAAATATAACCTCTTCAGTTCAAGGGTACGAGGGTTTTGCATTTTTTAAAGAACACAAAGAATTGATCAATAAACATGCATTGAAATGAATAATATAGCTAATTTGATTAATGCTATAATTCAAGGGATATGAACAAGAGACTCACTTGCAAGTTGCAACTTGGCTCTTAGCCTCTTCGAAACTTGGGTTTGTTTGATAAATCATTTGCAACTTGGCTTGAATCATAAAAACTTGAGATGAATTCTCGGTTGTGAGTTGAGTGGTAAAGGAATGTAAGTAGCATTTATAAAGTTCACAAAGCAAATGTCCACAAGTGGTCTCAATTATTGAAATAGTTGTCTACTTAGAACTTAAAAATATTAGGATAGTGACCAAGTCTATAATTATTCTAACAGTACCTGATCAATTCTAAATCTAATAAATTTCAGTATAAAGTGAAGGATCTGATCGATTTTATCGTATCATTCGAAACAAACTAAAAATCTCCACAATTTCGGTAGAAATCATGGAAGCTGAAATAAAATATCTGTTTGATTACTAGGTTGGACTCGGTTGGAGTACCCATGTGAATAGTGAACTGTGAGGATGATCGAGAGGGTTGGAAGAGAGTTGAAGGAAAGGTACTCCCGTATACCACAATCCAACCCAATACAACCCACCAACCTCACAGGCCTTGGATATATCAAAGTCCCGGTCTCGGTTTGTCGTCTTCTCAAAACCCCAGCCCTTCCCCAACACGCTAAACCCCAGCCTTCACCGCCGTTCCCACCACCAACAAGAGCTCCTCCACCCACACCTCCTCCGTCGAGACGATCTCACCGCGATGGCGTACCTGCTGAGATGCTCGAAGCGACCGAAGACCGCTGGATCAACACTCTCTTCTTCTACGTCTTGGGGAAACGCCCTTTCGTCTCCATTGTACATCGCACGCTCACTCGTCTCCGGAAACCCGATGGCATCTCTCATCTTTTCTCGCGAGTCAACGCCTCCTG
The DNA here is from genome assembly GCA_037367405.1 of Ottelia alismoides. NCBI lineage: Eukaryota > Viridiplantae > Streptophyta > Magnoliopsida > Alismatales > Hydrocharitaceae > Ottelia > Ottelia alismoides. The sequence goes on along the minus strand of JAZKJV010009040.1, from coordinate 179,565 downwards.
GACCTTCCAACGTCGCACTCCGCTCCTCCTCACCGAAGTTCCGATTTGAGTAAGATTCCCAACCCTCCCTCTTCGTGTTTTTGAAGATTCCGCTCCAAAACTTATTAGTGAAGAATTGAAGATCACATCTCTATTGCTAATTACTGTTCAAGAAATACCATGTAGTCGGATGCTATTGTGAACAAACACCCTTGCAACTTCTTATACTGTGAAAGGGTGCTTGCGAGGTGCCAAATGAATGTAGTTGGATAGTGGTATTGACGATCACATAATACCCACGATTTAAATGTAAGTGCTTCCACAAAGTCGATGGATATGCCATCATAAAAGTTCTCCAGAATAGGAAGCGGTTGGAACTGTTTGGTAGGTGTTGAGCTCTTCTACCTTGTCTGTTGAAATATTTGTATATCTTTATATTTATTTTTTATTTTTATTTTCTTCATGTTCCCTTATGTAATTAACCTAGGGCTTTTCTCATGTATAAGAGAGTCTTAGAGTTTCTTCAATGATAAACCATTATATTTTTCTTCAACATGGTATCGGAGCAACGATCCTAAATCAAGGTTCCCATATCCCACCAAAAATCCTAACCATATCCGCCCCTCGGCAACCGCTCATCTCCACCGTGGCCGCCGCTTGCGGTAACCCCCCCTGCCGACCTCCGCCATCCCCCTCACTGCCATCCCTCTCCCTCCTTGTAGGCCGCCTGTTGGCCGCCCCAACTGTCGGCTGCCCCCTCCTCGCGGCTCTGTCGCTCGCCGCCGCCTTGTGGGCCGTCCCACATTCTGCGGGCTGCAGCTCAGCCACTTCTACAGACCTATATAGTCTGATTTTGCTCACCACGGATATTGCCAACGACATCGTCAATCAACCCCAACCAAAGGCGACGTGGGACATCTTAGTAGATACATATGAGCAAGCCAAGAATGAGAGCAAGATCCTACATGACATATTTTCAGCCAAGCAGAATAGTCGGCCTCTTCATGCTCACTTCTGGCATCTTCGAGGCATGTTTGAGCATTTCCATTGCTATATGCCCATTACTACTAGCACTAGGAAGCAACAAGCATACTATAATGCCACTATGACTGGAGTCTTTCTGCCCTCCCTTAACTCTGAGTACGATGCATCATGTAGTCAACTGCTTACTGGAGAGACGATACCACCGATGGAGGATGTCTACAAGAGCCTGAGCCAGATCACTACTTTGTCTACTACCATGGTCCAAGCTCTCTCTGTGATGACAACTTTTCGTGGCAGCGGAGGTATTTCATAGTTTCATGGGTGAGGATCCTACGGTCAAGGAGGAGGACGTCAACGTGGTCCATGCTCACATTGCCATTATCCAGGACATTCGGAGGAGACATGCTATCTGAAGCATGGATATCTTGCGTCTGCCCGTGTAGCTGAGCATACAGAGACTACTCCGGTTCCTTCTCACGATGCAAGGCTTGACGATATTGTATCTAGACTAAGAGAGATAATGACTACACCACCCATACCAGCAACAGGATCTTTAGATGTTGCAGCTGCTGCTGGAGCTTCTACGAGTTCGTCAGGTACTGCTTATGTACTTACCGGTTGTAGCAGTTCAGATTTGATTGGTTGGATTATGGACCCCGGTAATGTTCAGGAAAGCGGTATGCGTATGTATTTGGATAGGTCACCGAATACTGAATGAGCGGTATGCGGCATCATACGCAGGGTATATGCGATTCTATGCGATTTTCTAATTTTTACTTTAAAAATAAATAAATAAATATCTATGAATAACATTACCACTAAATTTATGTATCTAAGTGGAGTTGAAGATCTAAGAAAAGTGATTCATGTTAGATGGATGTGTATATGCTTTTAATTGCCTCATAGTTAATCACAAAAAACATTTACGATAAGAACTTCAGATATTAGATGATTTGTAATAATAAAACTTCAATACACATACTTGCACTACATCGACATATATAAAAATATTCGACGATACATTGTATATACTTGTGAAAACCATACATGAGAAAAACATAAAACATTGCATATACATAATGGTGGTATAGTGCATTGTAATTGTATGCAAATGCATGTCATGTTCTTACAATAGAATGAAGGAAGAGATGAAGATACGGAACTAAGGACCTGAATGAGAAGATTGAAAAGTTGGAGCTGCTGGAGCAATATGCGGGGCATATGCAGTATATGCGGGGCATATGTAGGCTGCATATGCAGGGAGGGCGCATAATGCACTGATTCATGAAATCGATGCGGTCTGCATGCCGCACGGGCATATGCGGCCGCATATGCAGCTCGTGTGGTCGATTTCATGAACATTGGACCCTGGATCTTCTCATCATACGTGTGGAGATTGAGCTCAGTTTGCTTACAGATCTATCCCTACTGGTAGATCAATGGTGATTGCTAATAAGGTTCATTTACTCATTGTTTGTCAGGGGGAGATTGTCCGAGCCCCCTCGATGTGTTTGCAGAATGTCTTACATGCTCCAACGTTTTAGATGAATCTTTTGTCTATTAGTCAGATTATAAAAGATTTACATTGCCGTTCCATATTTGACCCATCTTCTCTTGTGTTTCATGACACTCACATACATGGTGATTGGATGTAGCCGTGAGCAGAGAGGACTTTACAGATTGGTCCAACCTCTGTGTGTTGGTGTTGCTACCATTCTTTCTGGCTCTGTTTCTCCTCTCATGTGGCATCTTTGCTTTGGACGCCTTCCTCTGCAGAAGCTGTGTCATGTTCTCACTCAGATCTCTACTTATACTACCAGTGTTTAGAAAGGCAGCCCAGGCGGTCGCATATGCGGCTGCATATTCGTAGTCGGGCACTGGACTGAACCGCATATCCAGTATTCGATACATATGTGGTTTATGTGAGTATGCGACCGAGTAAAGCGCATATACGACTGCATACTCGGCCACTTATTGGATAGAACCCCTTCGTACATGCTTCATCTTTTAGTTGCTGGAACTGGTAGGTACCGCTACTGCAATAAAAAATAAATGTTACTAATTGTTTATTAGAAAAGATTTTTATGTTATTGTTTGTAAAAAAATAAATTTTCATTTTTTATTTAAAATAAATGTTACTAATTGTTTATTAGAAAATATTTTTATGTTGTTGTTTGTAAAAAATAAATTTTCATTTTTTATTTAAATAGAAGATTTTTATTTAATTTCTATGAATGTCGTTTCTCGTCTCTATGCATTTGTTTTAATTTATATTCAATATACTTTTATTTTAAAATCATATACATATTCTTTTGTGAAAAATATATCTATGAGTTGTTTGCTTCTTCATTCAATTCATTTCTCAATTGTTCAGATATTTTGTAGTGGAAAATTGCGTTAAATCCCCCCTAGCTAGCTGTTATCTCATTAACGCTAGATAAAAGGGAATTCGGTTATTAAATCAATTGAAATATATTTATTCACAATCCAATTCTCATTTAGTTAATTCCTATAGAAATATAACAAATGTTTCTATGATTTATTTATTGTTATATCTCAAAATAATTTTTTTCTTATATTTTCATTCCTATAGTAAGTATGCCAACAAATTTCACTTTCATTTTTTTATGATTCACTTTTTTATCTAAAATGGTCATTTTTTAAAAAGCTTTATAAAATCATATCGTACTAAAAAGTCTATGCATATATTTCATCTATTGTTATTTTTTCAAAACATAAATATCTAATATTTGAATTCAATTTATTACTTTATTATTTTTAAATTAAAATAATACAAACCGCATAATCCGCATATACTTCCGTATATCCGCTTACTCGCTTCAGACCGCATGATCGAACGAATACCATATACCGACTTTCTGAACCTTGCGTACTACCTCGGACTATGAGGCATGCCAACTTGGGAAGCACCATCGTTCTTCTTTTTTGAGTCGTCAGAGTCGTCACAATAGTTAATCATTTGAGTTGTTTCATTTTGATATATGAGGTCCTAGTCGTGTTCCTGATCATCAGAGACATCGGTTCTATATGGTTGATGTGGATGATTTTTCTAGATTATCTTGGATTTTCTTGTTAAAGAATATGTCTGAAGCAGGTCATGTCATTAAATCGTTTCTTATCGAAATTAAGAACATTTTTCTGCTAATGTGAAGTTTATTCGTATTGACAATGCCTTGGAGTTTTCCACTTTATAACTACCTAACTTTCTCAGCTCTCTTGGTATTGTTCATCATGCTTCTTGTGTTTACACTTCGTAGCAGAATGGTGTTGCTGAATGCAAACACCGTCATCTTCTGGATGTCACGAGCAAGGTTTAAAAACCGCGAGGCGGTCCGAGGCGTTTTCCCCAAAATTAGGTGAGGCGTAAGCCTCATATTTTTGAAAGAAAGTAATAAAATTAAAGCAAAATACCTTAAAAAGTATATAATAATACACATTCAAATATAATTTTAGACTAGTAAAAGACACAACACATAAGCGATGAAAGCATTGAAGTTCAAAAAATCTATTATTAAGTCATTAATATACGAAATATCAAGTTCCAACTTCAACGATTCTATATGAGTACTGAACTAAAGTCTATACTTAATACTAAAAGTACAATATAAATCACATTTTTTAGGTTCAAAGTAAAAAAATGTTGATGTGCCTTGAATCCCAACCATATGTCTTGTTGGACATAGTTGCAGAAATCGTTATATGCATCCCCTGACATATCATACCCCAACAAGGCGGGGGTCTCACAACTCATACAACCAAATAACAAAATCAAGTTGCAAATTTGAACTAAAATAAACATTTTTTACAATTTATACTCAAATCTATGTGCAATAGGACTAGTTTGTGTAGATGCATGATAAATTGAATATGATGTATATAAGATCATTGAGCTTCGCTTGTTTCAGACGATCTTTTCTTATTTGCTTGGAGCTATATATAGAAATATGCAACTATGCATGGTTTAATATGAAAACATAAACACAAAAATAAAAAAACATAATGCTTAGGAAAAAATATGGTCGGGTGCAAAGCAAATAACCAAAAAATATAAAAAAGTCTCCAGCTTGAGGCTTACACCTCCGCCTCGCCTCGAGCGCCTCAGGCCAGGCCAAGGTGTACGCCTCACCCAGAGGATCTGATGCGTGCGCCTCGGGTGATTTTGACGCTCCTCGCCTCGAGGTGCACACCTTTGCGCCTCAAGGCACCGTAATTTTAAAACCATGGTCACGAGGACACTTTTGATTCATAGTCGAGCTTTTCATTCATTATGGGGAGATACAGCTCTCATTGCATGCTACTTGGTGAATCACATGCCTTCCACTATCCTTGGAGAAAAGGTTCCTTTCTTGATTGTGTTTATTGAGAACGACCTATTCTTCCTTACTCCCATGCTCTTTGGGTCTGTGGCATTTGTCTACAATTTTACTCCTAGTCGTGACAATCTCTCTCCAAGAGCTGTCAAATGTGTGTATGTTGTCTATTCTCGTACCAAAAGGGTATAAATGTTTTGATCCCGTAGGGAGAAAATATTATGTGAGTGCCGATGTCAAGTTTTTATTATGTATTTTTCTCCTACACGTGGTAGGTTGTCTAACTTTGACTCTGGAGAGGATGCCTTTGTTCCACCACCTCTGTTATCTCCACCAACAACACCCCATGTTGAGTCACAATCATCTCCACCTCCACCGCCTCCATCTCTGTCTACTCGATATAGTTCCTGCCATAGTTTTACATTTGCAGGTTCTCTACTCGTCCATCTGCTCATGCGCCTTCCCCGTCATCCAGCACACCTCAGGTATGTACATAACACATTGTCTCTATTGACGGCACTGGTGATATACTTGTATCACAAGATACTGTACAGGAGGAGCTGATAACAGGGAACATAGAGGCTGATGACCTTGACGTTCCTATTGCCTTGAGGAAGCCGCGTCATAACTGTGCCACTTATTCTATAGCTGCTCATGTTTCCTTGGATTATCTTTCAGAGGAGTACATGAGGTTTGTCGCGGGACTCTCTGCTGTTACTATCCCATGGACGTATCAGGAGGTCGTACATGATAGTAGTTGGCGACTTGCCTCGGAGGAGGAGATGGTTGCTTTACAGTCTCTTGATACATGGAGTGTTGTTTCTGCTCTTCCAGGTGTCTCTGTTGTGGGGTGAATATGGATCTTTACAGTCAAGCAACAAGCAGATGGTAGTGTTGATCGCTATAAGGCAAGGCTTGTAGGACGTGGGTTTACCCAGACTTATGGGGTGGACTATTAGGATATCTTCTCACTAGTGTCCAAACATTCGACATTGCACATTCTTTTATCAGTTGCTGTGACTCGGGACTGGCCTCTTTACCAACTTGATGTGAAGAATGCGTTTCTATATGGAGATCTATAGGAGGAGGTATATTTGCAGCAGACACCAAGGTTTGCTATTGAGGGGAGTCTCAGAAGGTACGTAGGCTCTACAAGGCGATTTACGACCTGAAGCAGAGTCTGAGGGCTTGGTACCGGAAGTTATCAGAGTTGATAGAGCACCAGGGGTTTGTACGGTCCACTGTGGATCATTCGCTTTTTGTTCAGAGGACACAAAGAGGTACAATTACCATTCTGATTTATGTTGATGGTATTATTGTCACATGTGATGATGAGCATAGCATTCAAGCTACCAAGTAGTTCCTAAGTCAGCCGTTTGAGGGGGAGTGTTGACTGCTGAGATATTTGTATCTCTTTATATTTATTTCTTATTTCTATTTTCTTCATGTACCTCTTATGTAATTAATCCATGGTTTTTCTCCTATATAAGAGAGCTCTATGGTCTTTTCAATGATAAGCCATTCTATTTCTCTTCAACATTGTCCTGTTCGCATGTTATATTATATCGATTATCGACAAGGTATCATTTTTATGCTCTTCCGATAGAATTCTCGTCGTAGGCATGGACCCCATGGTAGTGACTTCTTCTATAATGAGTGTGATGCAGAAAGGATTTGCGTTGACGAAAAAATATTTCTTTTGTTGATGGATTTTCGGTAGAAGAAATGGGAGGGATTGAGAAGAAGAAAGAACTCATCGGTAACGAGAGGTTGAAGGAGGAGAACCGCGGAGATCGCGTGGAGAGAGAGGGAGAGGAGGAAGGAGAGAGATAAAAAATCTCAAAATTTTGATTATCACTTGACTGTCTAAAAACATTGGACTACCATCTCTTTATATAGGAGAGATGGGGTTTACAAAAATAGTAAACTAATTAAAATTTGACAACCAACTTATCCTAATTGGACTCTGACAAATTTTAAAATTCAAATTGACCTCTAATTACCCTAATTAGACTCTTGACCAAAATTAACTCTACGAATAAACGTTGAGATCACAGACGATCTCAATTATTTAATTAAACAATTACGACAACTTAAAAACGTAAATAAAATTGACAATTAAAAATAAATAAATATTTGGCCGTATGTTTGGGGCCCACACTGCATCAACTCTCCTCCACTTTAAAAATTCGTCTCCCGACGAATTGCTGGATCTGCAGGCTTGGTGGATGAATCAACGTGCTCATCTATCGTCTGGAAGAATTGGTGTGGAGCGAACGACGGAGTCCATACGCGGGCGGGGATGATGCGGCCGTCGTGGTTGAAGAACATGTGCGGCGCGAACGGCGGCGTTTTCTTGATTGACGTATCCTTCTTGTGATGCCCGAAAAATTGATGAGGCATGGAAAATACGGCCCTTGGAGAGTCCATAGTGAAGCAATGGCACAAGGAGAGGAGGGGAGGAGATGTGTCCAAGGAATGGAGCCATGGGGTCCTTATATAGGGAAAACCCAAGGTCCTAGTCCTATTTGGATAAGGAAGATCCCTTGATTTCCTAATTACAACCCTCTTTTTTAAATATTTCCGCCGCCAGGGGTGTGGGTGCAATTTTCGTACCCTTCATTGTTCCTTGCTCTTTTTTTTTCTTTTGGCTTTTCTGCAAATAGGATATTCATGGGGGCTTCTTTTGTAATTTCTCCTAAATAACCATTCCCACAAGTCCTGGGATCTGCATCCCACAAACTTCGGTTCACCCGTTAGGGTTCGCCCAAGCTCCGCGCGTATACAACGCGGTTGAGGGCGGCGCCTACTCAACGACGGCAGCGTCGGGGCGACGAGGGCTGGAAGGCTACCGCGCGTGGGGGTCTCCAGGAGCGGAGGATGGCGGGCAGCGCGCCTGTCTCGTGGAGGCGCAGGAGTCGACGGCGGCGTCGGGGCGGCGAGGGAGGGGCGGTCGGTTAGCGGGAGGAGGGGGATCCTGAGGAGGGTGATGGTGTGCATGCGCTTGATGCGGAGTGGGAGGGGGAGGGGCGTGGCACTGATGGGGTAGGAAAGAGGGAGGGTGGCGAGATGGGGTGAAGTCGCATGGTCAGGGGAGGCGGTAGCGGGGGTGGCGCAGTGGCGGGCTGGCGATGGCGGCGAGGCCTGAGGGGAGGCTGGGGTGAGCGTTGGCGGGTCTGGGGGTGGGGATGGGGCTGCCGTGGTTGTGGAAAGAGAGCCAGAGGGCGGAGGTTGTGGTGGGGCTGTGGGAGGCGCCGGCGGTGCTGGGGGTATGACCGGGGCTGTAGGTGTGGCGGGGTTGGTAGGTGCCGCTGGGGGGTCTGGGGCTGTGGTGGACGTCGCAGAGGATACAAGGAGGGTCGGAGGTGGTGTTTGGGGGGGACGGCCGGGCGAGGAGGGTAGGGGGGTTACCTGGGATGGTTTGGGCGGTGCCCGGGTGGCCGGAGGGGGTGATGGGACCAACTCCGTTCGCGGCATCAGATCTGAAATCTCCTGGACAACGGGTGAATCGTCTTCCACAGCATCGTGTTCTTCGTTTTTTGCTTCGAAATCGGGTGGAATAGCGGTTGCATAGATCTGATTTTGGTCGTTGGCGGTTGGATCGTCGTCGATTAGAGCGTCCAACCATCCTTGCACCTTGAGACTTGACCAAGGCCCTAAATGTCGGTTTCGGTCACCATTTCGGTATCGACCAAAACAAAATTTCGGTGGAATTTCGTTGGAATTTCGACCGAAATTTCGGTCATTTCGGTCATTTTTTGTACTAGGACCCCCATATTTCGGTCGTTTCGGTCATTTCGGTCGAATTTCGATTTCGACTGGATATCGATATTCGACAGAAATTCGATCGAATTTCGCTGAAATTTGAGGCCATGGACTTGACAAGAGACGTTTCTGGAACTTCCGTTGACGCGAACGCGCATGCGGCCCATGAGATATGCGGTTGAGATCAAGCTTCAAACGCCAATATGCAACTGGATCGTTGAATCGTAGGAACGATTCAATATCCATGCTCTGATACCAAATGATGCAGAAAGGATTTGCGTTGACGAAAAAATATTTCTTTTGTTGATGGATTTTCGGTAGAAGAAATGGGAGGGATTGAGAAGAAGAAAGAACTCGTCGGTAACGAGAGGTTGAAGGAGGAGAACCGCGGAGATCGCGTGGAGAGAGAGGGAGAGGAGGAAGGAGAGAGATAAAAAAATCTCAAAATTTTGATTATCACTTGACTGTCTAAAAACATTGGACTACCATCTCTTTATATAGGAGAGATGGGGTTTACAAAAATAGTAAACTAATTAAAATTTGACAACCAACTTATCCTAATTGGACTTTGACAAATTTTAAAATTCAAATTGACCTCTAATTACCCTAATTAGACTCTTGACCAAAATTAACTCTACGAATAAATGTTGAGATCACAGGCGATCTCAATTATTTAATTAGACAATTACGACAACTTAAAAACGCAAATAAAATTGACAATTAAAAATAAATAAATTTTTGGCCTATGTTTGGGGCTCACGCTGCATCAGAGTGACATGCCAATAATGATGTGTGGCACTCCACAATGACATCTGCTTGAGTTTGGTGCATGTGAGACACATAAACAACTTTCAAATTAACAAGATGCAGCGTGGGCGTACTTCTATTGCTCGATGTAGTCTTCAAGTAGTGCCTTAATTGTGGCAGTTGCACCGCCAGTATTGTGATGAGTATCTTCGTGTCGAGACAATTCATTAACCACTTTGGTCGATCTCCCTCATGGTATTCCACCATGAAGTCACATCCTACCAGGGCCCTTACTCGTCATCCATTTCTTTTTATGAGGGATACTTTGTTCGAGCTAGTAGTGATGTATAGGCATGGAAGAAAGCATTAGTGATATAACAGTGCCATTTCTTAACATCCATACTTGTACCATTTTTTAAATGAAGAATACATATTGCAAGAGCTTGCGTGCTTGGTTTATGAATACTACCGGATGTGCTTAATGGAGGTGGAATGTCTTTATGCCATGATCTAAAGCATCACGTTCGATGCCAAAATGGTTGGTGGTGCTAGGGGTGAAAATGAATATGGATATATCCAAAAATATCTGGTTATCATATTTGAAAAAAATACCGAATATGGATTTACCCTAATTCGAATATTAATCTAATATGGATATGGTAACAACAAAGAGATTCATATCCGAATATCCGAGTACAAAATAATATATACATATACATGTACACACATACATGCATACACACATAATATTGTATTTAGTAAACAAATAAGCTAAACCTAAGTCTATGCATCCCCTTGATCTCTGTAAACCACTATATCTCTTTGACTCGACAAATTCATAGGAATCATAATAGGAGAAGCCTTTAGTAGGCTTCAATCCTTGGACGACTATATCTATATAACAACCCATCTGCAACTATAACTTTTATGATTGGTTAAATATTTTTATTATAGTGTGTGCATTGTGATGGACCAATGGTATCTTTTTAAATCACTTCATATTTGATACTTACTCAATACATATTTGCTCTTTATTCGATCTAGATTCGTATTCGATGAATATTTAATCTGAGTTTGTATCCAATATGTTGGGATATGTTCCCCAAATTCATTTTTTTTGATACGAAGTTCCCTAAATTCATATGCGACTCATATCCATATCCATATTCGTATTTATATAAATGAAGAGAATATGGATATGGAAATAGCCATATGCGATCCATATCCAATCCACTTTCATCTCTAGTTGGTGCTATGCTATGGAAATTACAAATGAAGAATTGGTGGTAGCTGGTGAGATATATAGGAACTCCCCCTAAAAGCTCTTGGCAATGTGGGTTGTGACCACTATTGGTCACGCATGAGCTTATTTTGTTCAATTGCTACACCGTCGTAGGACAACATGGACAAGGTGGCACAAATAGGTAACACCAAAACAACATTTCGAGAGCAATATTGGTGCTATCACGCTACATGGAGAACTTGCTGCACATGTACATCATGTTCTGATAGCATGCTTTACACTGTTATGTCATTAAAAAATACAAGGACAAATTTAAAGATGTCCTTGAAGAAGGTGTTCATTATGGCTTGGAAGGTTGAAGAAGCGTAGGTGAAGCCAAAGGACTTCACAATAACTCATAGTTCAAAAACAGAGAAACTATCTTGACTCTTTGTATAACTACAAGGTGGATAGATCCACATCGAGGCTAGGAGGGAGAGTTTGAGATGCTATGCCTCTTCACTGACCTCTAATGCCTAATTGCAAACATCCTCTTCGTCAATACAGCTTTCTATTATTGTACATCCATAATTGTAGAGGAACCAATAATGCAGCTAAGCTTAAGAAGTTACTAGAAAGACTTAAGAAGAAATCTCTTGATCTGGTTGGTCTTGTTGAGTAAAGGCTCTTCCATCACAACATTAATCGCCTTCCTCAACTTCCGAATGGCCGGTATCTTGTAGCTGATTCTATAGAGGGAAGATTGCACTTGCTTGGAACCTTGAGGTAATATAAATCTCAAATCTTTTCCCCTTAAGCAGGCCCTCAAAGTCCTGTGTAATTTTAAGGTGGACTCCACATCACCCTCATATTACATTTACGGGGCAAAACTTACTAGTGAGTGAGAGGAGTTTTTGGGGCATCCTCCCAATATTGTGGAATCATTGTACAATACCCTATTACTACTAGTCTTTAATGATGTCAAAAATACAAAACGGAAGGTCATGGACATTCGTTAAACGAGGCCTAACTTGTTGAACTTAATTGTTGCATTGTTATAGCTGGCTCGACTAGACTTGAAGCCATCAATAATGTTTAGACTTGGTTTGATATTGTTGACGTATATGTTGACGCACAGACTACTTTGTATCTCTTTGTTATTTTATTTTCTTGTTAGTCTTCTTGTGTAATTTACCCATAGGCTACTCTCCTATATAAGAGAGCCTAGGGCTGAGGAATAGAATAACTTATTCGCGTTTCCCAACATGGTATCAGAGCGACGGTCCTAGACCGGAGTTCCTGGAACCATAACCCTAACCCTACCCGCCGGCCCTCTCTCTCTCTCTCTCTCTCCTCTTCTCTCCGCAGATCGGCGCCGCCCCTTCCCCAGGCGCACATCTCCAGCGCCTTCTCAGGCGCACCAAGGTGGATCTGCGGCGGGATCTCCAGCGTCCTCTCCGATCCAGGCGCATCGGCGCGCACCACGCACATCAGCGCCCATAGGCGCACATCGGCGCGCATAAGTGCACCAGGCGCATCAGCGCACCAGGCGCATCAACGCGCATCTGTGCACATCAGTGCACATCAGCGCACACAGGCGCACACTCCAGGCGCACATCCAGCCGCGCATTGACGCACATCCAGTGCGTCAAGTCTGGTAGCTAGCGTGCGTGTACACGTTTTTCAACCCTAAGCCCCAGATAATCAACATGGGATTAGTTGCTTGAAGTCTACACATGCAACTAATCCCGTCTATGTCTTTGTAGACGAGTATTATCCATTGCAGTTCGCTCCAGTCTTCCGTATCCAGTATGTCAGAAAGCAAGGCAGATATCCCGTCCATGGGCGCATTTCGTGGTCCAGCGCCCATTGTCAAGATGGATGGTACGAACTATGAACTGTGGGCAATGCAGTTCATGAGTATGATGAAGTCTACGGGCAAGAAACATATTCTCACAGAGCCCGAGCCTGCAGAGAAGACTGGAGTTCATGCCTCATGGGAGGCAGACGACGCATATGCCAAGGTGTGGCTGTCTGGTACATTGGCTATTGAAATCGCCAATGATATTCTCCATCAACCCACAGCCAAAGACATGTGGGACATCCTTGCTGCGACTTATTCTCAGGCAAAGAATGAGACGAAGATTCTGCAACTACAGCATGATATATTCACCATAAAGCAGAATGGACGCCCGTTACATTCCCTCTATACATCTTTGAGGGGAATGTTTGAGAAGCTTCACAGCTTCATGCCTCTTACCGCCACACCCGAGCAGCAGAAATCATACAGGAATGCAACAATGGTGGGCGTGTTTCTCGCAGCACTGGATCCAGAGTATGAGGCTGCACGTTCACAGATTCTGGCGGACTCAACTATTCCTCCCATGGAGGAGGCTTTTCATAGGTTGAGTAGGATTACTGTACCCTCTGCAGCCACTAGTCAGAATCCCTCAGCCATGGCAGCCAACAGGGGCCGTGGCTCTCATTACCAGGGCCGTGGACGTATTCCCCGTGGAAGGGGTGGCCGCACTAGGCCAACATGCTCATATTGTCACAGAATCGGCCATACTGAGGATACATGCTACTCAAAGCATGGATTTCCTGCATCTGCACGAGCTGCTGAGCAGATAGAGCCTCCTTCTCCTGCTTCACTGGACCAGCGCTTTGATGATCTGGTTGCCCGCCTCAGGGGCATTATACCACCATCTGGCCCAGCACCGACGACAGAGAGTCATACGGATGTTGCTGCTTCTGCATCTACGAGTACTTCAGGTAGTATACTTGCACTACATAGTAGTAGATTGGATACATTGCCATGGATCATGGACTCAGGCGCTACACATCATCTATGTGGCGACCAGAGTCTACTTTCAGGATATACTCAGATTCCTCCAGGACGGACAGTAGTGATTGCCGATGGCACTCACTCCCCCATCATGGGTCAGGGGGAGATTAGATTGACATCATCTATGCAGCTCAAGAATGTTTTACATGCACCGCAATTCTCTATGAATCTATTGTCAATCAATCAGATTACGAAGGATCTCCAATGTCGAGCTATTTTTGATTCATCTTCTTTGATTTTTCAGGACATCCGTACGGGCAACGTGATTGGTCATGGCTATGAGCAAGGAGGCCTCTATCGTCTGAACCAAACCCCGTTTGCTGGAATCACCTCTTCTCCCGTTGGACAAGCATCTCCTCTCCTGTGGCATCTGCGCCTAGGTCACCTACCGCTTCAGAAGTTGTGTCATGTCTTACCTTATAGTCTTCCTCACGCATCTATCAAGTGTGAGGCGTGTCAGTTGGGAAAACATCACAGGTCGTCGTTTCCCAGTAGTCAAGGTCGGAGTAGTAACTCCAAATTTGAGTTGTTTCATGTTGATGTCTGGGGTCCAAGTCGTGTTCCCGATCATCAGGGACACAGGTATTACATTGTTTTTGTGGATGATTTCTCTAGAGCATCATGGGTATTTTTAATGAAAAATAAGTCTGAAGCTGGAAATATTATTATTCACTTTCTAAATGAAATTCAGAATGTTTTTTCCACCACTGTCAAATTTTTGAGAAGTGACAATGCTTTAGAATTGTGCACCAATAATCTCGCAAACTACTACAATTCTAAAGGAATTGTTCACCAAACTTCCTGTGCCCATACGTCTCAACAAAATGGGGTTGCAGAAAGAAAACACCGTCACCTTCTTGATGTCACAAGGTCTCTTCTCATTCAGAGTCATGTTCCGTATTCCTACTGGGGTGATGCAGTTCTTACTGCATGTTATCTTATAAACCGTATGCCCTCGTCCGTCTTGAATGAACAGATTCCCTTCTCACTTATTTATCCTGACAAGGATCTGTTCACTCTTACCCCTCGTGTGTTTGGGTCTGTCGCATTTGTCCATCAGTTGTCGCCTGGTTTGGATAAGCTCTCCCCTAGGGCTATCAAGTGTGTCTTTGTGGGGTACTCCAGAACTCAAAAGGGGTACAAGTGTTTTGACCCTCTGCGTCGGCGGTATATGATCAGTGCAGATGTTACATTCTTTGAGTCCATCATGTATTTCTCAGACTCTGGGAACATGCAGCCACCATCCATATCCCCTGATACTGTGTTCATGACACCACCAACATCTCAATCACCACCACCACCACCACCACCACCGTCATCAATAGTACCTCCATTACCATTCCATTACACCCGGAGGCCAAATCAAGCTCATGGTCCTGACCAGTCAACTAGCTCGCCTACGGTATGTAATGAGAATATTAATGTTGATGAATCTGACGACATTTCTCAGCAGGGTGCATTACAGGAGCATGGTGATACCATGGCGGACCTAAATGTTCCAATAGCTCTACGCAAGTCGAAGAGAAGCTGTGTTCAGTATCCAGTATCAGCCGTGGTGTCGTTTGAGAGGCTATCTGGACCATTCAAGACGTTTGCATTAGCACTTTCAGATACAGCCATTCCACGGAACCATCATGATGCTATGCAGGATGCTAGATGGCGACTAGCAATGGAAGAGGAGATGGAGGCACTTCAGTCTAGAGGAACCTGGAGTTTGGTTCCTATACCTCCAGATGTTAGCCCGGTGAGTTGCAAATGGGTGTTTACAGTTAAGCACAATGCAGATGGTTCCATTGACAGGTACAAGGCACACCTTGTTGCTCGGGGCTTCACGCAGACATACGGGGTAGATTACCTCGACACCTTCTCCCCTGTAGCGCGTCATTCCACTTTACGGATACTGTTATCTGTTGCTGTTGCTAAAGACTGGCCACTATATCAACTAGACGTAAAGAATGCCTTTTTGTATGGAGATTTGCAGGAGGAAGTCTATATGCAACAGCCACCTGGTTTTGCTGTTGAGGGGGAGTGTTCCAAGGTTTGCAGATTGCATAAGGCCATCTATGGTCTTAAGCAGAGCCCCAGAGCATGGTTCCAAAAGCTTTCAGACCTCTTTGAGAAACAAGGATACAAACGCTCCAATGCTGATCATTCCTTGTTCGTGCAGAAGACGGCGAGAGGTATCATTGTAATCATGGTTTATGTTGATGATATCTTGATTACAGGTGATGATGACCAAGGCATTAAGCAAGCAAAGGAAAGGCCGGGAAACGAGTTTGTCACTAAGGACTTGGGAGTCCTTAGATACTTCCTGGGGCTGGAATTTGCGAGAAATCCATACGGATTAGCCATGACACAGAGGAAGTATGTCACATATCTACTGAGTGAGACAGGTATGCTAGGGTGTCGACCTGCTACAACACCAATGGACCCTAGCATGAAGCTGTATGATGATGACACGGAAGAGGTGGATCAGAGAAGGTACAGAGAACTGGTAGGCAAATTACTGTATGTCACTATCACTAGACCTGATATACAGTTTGCAGTGAGTCGTGTGAGCCAGTTCATGGAGCAACCACGCCAGGTCCATATGGATGCCATACACATGATTCTGAGATATCTAAAATCATCTCCAGGTGCAGGCTTGCTATTTAAGAAAGGAAAGGAGATTTCTGTTACAGGATGTGCGGATGCAGACTATGCAGGATGCCCCAAGGACAGGAAGTCAACGTCAGGGTTTGCAGTCTATGTTGGAGATGCTCTAGTTTCATGGAAGAGCAAGAAGCAGACAGTAGTAGCTAGATCCAGTGCTGAATCAGAATATAGAGCTATGGCCCAGGCGTGCACAGAAATGATGTGGGTAAAATCCTTGCTTGCAGACCTATGTATTGATATACCTCTTCCTATGATGCTGGAATGTGACAACCAGGCCGCCCTGTTCATTGCAAATAACCCAGCTTTTCATGAGAGGACCAAGCATATTGAGGTCGACTGTCACTACATACGTGACATGATTCAGAAGGGGTTCATTGCTACATCTCACGTTACATCAGCGAATCAGACTGCTGATATCTTCACCAAAGCATTATTAAAAGGCCCATTCCAGAAGTGTGCGTCCAAGCTGAGCATGATTGATATCTATGCTCCATCTTGAGGGGGAGTGTTGACGTATATGTTGACGCACAGACTACTTTGTATCTCTTTGTTATTTTATTTTCTTGTTAGTCTTCTTGTGTAATTTACCCATAGGCTACTCTCCTATATAAGAGAGCCTAGGGCTGAGGAATAGAATAACTTATTCGCGTTTCCCAACAGATATATATGAGCATGCAACGTCCATGCAACATTACATCTCAAGTAGATTGAGACATGGCAATGTAGTTTGTCAGATGGTCCTCTCAATTATGAAGTGAGTCCATTTCCCTTTGGCATGCAATGTTCACAATAATGACATGCATGTTCCACTCCACCTCTAGCTTGAAGCAACACAACCCTTTCACTACTTTGACTTCTGTAGGGAGCTTCCAACACGTGGAATCTTCGGAAGGACTTCGATTATGGTTTATCCTATCTTTATAATCATTATTATATTGAAATTGCTAAATATTTTCCTAAGGATGCGAGAAAGGAGCACGATGAACCCTAGGCATGAATTTAGTCATGCAAAGTCAACATGATTACATATGAGCGTCATTACAAATTTACAAAGATCCCGCTCATCCTCTCCATGTCGATGAAGAGTCGTATATTGACAATAAAATCGGGAAACATGGCTTTAGCTAGGGGATCGTTCCACGATCTTTTTTCATCAAGCTACCAAATCTAGAAAATCAAGAAATTGCATTAGAATACTGAGTTATCTTTTTTTGGGAAAAAGAGTGCGGCGCCCCAAAATGGGATCCACCACAGTGTGCATGGCATTTTTGAGCTCATTAAAGAAGCAATATGTCGAGGTCCATCCCACCGTTCCCTCAAAAAAAAAAGAAGCGATGTGTCCTACTTCAACCTTTACAATAATATTTAAAATATAGATGTCATAGATGCTCACACAAGCTCGCCATTACTTTGGATCTGAGCCGGTGGCTTGGTTCTCCTTTCTCATATGGGGTCATTAATAGGGCTTTCCTTAGCATTGACTTCGAGAAGGCTATTGGACCTGATTGGTTCTCTCCTAATTTCTTATGTACTTCGTGGCTTATGATTAGTTGTCATATTTATGTTGCTATGAGTTACTTGCACTGGGTGTAAAGATGGTTCGTGAATCTAATATAACACCTTAGTGCCCAAAGTTGCATCCAAGGGTCTTAAATGTGGTACATAGATTCATTTAAGCAAATCGTAGTGGGAGTATGTAGTTTTGTAATTTAAATGCTAATTCGTTATCAATGTTTCACTTTTTATGTACACAAGAATTTTGCAAATTCAGTAATATAATTTAAGAAAGCAAGCATACTTTGACATAATTTTTTATAATGAAAACTAATAATAGTTATAAATGTAGGCATTGATTTCATTGATTTGAGGCAAGTTATAAAAACTAATACAACAACAAAGCCTTTTCCCACATCAAGTAGGCTCAGCTACATGGATTTTTTACCTCTATTTAGATCTATCTTGGGCCATTCTCGGGTTTAGATCCAGAAAACTAAGATCCCTTCATATAGTCTCATTCCAACACTTCTTGGGCCTTCCTCGCCCTCTTTTAGCCATCTCAACATTCTACAACTCTCATCTTCTCACCGGTGCATCAGCTGGCCTCCTTTGCAAATGGCCAAACCACCTTAAGTGATTTTCTCGCATCTTATCCTTGATCGGAGCTATGCCAACTTTCCTTCTGATGGCATCATTCCGAATCCGATCTTTACGTGTGTGTGCCCACACATCCACTCTAGCGTTTTCATTTCTGCTACTGCCATTCTCTGCACATGTCTATGGTACACATGCCGACATTTAGATCCATAGAGTATAGTAGGCCTCACAGCTGCTTTGTAAAATTTTCCTTTGATTTTCAAAAGGTTCTTCTTATCACATAGAACAGTAGAGGCTCCTTTCTACTTTAGCCAACATGTATTTATTCTATTTGTAACATCTCCATCAATTTCCCCATCATGTTGGAAAATAGATCCCAAGTATCTAAAAGAATCTCTCTTTTGAATGTTATCATCACCAATCTTAACTCTGATTCCTCACCAATCCTTCCATAATATTCAGTCTTAATCAAAGTAAAAAGGAATGGACTCAAAGTTGAACTTTGATGCATACCAATGTTGATATCAACATAGTCAGTCTTCCCAGACTGTATCCTTACACAAGATGAAGCTCTATCATACACATCTTTTATGAGGTTAATGTATAGGACATGTACTTGTCTCTTCTCCAAAACTCTCCACAATATCTCCCGTGGGACAGAATCATAAGCCTTCTCGAGAATCCTAGATCAATAAAAATCATACGGAGGTTCTTCCTTTTAGCTCTGTAAATCTCCATTGTTCTCCTCAGCAAGTGGATGGCTTCCATAGTTGAGCGACCTGGCATGAATCCGAATTGATTCTTTTACTTTGGAAACTTGCCTCAACCTTCTTTCGATCGCATTTCCCAAATTTTCATAGTGTGACTCAACAACTTGATACCTCTGTAGTTTGAACAATTTTGAATGAAGTTATAAAAAGTAATAATAAAATTAAATAGGTTTACAAAACAAGTAAATGCTAGTCAGGTTTAATATCTATTCTATTTAGAATGTTGAATGAATGTGCGATATTTGTGATTATGTAGATTGGATATGCTATCTATCTAGCATAGTGCCTTGCTTGGAGAATGCAGTTCAACCCACCTACTATACATGCTTATATGGTTGCATATGCAGTTTGTGCGGTTACATTCTTGAATATGGGTTGCATCATTTAACTCTCAACAACCACTTACCTATCTCTCGTTGTAGAGTTCTCTCCAAACTGCTTGCTCATGACCTCGATGCATCCTCCTTATCATCATCTCAAACAATCTCTCCACGTTTGTTAAGGTAAGGGGAATCTCTGATTGTACTTGCCAAGAGCTTGTAGCTGCATTCATGAAGAAGGGAAGAAAGAAATCTTATATCGAAATTGACCTTTTCCTAACCATTTGACTCCGTGAGCAACGATATTCTCTTGGGAATCCTTCTTATTTTGATGTGATGATGGCTATAGTTGGATCTGGGATTGCATACGATCTACATTCTACTTCATTCCAACCAATGGGAGCCCCGATGGGCTTTTGGGTGATGTTAGGTCCCAGAATGTGGAACCTGCTCAACTTTTATCTATTCTGTGTCACAATGGAAATGCTAACACATGGAGTTCATAAGGATACAGGAAGGTTGCTTGCATTGTATCAAAAGGCATGATTTGATTTAGTTGAGTATAAAAGGGGTGAACAACAAAAAAGGTCTCACCTAATCTTGTATATGAGGAATGCTGGGGTTTGTCGCGCCCACGTGCACAAATACAGATATTCGAGCCTAGACACACGTATCCACCCACCCATGCATGCGCTTGTGCACATGCACCCACACATGCCTGCACACACTCGTGCACATGCATCCACACATGTATGTACGCACATGTTGGCACTTGCACTGTTGCACGCACTCGTTGGCACTGTGTCCTAGTCCTCAGGCTGTGACATGATGGATTTAGAAGGCGAGGAACTTTATATTGGTAGAAAACAAATTTACTTGGCAAGACGAAGATGTTTTTAAGGATGTCGGGGTGCGTTATTCTGCTGATAAAGGTGATCCATCGCACTACATCTTTGACAATAGTGGAGTTGAAAGCTCCTATTATCCCAAAATTTACTTCATATTACCTGGAGGTTTTTAGATGGTAACACTATTCTTTGGCGAATACCTTTTGTCCATCATGTACTCCCCTTTTTTTCTTCTCTTTAATAAATACAATTTAACTTTCCAAAGAAAGGTTCATCCATTTTCCCTTTTTATTGTATTTTGAATGTGTCTTCTAACTGTTGTTGTTTGACCATTTTGATGCATTATTTCTCATCCAAAGTGTAATGCCTGCTGTATATTTCTTATTGAATAGGAACACATAACTTTTTTTATGGTCGATCCATGTAAAAAAGTAAATGATATGCTATATTTTTAATCTTTAGAGCATACTGAGGTTTGAAATATCAATATTGATATCGTATTGGTCGCCCGAAAACAAATATATCGAGATATATCAACGATATCAGTGGAAATCTCAAAATGACATAGAATGCAATTTTTTTTCACAAATTAAGATCATCATGACTAGTCATTAAAACAATAAATAACATACAAATACGTATTTATATGCAAGAATAAGATGTATTTAACACACTAATACACATTATATGCTGGTTGTTAATGCTGACTGCGGAGATATATTCTAGACAAGGAAGGCCGTATCGATATCAATATCGTTTCGGTTCGCCCGAAAAAAGAAATATCGAGATATATCATCAATACATCGGTGGAAATGTCGAAAATGGCTCAAAAAGCCAATTTTTGCCCTTTTTTCAGAAATTAAGATCATCCAAGATATTAAAACAACAAATAACCTACAAATACACACTTATATCACACATATCGGTCATTTGTAGACCATATATCACACATATCGGCAATGTTCAAGAAGGCGCTATGCGGTATTCAGTTGAAAGGGTCACTGCATAGAGAGTATTATATATGCGGGAGAGTATGCGGGGAGTATGCGATTTTTTGCGAGGAGTATGCGGTTTAATGTTATTATGCGGATGTGGTTATTTGATTTAGATTAAATAAAAAAGGTTCTATCAGAAAAACGATCGAGTATGCGGCCACATAGGGGGTATACTCAGTCGAGTATGCATGTCAACTCGTATACACGGCCGTTTCATCATACTCGGAGCGACAAGGCTACCGAGTATGAGTATGTGGCCGAGTATGCGGCTTACTTGGTCGTTTTTCCGAACACTGCATATCGGTAGCGCACATATAGATCATATCAAACATATCAATGTTAATGTTGATTTTTGACTTATACATATTGGAAATGGATTTCATTCAAGTTTTTATAACTTGAAACACTACAAATATACACGTAGATAAGATATATAGATCATTTATGATGACTATGATCTTTATATTGCATATATCAGTCATATCGAATATATCGCTGATATTGTTAGTTGTTGAACTACTATATATATTGAAAATGGAGTTCATCCAAGTTCTTTGATCACTAAATAACCTACAAATGTGCTCTTACTCTCTTAGATCACACATATCGATCATCTATGAACCTTATATCGCAGGGGATTAAGGTTCAAGGTCTCAGAGTTGACATGACACAGGGCGACTGAGAAGGCGACTTCGAAGGCGTCTGTGAGGGTGAACGAGATGGAGAATGCGAAGGGAGTCTCAGGCGATCATCGACGGGAGGACTCATCGGTGAGGCCTACTTGGGGAGGTGGCGAGTCGGGAAGTAGTGTGTTGAAGAAGGTGGGGGTGCATGCGCATGCTGAAGGGGCGGGGGAAGGAGAAGAGGTAGTGGGGGGAGGCGGAACGTGGAAGTCGCTGTTGGACAAAGGAAAGAAGGTCTTCCAGCCCGGGGGGGGGGGCGTTGGCAGCGGAAGTGGTGGGGAATGGACCATCGTCTCTCACAAGAAGCCGGGCCGTCGGTGCTTCCGCTGCGGGGAAAGGGGCCATGGTGCTTCTTCTTGCCGGTTACCGCCTCGGTGCTTCTCGTGCGGTAAGGTGGGCCATCAGCAAGCTACGTGGAGGACGTTCCTTCGAAGCGAGTCCTATCGGGCGGCAAACGACTGTCGATGGTGGGTGCTCGGAAGGAAGAGCTACTGTCGTGCTTCAAGGGGGGCCTTCCTATGCGGACATGGTCAGGAAGACAAAGTGGGGGGGCGTGGAGATGAACGCTGAGGATGCTGCTCCTTTTAGCGGTGATTTTGGAGAAGAGATACGCTCTTGCAAAGGAAAGAGTAACGTGCGTGCTCCGACGATGCATGCAGCTATCGGTCACGTAGTAAGAAACGTCATCGACCTGGATATTGTATCTTCGCATTTACATGGGTTTTTTTGCCCGCAATTCGCGGGGGATGTAATTATACTTGATGACAGGCGATGCTGCGTTCGCAGTCTATCCGAAACTCAGATGGAGCGTTTGGTTTGCAATGGGGACGTCGGGAACGTGGTTTGGAGAAAGATGTGCTTCACGGATGGATGCTATAGTGAGGTGGAGGTTTGCTTGGCTGCGGTAAGAGGAGTACCCTTCCTCTCCTGGTCGACTGGGTGCTTGCGGAAGGCATTGAGCCGCTGGGGATTTGTTCGGGAAATCGTCGATGACGGTCTTCGACCGGGATCCGCGGTGGAGGAGACGAAGATTCTGTTTGAATGTACCAAGTCTTTCTTGGACAAGATCGGTGAGCGAAGTGAGTTTGTGGAGTTGAACGTGGGACGCTTCTCCTTCGCGATTGAGCTCACCATCGATGAACCTCCACCACCTCCGGAGGTTTCGAGACCGACGATGGTTACGGGGCCGGCGGTAGTCGAAAGGCCAAGGGGCACGTCGGGATCGTCGCTGGCGGTTGGGTTCCCAAGACAACCTCTCGAGCGAAGGGCTGAAATGATTGCGGGCACACGACGTTTCGAGAAGTACCCTCAACTGGTATATCTGTCGTCTGGATTATTCCCTCTGCAGTGTGACGTGGGCGAGGGGCTTGTGGACCCGTCTTCAGAGGTGTTTTATTCGGGTACTGCAGTGGGTTTCCCGGGCCCCTTCACGGATCCGGACTCCATATCGGGCGGTCAGGGTGGCTCCTGGGTTCTTTCGGATCCGGATGTCGACGTGGTGTTTTCGGACCCTCTGAAGTTACTTCACGTTCCTACCATCTCGGATTTCTCAACGCATATGCTGCAGTCGATGAACTTGCGGGACGCGATGGCGGGTGCCCCCCAGCGGATGCCCTTCTCTATCCCCACCATTCGCCTTGGGGAGGAAAGGTCTTGGCCGCTACTGTCCTCCGCCTTGGCCACTTCTACTCGGAGGTTGATGAAGAGGGGGACCCCTTGGTGGAGAGCATCCCTTCTCATGGTGCGGAGGCGGGGACTAGCGACAGAAGGAGCGGAAAGAGATATAGGAGGAGCAGAGCTAGGATGTCAAGGCCAGAGGCAAAACCCAGTTCTCCTTTCAAGGTTAGTGTGGCAGCGGCTGCTGGAGTTGCCCAGCTGCGAGGGTCGGACGAAAACTCCAAATGAAAATCCTTTCTTGGAATATCCGTGGCCTTGGGGTTCCAGACAAGCGGAAAATTATGGGTTCTAGAGTCACTGAATGGGAATGCGATATCATCCTTCTCCAGGAAACAAAGCTTCAGTCCATGACGGACGACGTTTGGAGGTCGTGCGGAACTGGTGGTCTGGATCAATTCAGAATACTGGAGGCTTCTGGGATTTCGGGAGGTTTGCTTGTGGCGTGGCGCTCCGCG
This sequence comes from Ottelia alismoides, assembly GCA_037367405.1. Lineage (NCBI taxonomy): Eukaryota > Viridiplantae > Streptophyta > Magnoliopsida > Alismatales > Hydrocharitaceae > Ottelia > Ottelia alismoides. The sequence goes on along the minus strand of JAZKJV010009040.1, from coordinate 155,195 downwards.
ACTTGGTCCTGTATCTCGGTGACTCGCGGTCGGCACGCTCTGTCGGTGGTCTTAGCCGGTACGTCCTCGTCTGATCAGCTGGCGGTGTCGTGTGTATATGGGCCATGTGATAGCGGGATGCAGGGTGAACTATGGGAGGATCTGCTGGAGGCTGGGAGGGCGGTCGGGGGGACCCCATGGGTGATGGGCGACGATTTCAACATCACACTGCTATCTGCGGACATGCCCGGGGGGAGAGGGGGTCAGGATGTCGGCTCCGCTGACTTCGCTGGCACCATTGATGTGCTCGGCCTTGAGGTGATGGATGCCGAGGACGTGGCCTATACTTGGAGGAATTTGAAAGCACGCTCGCGTCTCGATCGTTTTCAAAACCTAGATCCTGTTCCGATCATAACCCGGTGTTGTGGTGTTCTGGGGTTGCCCCGCCACAAAAGGGGCTTTTTAGGTACAAGAAATGCTGGCTGATGGAGGATGGCTTCAGGGAGTTAGTGGCATCGCACTGGGCTGAGACGATAACTTCGGATTCCGGTGCATTCAGGTTTGTTCAAAAGCTTGCTTCTTTGCGGGTCAGGCTGTCGTCGTTCAAGAAGGAAACGAGGGCTGCTAGGTGCGCAGTTAGAAATGCAGAGGAGGCGATTCGAAAGCTTGACGCGTTGGAGGACGAAAGGGATCTCACGTCCTATGAATTGGAATCGCGGGTGGCTGCGCAGAAGGTGGTTGCCATGGAGGACAAGAAGCGTGCCACAGAATGGAGGCAACGGTCGAGGATCTCTTGGATTAAGGAGGGGGACACAAATACTTCTTTCTTCCACCGTATTGCTAGTGGAAGGTGCAGGTCCAACGCCCTACAGTCCATCATTGTTGATGGGGTCAGGCAGGAAGGGATCAAAAACATGGGCTCAGCTGTTGCGGATCATTTCAGGGACGTTTCTGCTGCCACGATCCCGCAGAGGTGGAGGTGGCTGGGCTGGAGTACTAGGATTCTGGAGGCGCCTTCTTTTGATGTTCTTGTCCGTGATGTCACTCTGGAGGAGGTCAAGGATGCTGTGTGGGACTTAAACGCTGATGCTGCGCCTGGCCCCGATGGCTTCCCGATCTCCTTTTACAGAGATTTTTGGGATCTCGTCGGGCAGGAGGTCCTCGAGGTGGTTTTGGAGTTCTGCAAGGGGAATAGGGGGTTTGATGGTATCAACCGGGCGCTCATCATTTTGCTCCCCAAGTGTGCAGCGCCGTCCTCCATCGGGGACTTTCGTCCCATAGCTGTTTCGAACGCTCTTTATCTAATCACGGCTAAGGTTCTGGCCACGTGATTGGTTGGCGTCCTCGGAAGCTTGGTTTCACCGATGCAATCTGCGTTCGTTCATGGCCATCAGATTTCTGATTGCACGACGCTTGCCTCCGAGATCATAGCGGATTGGCGGAGGAGGGGCACGAGTGGTATCCTTTGGAAGGTGGATTTTGCAAAGGCATTCGATAGCCTTGATTGGAGATTTCTGTGGTCGGTTTTGAGGAGATTGCGCTTCCCCGATAAGTGGATTTCTTGGATGAGGCGCTGTATCATCACGGCGTCCTTCTCGGTCCTGATCAACGGTATGCCGGAGGGGAGCCGGATTCAACCTCGTAAAAGGGTGCGTCAGGGATGCTCCCTTGCACCAATGCTATTCATACTTGCGGCAGATGTGCTGGCTGATATGGGGGTTGGTATGATCATCCATGGTCTCTCTGGTGGCTACTCAAGGGGAGAGTTGCGGGTGCCGATTATCCAGTACGCGGACGACACTCTTTTCATCATTGAGGGGGTTATCGAGGAGGCCATCGGCATGGCCACGACGTTAGCGGTATTTTCCGAGCTGTCTGGATTATGCAAAAATGACAACAAATCTATGTTTGTCCCATTCGGGCCTGCAGAACATGTGGCTGATAGGTTGGCGGTGATCTTGGCTTCTGCGCGTGTTACTTTACCAATGGAGTACCTCGGCATGCCTCTGACTCTGGGGAGAGCGAGGCTTCGGGATTGGTTGAGGGTGGTGGAGAAGGTGGAACTGAGGCTGGCGGGATGGAAAGCCACTATACTGTCGAGGGGGGGAAGGCTGGTCCTGCTCAAGGCGGTTCTATCGTCCATTCCAATTTATTTTCTTGCTAGTCGCAAGATACCGAAGGGGATTCGTGCAAGGTTGGAAAAGAAGATGCGCACGTTTTTGTGGGGCAGTCATACAAATGGGCGAGGAGGGGTCCATCTGGTAGGTTGGGAGGATATCTTGCGCAGAAAGGATTGGGGGGGGGGGGAACTGAGTGTGAAATCACTTGAGCAGATGAATGAGGCGCTTTTACTTAAATGGGCTAGTAGGATGTGGGGCTCGGGAGATGACCTAGTCTGCATGGTGGTCCGCAACATATATGGGGTGAAGGGAGCGCCTCATTCTCAGCTACTTAATCTTGTGGCCATGACGCCTTTTTGGAGGGGCGTGGTGAAGACTTTCTTGAAGAATATAACTCTCTTCAGACCGGTTGTTGGGAGGGGGGAGACCTTTGCTTTTTGGGGGGATGATTGGTCGGGGTCGAGAGCTCTTTGCTCTCGTTTCCCCCGCTTATATGCCATGGTGAATGATAAGCTTTGCTCGGTGGCGGACTGCTGGATGGAGGGGTCTTGGTGGCCAACATTCTCCGCTAATTTCTCAAATCAGAGATTTGACGATTTCTTGGAGCTGCTTGACGCCGTGAGGAAGGTGGGGGCCCCTGGGGGGGGAGATCATTGGTGCTGGAAGAATGGGGAGTTCTCTGTTAAAGGGGCCTACGGGGCCATCTCCAGACCACCGCCGGCGAGCTCGGAGGTACTAAACAGGGATTGTGCAGCCATTTGGGCCCTTTGTCTTCCTGAGCGAATTGGGATCTTCCTATGGCTTCTTCGGCGGAAGAGGTTGATAATACGTGATCGACGCGTCAGGTTCCTGGGCATCGTTGCAGGCAAATGCTTAATTTGTGATAATGAAATTGAATTTGTGGAACACATTTTTTTAAATGCCCCTTGGTATCTCAAATTTGGCAGGAGGCTAATATTGATTGGTGCCGCTTCGAGGAGTTTCAGGCTTTCTGGAATTCGATCTACGCGAATGGGGCGAGACCAAGAAGGGAGCGGTTGTTCCCCATGGCGATACTATGGGCGGTCTAGCGTGGAAGAAATGAATTGCTATTCTCAGGCCAAAGGTTTTATGAAGATACGTGGGGATCTTTGCAAAGAGGGTGTTAGATGACTGGATGTTGTAATGCTCCTTTGGGTGTGTGTTGGGTGCTGTAACTTTTTTGTCTTTTGGCGTCTTTACTTTAGTTATTTAAATAAATTTTGATGGGACGGGCACCACCGAGTGTTTCCCCCCTACTTTGCAGACTTTCAAAAAAAAATGAACCTTATATCGTATATATCGATCATTTTGAACATATCAATGTTAATGTTGATTCTTGACTTATATACTATAGTGTATAGTCATTAGTCATAGATATTTTTTTAAGAACTGACAAGTAGATATTATCATATTGGAAATGGATTTCACTTAATTTCTTAAAACATGAAATTACTTGTAAATATACACTTAGATATCTTAACACATAATTATAGATCCAACTTCATTCATCCATGTTTCCTATGTCTAAAACATAAGATCCTACTTCATTACATGAACAAAAGACCTAACTCAATAATAAACAAAAGCCCCAAATTACATGAACAAAAGCAATGGAAGATCTAGCGATTTATTTCAAATTTTACAAAAAAGAAGATTACACATAAAATAACCACCATGAACAAAAGACCTAACTAATTTTGTATTTTATACATCAGTTAAGAGAAGATCATACCTCAAAATGCAATGGAATTATAGAAGAAGTGAAGCCTAGCACATGCAATGGAATTATGGAAGAAGGGGCGAAATGGCTCTTTATAACTGAAATGGGACCGAAACCTTATAAATTAAGAAACGAATATTCCCTTTGTCGGCGATATATCACCGACAACCAATATATCGTCGATATAATGGCGATATATCGCCGACACCGGGTAAGTGGATATACCATGGGATATCGAGATCCGGGGTTTGGCAAAACCGAAATATCAGTGAGAGATCGCCGACACGACCTTGTATGATTCTAGACATGCGATTTTAACTTGTTCGACACTAGATTTGTTTCATCTCTATGCCAAGGAGGGCGAAGGCTACCAATTTAAGAACCACCGTATGCACCCCCCTGTTGCACCATAGTTTACCAAACGTGGATCTCACTATTGGTCAGCGAGCCTGGGGGGATCTAGGGGGAGCATGTTTGCACCATACTCTACCAAACGTGGGTCTCACTATTGGTCAACGAGCCTGGGGGGATCTAGGGGGAGCATGTGCGCATTCCTAACAAACTCTAACTCTAAGAAACACCTTAGGGTGCAAAGATCCTTAGTAACAAACTGACTATCAGAAAATTCTTTTGCCTTCTTTATCCCTTGCACATCATCGCATGTAGCAAGTATATCATTAACATATACCATGATAGCAACCGTACCTCTGGGTGTTCTCTGCACAAATAATAAATGATCTGCATTTGACCTCTTGAACCCTTGCTTCTCAATCAAATTCGAGAGCTTTTGAAACCATGCTCTCGGGCTCTGCTTAAGGCCACATATTGCTTTATGAAGTCTAGAAACCTGCTGACACTCCCCCTCAGCAACAAACCCGAAGGCTGCTGCATGTAGACTTCCTCCTGGAGATCTTTGTACAAAAACCCATTTTTAACATCTAACTGATTCAAAGGCCAATCACGTACCACAACAACTAAAAGGACACATAGAGTTGAGAGATGAGAAACATGAGAGAACATGTCTTGACAATCCATGCCATAAGTCTGAGTAAATCCACGCGCCACCAATCTTGCCTTGAAGCGATCAAGACTCCCATCTGCATGATGCTTAATAGTAAAGATACATTTGCAATTGACAATAGATGCCCAGTAGGAGCAGATACCAAGCTCCAGGTACCAGATGATTGTAGAGCAACCATCTCTTCCTCCACAGCTAGACGCCAACGATCATCCTTCAAGGCCTCATGATAATTTCATGGAATCTCCACGACAGAAAGAACAACGACAAATCTTTGGAATTCCTCTATAAGACGATGAAAGGAGACCTGGGAAGCAAGAGGATAAAGTGTAGGTATGCTTTTGCTTCCAAACTACAATGGGTACATCCGGGTCATTGAGAACCTCCTCCATCCACGGGCCAGTCTCCTACAATGATTCCTGCGCAGATATATCTTCAGACCCATCGTTAGAAACACCGTTATCAGATCAAACCTAAGGTGTACTGGATGACAAGTGATGATCATGAGCAGATGCATGTCGACGAGTATAGAACTTTGATAATGGTGGAATAATGGGCACGTGAGGCTGTGTAGAAGGAGATGATGGAGGTAGAGGTGGTGATGGTGGTGGTGGAACAACATGCACAGGAGGAAGTGTTGACGGACTCGTAGGAGGAGGTGGCTTGTAAACCTCAACATCAGAGTCTGATGAAGCCAACCTGTCACCTGTAGGGGATAAATACATCACATACTCAAAAAATGTGACATCAGTGCTGATATAACATTTCTTGCGCAATGGATCATAGCATCAGTATCCCCTCTAAGTCTCGAAGTACCTAACAAACACACATTTGGCAGCTCTAGGAGAGAGCTTGTCAATACTCGAAGACAACAGGTGGACGATTGCAATAGGGCAAAAAACAAGGCCCTAAATGTCGGTTTCGATCACCATTTCAGTATCGACCAAAATAGAATTTTGATGGAATTTTGGTGGAATTTCGACCGAAATTTCGGTCATTTTTTGTATTAGGACCATGGCCTCAAATTTCAACGAAATTCGATCGAATTTCTGTCGAATATCGATATCCAGTCGAAATCGAAATTCGACCGAAATGACTGAAATATGGGGGTCCTAGTACAAAAAATGACCGAAATGACCGAAATTCCGATCGAAATTCCACCGAAATTCCATCGAAATTCTATTTTGGTTGATACTGAAATGGTGACTGAAACCGACATTTAGGGCCTTGATTAAGACCCCTATATTTCGATCATTTCGGCCATTTCGATCGAATTTCGATTTCGACTGGATATCGATATTCGACAGAAATTCGACCGAATTTCGTTGACATTTGAGGCCATGGCCAAAAACACGAGGAGTAAGTAAGAATAACTCATTCTCAGGGAAAGCCATGGAGAAAGGAATTTTCTCACCCAAAACAGATGAGGGCATGCGATTCACCATATAACATGCTGTAAGAACAACATCACCCCGAAATGAGTGTGGGGCACGACTCTAAATGAGAAGAGTCCGAATGACATCAAGTAGACGACAATGCTTTCTCTCTGTAACATCCAAGGTTTTAAAAAGCGTGAGGTGTATTGATGCGTTTTCCCAGTATTGCCTCGAGGCGTAGGCCTAGAGGCGTATCGAGGCGTAAGCCTCACTCGTGAAAGATTTTTTTCATAAAACATAATAAATTAATCGTAATTACAATATTCAAGTTCTAGAAATTAAATAGTTATGATTAAATAGATAACTCCATGACATTTCAAGTCTAAAATCATGGTTTAAACATCCAAGTTGTTATATAACTCTCTTTTTTTGGACTCTAAATTTGTAAGGAGTCAAGTAAATATAGATATGCAAGCACAATAATGGTAACTCTCTGTAAAATTTAAAGTTTTGAATAAAATTAAACTAAAGGGACGAGATATAACATATTATTTTCAAAATTAGGTGAGATATGTGTCATTCTATTGAGAAGGATAAGAGAGTAAGAAGTGGATCAGTGATCACTTTTTACTTTGAAATAAGGATTGGGGAATAAATTACTTGGAATATTGCATGTTATGAGTCATGACCAAACATTTTAATAAAGAAAGTATTTATGCTTGATTCACACTAAAGAGTAGAGGCATTAGATTTAAGTACTCAATACTCAATTTTGTGTTCATGATGATTTATAAAGAACACGCGTAACAAAGTAAAAATAAGGTTAATACTTTAATAAAGTAAAAAAATACTTTTCAGTGAATTGTGAGCTTAAGGACTTGAAAATACTTGTCCATGAACTATAAAAATCCCACAACCAAAAAGAAAAGAAAAACTATTGTAGAAAAAAAAAATCAAAAAATCAGCACACAAATGAGGCAGCGCCTTGAGGCACGCCTCGAGGCGTACGCCTCGAGGCGTGCCTCATAAGCCTCAAGCCGCATGCGTCACTGAAGCTGAATGAGGCTATAGCCTCGAGGCGTTTTCCCCTTAAAAACGCCTCGAGGCGTATGCCTCAACGCCTTAAGACGCGTTTTAAAAACAATGGTAACTCCATTCTCCTAAGAAATGTAAGCGCATGTTGTTTAATGACTAATACCGCGAGATGACAAGAAATGTGATAAAACATGTGTACAGAATTCCAAAGCATTGTCAGTTCTTACAAATTTCACTCAGGAAGAGAAAGCATTCTGCACTTCATTGATAGATGTTTTGATCACATCTCGGCTTCAGATTTATTCTTCAAGACTCGTGACAAACGAGAAAAATCATCACCAACAACAATGTAAAATCTATGTCCATGATGACTAGGAACACATCTCAGACCCCAAATATCTATATGAATAACTCAAAAAGGGAGCTACTACTCCGACTCTAATGACTAGGAAAAAGCAGAACGATGATGCTTTCCCAACTGACACGTATCACACTAGAAGGATGAACTTGGTGAAATCTACGACAAAATATGACATCCTCTGAGAGGTAGGTGAACAAAATGAAGGTGCCAAGTGAAGGGAGAGGCTGGTCCTGTTGAATGAGAGGATATGTCTACATAGGGAGTTCGGATCAGACGATAGAGATCACTTTGTTCACAGCTACAATCAATCACACTGCCCGTAAAAAATTCCTGAAAAATAAGAGAAGATGGGTCAAAAACAGCTCGGCAGTGCAAATCGTTTGTAATATGACTAGTGGATAATTCATAGAAAAATCAGGAGCATGTAACACATTTTGCAGACACATCGAAGGCGTCAAACTGAGCTCCCCCTATCCTATGATCGGGGATGATGAGTCCCATCGGATATCACAACTGTTCTCCATAGAGGAACCTGTCTATATGCTGTAAGCTGATCTCTATCTCTACATAAATGATGTTTCATCCCGGAATCCATAGTCCACTCTGTAATCTCGTATCTATGACAAGATAAGCATGAGTATTACCTGAGGTACTAGCCGTAGCAGAAGTACTGGCAGAGGTGGAAGCTGCTACATCTCAATGGCCTCCTGGAGATGGTGAAAAAGCATGAGGCATGATATCCCTCAGTTTGGCTACGAGGTCATCAAACCTCTGATCTAAAGTAGGAGCAACTAGAGACTCAACCTGCTCCGCTACTCGAACTGATGCTAGAAAACTATGCTTGGATGATTACAGTAAGTGCATGGCTGACGAATGTGACCTCCTCTACCACAAGGTCCACGTCCACGAAAGAAAGAAGAGCCTTTTCTGCCCCGGGAGGCTGCCATTGGCGAAGAAGTCTGCTAGTAGAAGTGGACGGGACAATAATCCTGCTAAGCATGTGGAAAGCTTCCTCCATGGGTGGAATAATAGCATCTGCGAGAATCTGGGAGCGAGTTGCATCATATTTAGGATCGTGGGCTGGTAGGAATACACCAATTATGGTGGCATTCCTATATCTCTTCTGCTGCTCTGGAATAGCCATAAGGAGGAAGCTGTGGAGCTTCTCAAACATCTCAGGCATGGCCTCAAATTTCAGCGAAATTTGGTCGAATTTCTGTCGAATATCGATATCCAGTCGAAATCGAAATTCGACCGAAATGTTCGAAATGACCGAAATATGAGGGTCCTAGTACAAAAAATGACCGAAATGACTGAAATTTCGGTCGAAATTCCACCGAAATTCCATCGAAATTCTGTTTTGGTCGATACCGAAATGGTGACCGAAACCGACATTTAGGGCCTTGATCTCAGGTAAGGATGTACACAACGAATGAAGAGGCCGCCCGTTCTGCTTGACAATAAATATATCATGCTGGAGTTGGAGGATCTTGGTCTCATTCATCGCCTGAAAATAAGTTGCTGCGAGGATATCAGACATCGCCTTAGCAATGGACTGATGTATCACGTCATTGGCGATCTTTATCGTCAATGTACCTAAAAGCCAAACTTTGGTGTATGCATCATCCGTCTTCCACGAGGCGTTAACCCCAGTTTTCTCCTAGGTTCCTCCTCGATAAGAATATGCTTCTTATTATTATACATGGCCTCAAATTTCAGCGCAATTCGGTCGAATTTCTATCGAATATCAATATCCTGTCGAAATCGAAATTCGACCGAAATGGCCGAAATGACCGAAGTATGGGGGAGCTAATACAAAAAATGACTGAAATGATCGAAATTTCGATCGAATTTCGATCGAAATTCCGTTTCGGTAGGTCACCGAAATAGTGGTCGAAACCGATATTTAGGGCCTTGCTATTATACTTCATAAGGTTCGTGAACTGCATAGCCCAGAGCTCATAGTTTATCCTCTCCATATTGACAATATGCGTTGGACCTCTGAATACGCCTGTGACGGGTACGTCGATTTGTTTTTTGACATATCGCCGGATGGAGATCGCTAGGGTTTTATAGACCAAAGGATGAATGTCTACTCACATGTGTGGATTTGAATGCATATGCAGACTTATGCACTCAAATTCATCAACCCAAATAGACCTCAATATGAGCTGGAGGTCAACGACGAGATATAGAGACCAATCGGAGTGGCGGGCATGGCCTCAAATTTCAGCGAAATTCAGTCGAATTTCTGTCGAATATCGATATCCAGTGGAAATCGAAATTCGACCGAAACGACTGAAATGACCGAAATATGGGGGTCCTAGTACAAAAAATGACCGAAATTCCGGTCGAAATTCCACCAAAATTCCACCGAAATTCTGTTTTGGTCGATACCGAAATGGTGACCGAAACCGACATTTAAGGCTTTGGTGGCGGGGGCTGTTCAGTGGCTACAGGGGCCAGCAACCGAGAGGGAAGACGAGCCTGCAGTGGCGGTGGCTCGGCTCGGCTCAGCGTCAATGAGGGCGGGGCTAGCATCGGCAAGAAGTAGCCAGCCCGATGGCGGCTCGGCGGAAGGGTGGCGGCTGCTTTCGGAGAGAAGGGGGGGGGGTGACCGTGGCGCCTGAAGGGGAGAGAGGGGTGGCGGGTGTGGGTTAGGGTACGAAGCTTCGGTCTAGGATCACGGCTCTGATACCATGTTGGGAAAAATAGAAGAGTTGTTTATTCCTATTAACCCTATGCTCTCTTATATAGAGGAGAGCCCTATGGGTACATTACATAAGACGGAAAGAAAGAAATAAAATAAATGAAAATATACAGAGAACATAAATATATCTCTACACCTTCTACCGGACACGTGTACATGTGGCGAGCGTGTTTAGATCTTCTATGCATGGATCTTGGGATTGGTAGTGTCGTCTTGTTGTGACGTCTTCTCTGGGTGATATATCTTGGATGGCTATGAAACTTGAATAGTCCTTTGGCTTATCAGAGACAAAAACTTCCATATACTTGCCTTTGTCCGAGTTTCTTGTTTGATCATATCATATGTGCAGATCTCAATGCAAATAATATATTTTCTCCAATGTTTTATCCTGTAGGATTGGGAGTTATCTCTGGCTAACAACTAGTGTACGTGTATCAAAATTTTCCTTTATGAATTGTGAATGTGTTTTATAACTGTTTGACCATTTAAGTCCGAAGTGTCATGCCTGCCGTATAATATTGTGGAATATGAATGGTCAACTTTGTTTTATAGTCAATCCAGATTGAAAAATGAATGAGATGCTATTTTTAATCTATCCAGCACTTTGAAGTCAACTTTCTTTCTACTTGACGAGGGTGCATGTGGTGAGTGTTATTTGTAGCTCTTGTACGCAAGGATCTTGGGTTTGGCAGTGGAGTGCTGTAACATCTTCTCTGGTTAATATATCTTGGATAGTTATGAAAATTGAGTAGTCCCTTGGCTTAACAACGACAAAAAAATCCCATATACTTGCATTTATCCGAGCTTCCTTGTTTGATCATATTGTATATACAGATCTCAATGTAAATTGCCCAAATGTTGTCCTTTAAAGGTGGAAGTTATTGTGCTAGTGTCGTCGGCTAACGACTTTTCTACATCAAATACTCCTCCCATTTTTTCCTTATACAATTTATTATTCCTCAAATAAGACCAAATCAAATTTGCCATTTTATCAATTGTGAATGTGTTCTATAACTGTTGTTTGATCGTCGATGCATTGTTTCTTGCCCCACGGGTAGTGACTAGTGCATGCTCTATATTTCTTGTGGAATGTGAATGGAAATCGTGTTTTATAATCGTACCAGGACTAAAACTGAATGAGTTGCTATTTTTTTAATCTTTAGAGCACACTGAATTGAGATTTCATTTTATGTGATAGGGTGCATGGGGTGATTGTTGTTTATAGCTTTTCTTTGCAATGATCTTTGGGTTTGTTGTAACGTCTTCTCTGGTTGATATATTTTGGATGGCTATGGATCTTGAGTAGTCCCCTGGCTTATCAACGGCAAAAAATCTTCCATATACTTGCAGTTGTCTGAGTTTTCTTGTTTGGTCATTTTTGTCTTATGTACATATCTCAATGTAAAATATAATTTCGCAAATGTCTTGCCATGTAGGAGTGGGATTTATGGTGATGATATTGCTATTTCTGGCTATACGAAGTTAAACATACTTGATGCCTCTCAAAAGCACCAGTGCACTATCACTTCTGGAAGTTCTTTGCGTACAGCTGCATTTCCTCGTAGCCTTTTCCCGTCTGGGAAATCTCTTTTGGGATGCAGAAATCTATCATCACAGTCTGGTGAAAATTCTAGTATTGAAGACACTGATCTTTACGATGAATTTTCTGGATTAGATGCACCTCCTGAAGCTGATGGGATCAAAGAAATAAATGTAGTTGAGCAGCATTTGGTTTCTGAGTCTTTGGACCAGGAAGAGGACACATCAGATTCAGAATCTGTTGACGGAGATCTTGATCTGCCAGGTCCTGAAGCAGAAGACACCGTGAAGAAAGGTGCAATTCCTTCACTCTTCAAGGTGGTCATGAATGCATCAAGCCAATCTTTAGACAGTGTTCTTGACAGATATGTCAAGGATGGACATACTGTGGAACATACCGAGCTCTCCACTACCATGCTGAATCTTCGCAAACGACGCCTCTTTGGGAAGGCATTGAAGGTTATAAATAATATTTGTCTTATTCATTTGCTAATTGGTTTGTTCACACTAAGGTTTTTTTATATTTGATGTGCTGTCACAAGCCCGATTACAGAAATTCGAAAAATAAATCATAATAAGTGGTGGTATTTGCAAATACAGGCTCTATACACTTTTTGCACGTTTTTATGTTCTGCTCTAATAGTTCTTACCGTTTTAATTTAAAAGGGTTGACTCTCAATTGTTATTTTGTGTGGATTTGAGATTTATTATCACCTATAAACATGTCACCCTTCAAATTTCAAATCAATTATCTCCTCCATCAAAAGTGCTAATTTTCAATGGTCTAAATATTGCTGAAATTTATCTTACTTAGATAGGACATGTTAGGAAATTCTTACTTTAATGAACTAAAAAATGGTTATTTTCCTATTATTGATGGTAATTCACAAAATCTCAAGTTCAAATACAATTTCTATGTGCATCCAAAAGCAGTGGCACAATGAGTTGACTACTACCTGGGGTTAGCCCCATTTGACCCCCTCTTACACACAAACATCCAATGCCTTTTTTTCTCAGCATATGTCTAGAATAGTGTCTTGCGCCTCATGCATTTTGGACCCTCTAGCACCTCATGCATTTTATAGAGGCTGTGCACATGCTACATGCTTCAGTATGAGGGATGCAAACAGATAGATACTGATACACATATTATGTGTGTTACCATATCCTTATATATTTTTAGATATGAATATGTATGTCAATACAGATATTGACAGATATAAACTAAGTCACCATATCCTTAAAAAAATGAGTGCTGATGTAAAGCGAATACTGATCGTCATGGCTTTAAAAAATGCGCCTTGAGGTGTCAGGGCGTAAGCCTTAAGACAGTTTCCATGAAAATTGCCTCGGGGCAATAGCCTCAATCTGAATATCCGAGATATAAGCCTCACAGATTCGAGGCGATACCGAGGCGCTCGAGGCAGTACCGAGGCCCTTTGGTCTTATGTGCATTTTTCTGGGCAAATAAATAACAAAATATATAAAGGTAAACTTTTACAATAATATTAAAGCTATGGAACATATATTAGTCCCAAGTATACTAGTCACAATCACTATATATATATATAATATTATTGGTCACGTCTGTCAACAAACCTTGTATATTGAACGAAATCTATATGTACACACATATGTTAGTCAGATTTCCTCATATATATAAGGGAGACTGAGCCCTGTGTGCATATATATAGAGAGAGATAAGGGAGGCTGAGGCCTATGTGCAACTATGTTGCTGCACCCGGGTCCTCCATCGTCGGATGAAGCAAACCCCCACCGTTCGATGAGTTTGCTGAATGGACCCCCAAACCCATGTAGTTCCACCCCTAGATGCATCTCTCCTGCAGTTCTCGCACCCCACCCCCACCCTGACCCCCCACCAACATCCCTACTGCTCATGTGGGCCCTCTCCTCCTCTCAGCTCTCTTGTGCGTTGCCGCGAAGGTGGATTGACTCCGTCGAGGAGACTCCCCCGCAGCCCTCACTCTGAGACTCATTTTGTCGGTGCCATCCCGCTCCGAGACTCTTCTTCTCTTTGGCACAATTGGGAACATGTAGGCATACTGAATAGCTATGGCAACATGAACAATTTCAACTTGTAATTTCCCCAGATGTTCGTACATACATCCAAACGAACATCGTCAAGTTGCCTCCTATAGAAATAAATAAAAGAAATAGATTTGGATCAAAATTGGAACCAATTATCCACTGAATTATTACCTTAAATTTGCATGTAGTTTGATAATGTCCTTTGCTCCCGCAACTTCCACATGTGCGTTGCTTTATTTCAACTTGAAAAGAAGACACTTCGAGACTAGATTTCATTCTCTCAGCTTTACACGGCCTCCCTTTAGCTTTAACGCACAATGGATCACAAATATCAAAATGGTCTCTTAATTCAATGGTGGGATTTATATCAAAATCCATGATTTTGATAAATGGACATAGTTTCCATATAAAATCCAGTACAAGAAAGTAGCAGCTTCAAGATACAAAAAATATTTCAAATACTATAAACTATTTACTAGTGAAATGTCATCCAGTAAAGCAGAAGCTAGAACAACAGAACTATAGCTTTCTTCTTCATGACTGCCTTTTTTTATGCGTGGTATCAGATGGAATCAGAACCACACCTCTGAAATAACAGGAAAACGACATCATTAATCTATCATTGATCTTAATATATGGCCTATACAACATCTAATTTATGTAGAATTGGTAAAAAATGAATACCGATTAAGAGAAAAGATAACGAATCTTATGGAAGGTGGAATTTCACAGTTAGATTCACTTAACGAAGTTTAAAAAACCATTAAATATAGTAAACCAAAGCAATTAAAATCAATGTAACCTCTAATAGTAGAATATGTTTGAATCGGTTTAAGAGACTAAGAGAAAATTGTGGTTTGGAATAGATTGAAAAAATTGTATGTTTTTCTGCATGAAATCGTGCCCCTTTTTTTAAGTCTAGTTAATCTTTCTCTATCATAGGTGTCGCTGATAGGATTTGCTTTCAAAGCAAAAAAGTATGAAATCACTAATTAAGAATGTTGGGGGTGTTTGCTACTTGATATCATAACCATGGAGAAAATCAATACTTTATAGTTGAATTAGGGCTCGTGTGGGGGGGAATAGGAGACCTTGCTGTAGCAGCAGTGAATGTTGAGCCACTGTGGTGGGGAGGGGGAGGTGTAGGATGGCACCGACGAGATGAGTCTTGGAGCGGGGGCTGTGGGGGGAGTCTCCTCGTTGGAGTCGATCACCCTTCGTAGCAGTGCCCAGGGGAATTCAGAGGAGGAGAGGGCTGACGTGGGTGCGGGGGCGGTATGAGCCATTGGAGCGACGACTGGAGGGTCAGGGTGTGTGTGGGGGTGGGGTGCGAGGGTTGCGAGAGAGATGCATTTGGGGGAGGAACTGCAGGGGTTTTGGGCTCCATTCAACATACTCATCTAACGGTGGGGGCTGGTTTCATCTAACGGTAGTTGAGTTGGTGAAACAATATAGCTGCACATGGGACTCAACCTCCTTACTCGTAATTTTCAGAAAATGTATTATAGTATCATTATATGTTAGTACAGAAATATATTACTTCGTACATATATATTTTACAGTTATATTACAATTATCACCGCATCAAAGAAATCATGCGAGTGTATAATGGCTATTTTTAATTAGTATGAACAAATTTTATATCGACAAATAATATTCAATTGCTTCATGTATCACTATAATGAGTAAGGTATATGTTCAAGAGGCTGTATATTTTCGTAAAAATATTCAGAATTCACTTGTTTACAACATTAATATTACATAATCACAAATTCAAACCAGCATATATGGTTAATATATTATATTGTGTATATCTATTCATTTTGGTAATATTCAAGTTTAGAATTTATGATATATATTTTTAAACATTCAAGGTTTAAGATTTTATGACAATATACTTATGTTTAATAATAGTTTTTCCATGCATTTTCTGTATAAACTAAGGTTTACTTATGGTTCGCCTCAATACCGAAAAACCGCATCGATCCGCCTCATGATTTTTAAAGACTTGCTGATCGCATATGGATAATATTTGAAATGCTTTATGCATTATCTCTCAAATTTTATATCGGCAAATGATATTCAATTGCTTCATGTATCACTATAATGAGTATGGTATATGTTTAAGAGACTGTCTATTTTTGTAAGAGTATTAGGAATTCACATGTTTACAATATTAATATACATAATTTCAAATTCAAACTAGCATACATGATTAATATATTATAGGGATATTTACCCAGCGAACCCTGAAATCTTTCAAAATTACCTCTACGACCTTTGAATCATCGATATTTCTCCCTAGACCCCGTAATCTTGCTCCGTCTTACCCTATAGACCCTACCGTTAATTTGATATTTTTTAAGTTAACTTGTTTGGGTTTAAGTTGAGTTAATCTAACCCTAGCAAATCCAAGGGCCCTCCTTTCTTCTTCTCTCCCCCTCCTTCTTCTTCCACACTCTATCCTTCTTCTTCCTGCAATCCCCAGCACCAGATAGAAGAACAACATCCCCATGATGAGCGTGCCGCGGGATGCAGGTGACATGAACCCGAGCGCCGCGAACGTGATGGTGACCACGACCATCCCGAGTATCTGCACACCATCGCCAACCACCACGCAGAGCAGGACGGGGTCATGCTGGAAGCTGCAGGGGACGACCTCGAAGCCGACGACCATGTAACCGGGGGTGACGGAGGAGGGGGAGGAGTCGGGGACGATTTCGGCAGCGTCACCGACGACCATGTAACCGG
The DNA here is from genome assembly GCA_037367405.1 of Ottelia alismoides. Lineage (NCBI taxonomy): Eukaryota > Viridiplantae > Streptophyta > Magnoliopsida > Alismatales > Hydrocharitaceae > Ottelia > Ottelia alismoides. The sequence goes on along the minus strand of JAZKJV010009040.1, from coordinate 138,516 downwards.
GGGTGACGGAGGAGGGGTAGTAGACGTCGTTGGCGCGGATGCCGAGGGGGTAGCCGGTCCAGTGGAGGGTGAAATCCTTGCGCATGTAGCGGATGGCGGGGAGGTTGTCGAGGAGGAGGTTGACCTGGTAGACCTCGTCGATGTGCTTCTGGAGGAGGGTGGCATCGTGGGGGGAGAGGGGAGGGGTGGAGCAGAGGAGGAGGTCGGACTGGTTGGTGTGCATGCGAAAGCGGAGGTGTGGGATTCGAGGAGGAGGCGGAAGTGTGACTCGAGGCGGAGGAGGGAGGCGGAGAGGAGGCCGGAGTCGAGGGGAGGGGGGGAGGGGAGGGAGAGGAGGAGGGAGCGGAGGGAGGAGAGGAAGGAGGGGTCGGCGAGGCTGTGGTCGTGGAGGAACTGGAGGATGTCGAGGAGCCACTGGAGGGCGAGAGGGGAATGGGAGGAGAGGAAGCGGAGGGCCTCCTCGAGGCGGAGGACGAGGGAGAGGAAGGAGGGGAGGTCGGGAAGGGCGGGGGAGGAGGAGGGTAAGAGGGAGGGCTCGAGGCCATGGAGGGCGTCGAACACGCGGAGGACGGCGGCGGCGGGGCCGACGGCGCGGTCGATGAGGGAGTTCGGACGGATCCGCTCGGAGCGGGCGGACGGAGGAGAGGAGGGAGGGGAGGCGCTGCCGGATGTCCGAGAGGCGGGAGTCGGCGGAGGACAGGGAGAGGGAGAGGGACGGCACGGTGGGGTTGAGGTTTCGAGGAGGACGGCGGGGAGGGCCAAATCCAAGGGGAAATGGCAATGAATGTAAATTTAACAAACAAATTGGGTATAATGTAAACAAATATAACGGAAGCCGGTTAGTTTTAACGGACAAATGGATGGGAGTTAACCAGAGGGTCTGCACGGTAATGGTTAGCAAGATTACGGGGTCTAGGGAGGAATATCGATGTTTCAAAGGTCGTAGAGGTAATTTTGAAAGATTTCAGGGTTCGCTGGGTAAATATCCCTATATTATATTGTGTATATCTATTCATATAGGAAATATTCAAGTTAAGAATTTATGACATATATTTTTGTGAACATTTGAAGTTTCAGATTTTATGTCAATATAATTATGTTTAATAATAGTTTTTACATGCATTTCTCTATAAACTAATGTTTATGCCTCAACAACCTTCAGGCTTACACTTCGCCGCAATAATGAAAAACCGCCTCGATCTGCCTCATGTTTTTTATAGACTTGTTGATCGCATACAGATAATATTAGAAATGCTTTATGTATTATCTTAAATATACATGTATTGGATGGAATACACATGATCTAAATATATTAAATGTAGTTATATCATAGTAATTATACCAATTACAGTGAAAGAATGTTCTTACTTCAAAAATCTAGTGGTAGTGCAGTGTGCCTACCACCCAAAAAAATCAGAGTTCAAACCCTCCTTGTGGGGGTTGCGGTAGGTAGTCGACATCCACCGTAAAAAATACTCAGATCTTTCGACATGGACTCGAGCAAGGGTCCATATAGCCGACCTTACTTAAAATGAGAGAAGAATTCACAAAGAATGCATAATTTATGTTATATATGGTTAAAAATAAATCTAGAACTATATCTATATACAATGTTGCAGAAGTTGGTATTCGTGAATGGGTCACTGAATAAAGAATACTCGTTATTCGGGAGAATATACAAAATTATCTAATTATGTATTTTTTCAATTATTTTAGATATAGAAATTATGTCTAATATACATTCTCATATATTTATACATATATGGTGATCAATCAACATAATCCAAGATAAAGGAACCAATTAAGAAGTTACATATATTGCACAAGTTACCTTTAAATTTTTTTAAAAACCTAGCAATCTGTTGAAATAGTCGACAACATATTCCACAAAATACCCGAATATTCGGAAATGTTTTGGTTGGGCTGAATATTGATGGAATATAGTCTATTCAGTCGGTGAGCCCCCCCTGCTTCGCATATTCAATTCGAATATTCAGTTCATTTGGTCGAATATTACAACGGTGTTTATATATGAAAACAACTATACATTTACTGATACAGATGTTTGCGTATATCAAAGTAATATCTATATCCGTATCCATTTTAAAACGTATGTGAATACGATGGAGGATAGGATAGTCATATATCCCTATCCGTTTGCATTTCTATTGAGTACGAATGTGACTACATGAGTTGGGTTTGTTGAGCTTTTTCGGGAACGATGGAGGCTAAAATGGTTTTATTATTATATGCCATAAATGAGAGGATTACATACATCACAAAGGGCCTTTATGGGCAAAGGGTTACCAACCTTGGGTGAAGTGGATCGGGTACTCAATCTGACCTAGCACGTATGGGCAACCCAATGGGTGAGATGACGTGGGTCGATTGTGGGATTGGGTTAAATTTTGAACTGAAAATAGAACGAAAACCAAAGCATTGGATGGGAATAGAGGGAGGGTATGGGTGGAGGAGTTTAATGCTTGTCAAAATGAGATAATGCTCACCATTCTAATTACTTAGGTAGAGGGGGTTAGCATTGACTCGAATGGTGAGAGCAGGGATCTATCATTGCCTTTGTCGATGGGAGGGAGGCGATGCCATCGTCAGTATGCTAGTATTTTATGGGCGATTCGATATCTTAAATGTGGTAGTGGTGATCACTTCATGAGGATATGTAAGGGATAATTGTGCTTCAATTGTGGCATGTCATGCCATCATCAATCTAATTACTTAGCGAAGGAAGCATGGAGGAGGAAGTCATGGTGTCCGAGGGTTATGCTAGTGATGTCTTGAAGGATACTAAAAACTTATGGCTATTGTTGGGCTCCTCTTTTGCTGGATATAACGTGAAGATTAGGGATTCATTGTGTGCTTGCTAGCAACATCTCTGAAGGGCAAAGTCCACAATTCCACGATGGGGTGGAGTTATGTGCTAAACGATGACTCTTGTTGATCGTAGGGATCCCCTTGAGATATAGAAGTATCCAATGATTTAAGTGGCACAACGCCACTGGGAAGGTTTGAAGCGGTTCAAGATGGCCCGGGGGGAGGCTATGGACCTCCTTATGGATGTTTTACACCTTCATCACATGCTATTTTCTTTGTGCACCTTCAAATCAGTTGTTTTGAGTTCATTGTTGGTGTGGTGGAGGTCTGCGAATTTTCACTTCTACTGTTGCAGCCCCGCTGTTGGACCATTATCGGTAGTAGAGGGCTCCGTGAAGGGGGGTTTTGATGCCACGGAGGCTATCGTGACGAAGGATGCTTATCAAGGTTGGCGGTTGCGGAAGAAGAAACACCTCAATTATCACCGCCTTTTCCGCTATTGAGAAATTTTCATAAATTTAGGATTGGCGGATAAATGCGGATCTAGGTTTCCTTTTGTTAAAGAATTTTTTGGATGGTAATTGGATCTCTTTAGGATCCAATTGCCTTGCTCTTATGTTAGGTCCCATACTGACAACTGATGGGTCTTTGGTGTATTGGCGGGGTTATATATAGAGCCTATCACCCATTGTAATCTTTGAAAAATATAAAAGAAGATTCGATCCTTAGTGGTTTTCTGCCGTGGTATCATCTGACTCCTTAGGGAATAGGATTCCATATAAATATTGATGTTTTGTCTTTGTTCTTGATTCCATTTTTGTTATTTTGTTTATTTTCACACGGTATATGAGTAAGACGGTTTTGGGTTTGTTTTTGAGATTCGATCTATATGTTGTTGCATCGTTTGTTCCTTGTTCTGGAAATCGTTGATATTTTTGTTGGTTATTATCCTTTCCATGATCATGTGGGTATTGGCATCCAATGAAGAGTCATATTTTGTGAACCATGGTAGTCTTGCACAATAGATCACTGCATGTTGTGAGTTCATTGGTGCAATCCTAATCAGAAGGTAACAAATTCTTAATCTGAGGAGTTCTTTGAGACCTAGCTCATAAAGAAGAAGCGATGATAGAGATCGAGATATGAGGATGGCAGCTTCAGACATCCAATGGTGCAACAAGGCAACAGAGCTGCGATGACATGCGCTATTTACAGCACACAAGTTGGAGCAACAAAATCCTAATTCCCTACTCGGATTGCGATAGACAAATTAGGGGAGTAAGATTGGACCAAATTCTTCGGGAATACCTGTCCTGGAGCCATGAGAACCAAGTGGAAGAAAAATGGAACTAGGAGATCCAACGAGGCAACACATACGCCAACTTGCTGTAGAGGCGGCAGCAACTTCTGTACATTTTGGTTTCTCCAAACAGCCACCCCCAGGTGTTGTGAGGGTGAACTAAGAAAATGGGTTCTAACTGTGGAACCCCACCATAAGAACAAGAAGTAGCGGGTGCAACACGTTAGTCTTCTCCATTTGGATCCATAGGCCCATTCTTCTGTAAAAAATGGGGTTCAAAGCTCCAAGCACATGGCCCATTTCTTTTTCACGCTTTCTCTGGAAGCTCAACAAGGCAGCTGCTATTGCGAGAACCACCGAAAAATAATGGCTGGAAAAAGGGGAGACAAAAACCAACAAGAAAATGACTGGTTGAAATAGAAAAAAACTCAGCAATCCCTTTCTGAAGAAAGGGAGATTGTTGACAGTCCACAGAAGATCATTAAATGAACGTCATGATTGATATTTATTTATTATATCCAACATCAAGGCTTCTCAACTATAACATTCAAGTATAAATGCATAATAATCATGAAAATCAAACATAACAAGTATAAGAAATTAGATAGCCTAATTATGATATAAGAATAAACAAGTAAAAAGTATTCGACTTAACTGCAAATCTATAATACATGATTAAATGAGTTTGCAATAAACACTAATCAACTATAAAATAATAAAGACTGGTTTTTTTGAATTTAATCTGAGTTGACGAAGCAGATGGAGAAGTGGAGGGCCTGGATGCATCTCAGCTCGAGCACAACAGATTGTTGTGTGGTAGCTCATTGCGACAAATAGGAACGGAGGCATCACTGTGCATGAGCAAAGGGAGGTTGAACTCCCGTCGATATAGCCCTGGGGTTTCGGGGCAGGGCGATCATAACAACATCAGGTTTAGGATATTCACAACTTGCAAGTAAAAGGGTAGGGAAGACTATTGTTCGATAGTGATCTCTTTGCAATGATTAGATACCTCTGATCCTTGTCAAAAGAATTATATATCTGTGTACCGTTTGGTCTTTTTATTGTTCTATGTTCCGTCTTATGTAATTTACCCATAGGGTTTTCTCTATATAAGAGACCCTAGGGTTTTCTGTAATAAACACAATTCTTATTTCTTCTAACATAGTATCAGAGCCTATAGCCTAGGCTCTCCACCCGCTGCCCCCCTCCCCTTCCGCCGCCGTCTTCGCGCCTCTCGGCCCCAACCCCCGCCGCCATCTTCGCGCCTCTCGGCCCTAGCCCCCGCCTCCATCGGGCGCCGCCCTCCCGCCCTGGGCCCCGTTGCCCTCCCGCACCCAGCCCGCCTCCAGCCCCGACCCCCCCTCTCTCTTCACCGCCGGCCTTGACCTTGCCGGCATCCCCTCCCCTGCGGCCTCCTTCTTAGCTGCCTCCATCTTATCTATGGATTTGGGTGTACAAGTCTACATACGCACTCTAATCCTATGCAGTTTGTGTAGACATCTATTTCTCTGTCTACAAACCCTAGTTCTTCCTCTGCGACGATATGTCAGAATCAAATGTTGATATGCCATCCGTTGGCGCTTTCAAAGGTCCTGCGCCAATAGTAAAGATGGATGGATCAAACTATGAGCTCTGGGCGATGCAATTCATGAGCCTCATGAAGTCAAATGGTAAGAAGCACATTCTTACCGAGGATGAGCCGACAGAGAAGACATGGATCTATGCCTTTTGGGAGGCTGATGACTCGTATGCCAAGGTCTGGCTCTCAGGCACGTTGTCAATGGAGATTGCTAATGATGTTCTCCATCAGCCCACCGCTAAAGCGATGTGGGACATTCTCGGAGCGACATATTCCCAGGTCCGAAATGAAACCAAGATGCTACAACTTCAGCATGACATATTCACCATGAAGCAAAATGGACGACCACTTCATTCCTTGTATACATCCCTTAGGGGGATGTTCGAGAAACTCTAAAACACTATCCCTCTGACGGCAACACCCGAGCAGCAGAAGACATTTCGTAATGCTACCATGGTAGGCATCCTTCTTGCGGTTCTTGATCCAAAATATGATGCGGCCAGATCACAGATTCTAGCAGATGCTACCATTCCTCCTATGGAGGAGGTCTACCGGCGGCTTAGCCGCATCTCAGTTCCCTTCAGCACGTCTACACCACCTCCCTCTGCGATGGCTGCTTCCAGAGGAAGAGGTGGCTCCTCTTCTTCATTCCGTGGCCGTGGCCGTGGAACTGGAGGTCGTGGTGGTCGATCCCGTCCACCTTGCAGTTTTTGTCATCGTACGGGTCACTCAGAGGATACATGCTATTCTAAGCATGGCTTTCCAGCATCTGCAAGGGTGGCAGGACATGTTGCATCTCCATCCTCTTCTACTTCGGATCAACGATTTGAGGAACTAGTTGCTCGGCTACGGGATATAATGCCTCCTGTTCCTACAGATTCTTCTAGAGGTCATTCGGATATAGTTGCGTCTGCTTCTGCCAGCACGTCTGCCACGACTAGCACCTCAAGTAGTGCTTGTGCTTTTACCACATGTTCTAGTTCAAACATCTCCGATTGGATCATGGACTCTGGTGCAACGCACCATCTATGTCGAAATAGAGACAGACTTATATCATACATGGAGATTCCTTCAGCGCGGTCGGTGGTCATTGCCAATGGGACTCATTCCCCCATTATTGGACAGAGGGAGGTTATGTTATCCTCTTCCATGCGTCTGAAGAATGTCTTACTTGCTCCTGAATTTTCGACGAACTTGCTCTCAATTAGTCAGATTACAAAAGATTTGCATTGTCGCGCTATATTTGACCCATCTTCTCTTATATTTCAGGACATTCTAACGGGCAGGGTGATTGGCTGTGGTTCTGAGCAGGATGGTCTTTACCGTCTGAACCGGAGTTCATATGCTGGAGTCTCTTCTCATGCTGTTGGATCTGTCTCACCCTATACATAGCATCTACGCTTTGGTCACCTGCCTCTCCAGAAGATGCGTCACCTTTTGCCTCAGATATCTCCCAGTTCATCCTTCCGGTGTGAAGCGTGTCAATTAGGGAAACAACATAGAGCTAGCTTCCTAAGTCGTCAGAGTCGGAGCAGTAGCTCCCCTTTTGAGTTACTTCACGTTGATATCTGGGGTCCTAGTCGTGTCCTTGATCACCAAGGGCACATGTTTTATCTTGTCGTGGTCGATGATTTCTCTTGTTTGTCGTGGGTTTTTCAATTGAAAAATAAATCTGAAGCTGGTGATGTTATCAAAAATCTTATAAATGAAGCGGACAATGTTTTTTCGTCCATTGTGAAATATGTTCGTACTGATAACGCCTTGGAATTTCGTTCCCGGTCTCTCTCACAATATTTTTTGTCAAAAGGCATTATACACCAAACTACATGTGCCTACACCTCCCAACAGAATGGAGTTGCTGAGAGAAAACATCGTCACCTTCTTTATATTACTCGAACTCTTCTTATCCAGAGCTGTGCTCCTATTTCTTTCTGGGGAAATGATGTTCTTACAGCCCGCTACCTGGTAAATCGTATGCCGTCTATGGTACTTGGTGTGAAAATTCCTCTTTCTGTTGTTTTTCCAGATAGAGAATTGTTCTCACTCACTCCTCGTGTTTTTGGAGTAGTTGCCTTTGTTCATTAACTATCACCTGGTCTTGACAAGCTTTTACCTAGAGCTGTCAAATGTGTCTTCGTGGATTATTCTCGGACGCAGAAAGGATATCGTTGCTACGATCCGGTAAACGGGAAATATTTTGTCAGTATTGATGTTACTTTCTTCGAGTCTGTTATGTACAATTCACCTGCAGGTGACAGATTGACCTCTAACTCATCTACTGATGAGGTTTATGTCTCCTCCTCCTACGGTGAGTCTTCCTTTGCCCAGTCCAGTTCCTAATGTTGTGTCCGCACCACCCCTACATCCTCCTCCACCACCACCACCTCCACCAAAACCACTAATCTCGCCACTACCAAAATTCTATACAGTCGATCTGTTGTTGCTCATGCTACACGACAATCATCCAGCACACCCCAGGTATGTCCAGATGTTACTACTATTGATGGGTCGAATAGTGCGCCTATGCAGGGTGCGTCATTACAGGACGACTCTGACCCGGCGAGTTCAGTGGTTGATGATCTGGATCAAGGCCTTAAAAGTCGGATTTCGGTTTCGTTTCGTTAAGTGACCGAAATGAAATTTCGGCCGAATTTCGGTCGAAATTCGACCGAAATTTCGGTCATTTCGGTTGTTTTTTGAACTAGCCCCCCTAAATTTCGACCGATATAGGCATTTCGGTCGAATTTCGGTCACCCACCGAAACCGAAATTCGACCGAAATTCGGTCGAATTTCGGCGAAATTTAAGGCCATTCTGGATGTCCCTATTACGATGAGAAAGCAGAAACGCAGTTGTGCTTCGTATCCTCTTGCTTCACAGGTTTCCTTTCATCGCCTTACAGGAGATTTTCAGAGATTTGCAATGGCTTTATCTTTTGTGGAGATCCCACAGACCTATCAGGACGCATTGAAAATTGATTGTTGGCAGACTGCAATGGAGGAGGAGATGGCTGCCCTACAGTCGAGGAGCACATGGAGCTTGGTTACTGCTCCTTTAGGAGCATCTGTAGTTAGCTGCAAATGGGTATTCACTGTTAAGTATCATACCGATGGCAGCCTTGATCGATACAAGGCACGGCTAGTGGCACGCGGTTTCACTCAGACTTATGGAGTGGACTATATGGATACCTTCTCTCCAGTCGTCCGTCACTCCACTCTTCGTATTCTTTTGTCAGTAGCTATGGTACGTGATTGGCCCTTGTTCCAGCTAGATGTTAAAAATGCATTTTTGTATGGGGATCTGCAGGAGGAAGTCTACATGCAGCAGCCTCCGGGGTTTGCTGCTGAGGTGGAGAATCATATGGTGTGCAGACTTCATAAGGCAATATATGGCCTTAAACAGAGCCCAAGGGTATGGTTTCAGAAGCTTTCCTATTTAATTGAAGGAAAAGGATTCAAAAGATCCAATACAGATCACTCATTGTTATCCAGAAGACTACTCGAGGTACAGTTGTCATCATGGTGTATGTTGATGACATTTTGGTCACAGGAGATGATTATCAGGGGATAGAGATGACCAGAGCAGTGTTGGGTCGTCAATTTGTTACAAAGGATCTTGGCACACTACGATACTTTCTGGGACTGAAGTTCGCCAGGAATGCACAGGTTCTAGTAATGACCAGAGAAAATATATTATAGATATGTTGATTGAGACGGGCATGGCTGAATGCAGACCGTCTACTCCTCCTGTGGACCCTAACATGAAATTGTATGATAATGATACAGAGGAGGTTGACAAGAGAAGGTATAGAGAAATGGTGGGGAAGCTTCTTTACATAACTATAACCCGACCTGATATTGCCTTTGCAGTTAGCCGGGTAAGCCAGTTCATGGAACAGCCGGGACAGGTACATATGGATGCTATATATATGATACTCAGGTATCTAAAATCGTCACCTGGCACCGGACTGTTGTTCATGAAGGAAACCAATTTATCTGTTTCTGCATGTGCGGATGCTGACTATGCAGGATGCCATAAGGATCGAAAGTCTACCTCAAGCTTTGTTGTGTTTGTGGGTAGCTCTCTAGTTTCTTGGAAAAGCAAGAAACAAATCGTTGTGGCTAGATCCAGTGCGGAATCTGAATATAGGGCTATAGCACATGCAAGTACAGAAATGATGTGGGTTCGATCTGTACTAGAAGACTTGCATGTAGATGTAGCTCTACCAATGCAGCTACAGTGTGATAATCAAGCTGCATTGTTCATTGCCAATAATCCTGCCTTTTACGAGAGAACCAAGCATATTGAAGTAGACTGTCACTACACCACATACATGATCCGAAAGGGATTGATTTCTACTTCACATGTTAGTTCTGGGGTGCAGACTGCCGATATCTTCACCAAACCGCTTCTCAGAGGACCATTCCAGAAATGCACTTCCAAGCTGAGCATGATCGATATCTATGCTCCATCTTGAGGGGGAGTGTCGAAAGAATTATATATATATGTACCGTTTGGTCTTTTTATTCTTTTATGTTCCGTCTTATGTAATTTACTCATAGGGTTTTCTCTATATAAGAGACCTTAGGGTTCTCTGGAATAAACACAATTCTTATTTCTTCTAACAATCCTTACTTACATTCGAGCGAAAGATTTTATTTTAAAGTTATAGATCTTAGTCGGTTGAATCGTCGATCAGAAATCTGAATTATTAGACTGAGTTTTCGATTTAGGTGACTAATGACTAATAGCCATATCCTATTCGGTCACCTCTCCCATACCACGTATTCCTTATGAATATTCGATCCATTTCGATCGATTATTGCAATCGTGGTTAAAAAAAGAAAGATGCTAGGAGAAAAAGAGGATAGAGTTCTTAATGGGTCGAGGTCCGATTTTATTTTTGCTTATATTAGTCCCTAGTTTTGGTTCAATATGAATGAGCAAAACATCCTATATTAATTAACTTGAAGGAGCTACTGAAAAAAAATGGCAACTGAAAAAAAGAGAATGAAAAAGAGTGATAAGTTGTTTTTTTGTTTGACCCATATTCATCATTTGTCCTATTTTGGTTGATTATTCTCGTCTTTTTGATAAGTATTGGAGAAAGAGATAGTGTTTAGGTTCTATCTCATTTAAGGCTCTCCGCAAGAGTAGTCATTTTTCTGAGAGATTAGAGAGACTCATTGTATGCGTTATCCTCCATTCATCATGAACTCCACTACGAGATCCTTTCGAAGTTTCTATTAGAGAGAACCTGCTTTAAGTTCCTATGAGAGTGATCCATTTTTCTTGATTTACATAAAGACCATTCTCATGTCATTCTTTATACAACCCCTGAGAGAGATGGAGCTGTTGTCTGTCTTCTATTGAAGAGACATGCTTCGGGGCCAGAGTAATCCATGAGGATGCTCATTGTATCACTGTTGCAATATTCGGCTGAATATTCTTATTATGTGGGTAACCGAATAGAATATTACTATTTGATCAATATTCAGTTCAACCTGAATATTCCTGAATATTCGGTCCAAATATTCATGTATTCGGTTGAATATTCGATCGAATATTGCAACAGACTGCTGATTTTTTATTTTTTTACTTTTAAATACTTCTCAATTATCCCAGTATAACCACAAATGTTAAAGCTCTATATATGTAACTTGTTACTGTTCCTACATGAGCATCTGTTGTAGGATGCAAGCGGGTGTTCATGATAAAGTATTGAGCATATGGCAACGTGGATCGCTACAAGGCAATGCTTGTAGCTTATGGTTCACCTAGACATATAGGTGGCCTATTGTGATACTTCCTTTTAAGTGGTTTGGCATTCTACGCTACAGATCCTTCTCATTGTTGTAGTGACACGAGACTGGCCGATATATCAATTTGGTGTTAACAATGTGTTTCTCTATGGCGACTTACAGGAGGAAGTCTACATGCAGCAACCACCTGGGTTTGTTTCTGAGGGGGATTGCCAGAAGATTAGCAGATTTCATACGACTGTTTATGACCTTAAGTAGAATCCAAGAGCATAATTTCAAAAGCTCTCAGATTTGATAGATTGGCATTGGTTTATGAGATTGACTAAGATCATTCACTGTTTATCAAAGGTCTTAGAGAGGTACTGTTGCTATACTAGTTTATGTTGGTGATATCATTATTACATGGGATGATGCATATGGCATTCAAGTATGGTTCCAAATTTCACGACGACAAAATTTCGTTGAATTTCGGTTTCGATGGGGGACCCGTATCGAAATTCATAAATACCGATTTCTCTGATTACTCTTGAAATCTCGGCGATATCTCATGAGATTTCATGCCATCTCGAGATATCGGCCAAAAAAGTGAATCCATAATATTAAAATCACAATTTGGTCGATATAGGTTGAAATATCGGTCAAAATTTGCCCATTTTGACGCATATTTTATTGCCTTGATGTCTTGATTTCCTACAAGGTTCTCCAACTCCATATTTCGCCCATTTCTTTGAGATAAGCGAAAATTGGTCGTCTTCATCAATTTCTTTTGTTTTTTCGCCCATTCGTAACATGTTGATCTCGCTTGGTGTGGTGTTTTTGTGGGATATTTTGAATATCTAGCTTGATTTTTGAAGCCAAATTTTAGGGATTTTGTGTTTTGATGTGCAATAATGATGAGTTATGAATGTATTAACTCAGATCTCATGTATAACATATAGTAAAGTATATTTGGAAATAATAATTTGTGAGATGTATGAAAGAGAAAATGGAGGCTATTGTGTTTTAATATGGAATCATGATGATTTTTTCAAGGATAAACTCGAATCTAAAGTTTTGGAAATAGAAAACACGATTTGATTTTTTTGGTAAATGAAATTTAAAAATCGAGTAATTCCGAATGCGTTACTTTACATGTTTTGTATCTCTTAGGTGGGTTTTCTCAAAATTGGTCCCCTAATTGCTAGATCTAAGATCCTAATATTTAGATCTTTGTTTTTTTCTTAAAAATTAGAATATTAAAAAGTATATTTTTAATTTTAAACATCGTGTCTTTACGAGTTTGTGCATATTAAGTGTTAGAAAAATTTAAAATATATTAAATTCAAAAATCAAAACACAAAATTATTAGTATATACTTAATTCTTCACATTGTATGGTTCATGAATGATTGTTCTGCAATTTCTTTATAGGTTTCGGTGTTCACATCATTGCCTTACATTCTGGATCAGGATATGAAATTTCTGAGGATCAGAGGGGGGATTTCAACGAGGACATTGGTTGGAGGTATGCTACCGCTCCTGATGCAACAAAGCCAAACCACAATGCAATTTCTATGGGAAGTTGGGAGGAGGGGGATCATGAGGATGAAGCAACATCTTGTTGGTAATAACAAGAATGTTGCCAAATGCACGTGCTGTCCCAAAGCTGTGAGGGACCATGGCCTCAAATTTCAGGGAAATTCAGTCGAATTTTTAACAAATATCGATATCCTGTCGAGATCGAAATTCGATCGAAATGACCGAAATATGAGGGCCCTAGTACAAAAAATGAATGAAATGACCGAAATTTCGGTCAAATTTCAACCGAAATTCTGTTTTGGTCGGTCATCGAAATGGCGACCGAAAACGACACTTAGGGCCTTGTGAGGGATAATGTGAAGGCCAACTTGGATGGGAAGAAGGATAGGGATACGAAGGGGGTAAGGAGGGATGGACAATTCAAAGAGTTCATGTTTGATGAAGAATTCAATGTCCTCTCATATTCAGACAACGATGGCTCTGTCCGCCTAGATGACTTATAGATTACATCGGAGAGGACATACATGAGGGAAACAAAAAAAACAAAGGAGCAATATCGAGAGGAAAGAACTCGGTGGTGCACGAGGCGACTTATATGATGCAGGTGGCAGTAGGAGTGGTTCTGTAGGTGCACCAGTATCACCATCAACCAAAAAACACATGGAGAAGGGACTGGAACACTTCTTGACGAGGAGCGGATCCATGCAGTACATGCCAAGTAAGGATCCGAGGCAGAAGACGGTGAAGGGCATGTTCACCAATGCACAGGAGAGTGGGCAAACCATCAACGAGCTCCTCTTTGGGGAGCGCATTCCTGCCAACGTTGCTAGCGGGTCATTTCTGTAGCATGCTGATGAGATTGCTGCAACAAGAATGGGAGTGAAGGCTCCCACATCCTTCGAGATAATGAACAAATAGCTTGAGATGAAGGAGGATATGAATGAGTACATCGCCAAGCTGAGGAGGAGATGGTAAGAGTACGTGATGACATTGATGTGCGATGGGTGGACGAGTGTAGGAGGAAGCAATTCATCAACTTCTTCGTTTACTACGATGGAAAGATCATTTTTTTTAAATCTGTTGATGCATCTGAACATGTGAAGGCCACAAGCACCTGCTGAAGTTGATGAAGGACATCATCAAAGCTATTGGGAAAGAGAACATTGTTCAGATTGTCCCAGATAATGACAACAACTTCAAGAAAGCGGGTGCAAAAATAATGAAATCTTGTAGCGACGATGTTTTTTGAACACAGTATGTTGCACATTATATTGATTAATTCTAAAGGACTTCAGGAAGAGGAAGCTTGTCTCAAAGGTGTTGCACATTCATTTACAACCATTCCAAAGTGTTGTCTTTGATGAGGTGGATGTGCAATGGTAAGCTTGTGAGGCCCGACATCACATGTTTTGCAACCATTTTTATAGCATTGCAAAGCGTTAAACAACTCAAGACAGGGGTGAAAATCACGTATTGCTGAGCTAAATGGTTCGAGATACATGAAGCTCGAATTGAAAGAGAACGGAAAGTGGAGACATTGATCAATGATCTCCACTTCTGGGATGACGTGACTCGGGTCATGAAGATAATGGATCTGGTTGTCTGCACTGTGGATTGTATACAACGACAACAAACCTATCATGGGAGTGATTTACGAGGCAATGTGTTGCATGAGAGAGAAGGTCAGAGAAACAATTGGAAAAGGAATCAAAGCATGATTGAACATCGTAAACGAGCGTTGGTCCAAGATGCTCTCGCATCCTTTTTCACAAGGATGGTATGTATTATCTAATAGATTTTTTTTCATTTTTGGTAGCACTTTAGAATCCTAGGTGGATTAAAATTCTGAGAATTGTCCTTCTCTACATGATTATTGATAAGGCAGAAGGTGAAGGCTATGCTTGAAATTGGACTTCTCTACACATGATTGTATTGATTAAATTGGACGGTTGTGCTTCTGCTGAAGGTCTTGTTTGCCATCCCCATTTTTTTCCTCTCCACTCGCTCAGTGCCAGGGTGCAGTTGCGATTGGAATCTTCAATCTTTGCCTGGCTCCTGGAAGGATGGTTGGGGCTTTGCCCTTCACGAGTAATGTTTGGAGACACCGATTCTGTTCTTGGAAATTTAGGCCACATGTTCGCAGAGGTGGTGGTTTCTTTAATTCAACCCTTTATTTTAGAAAACAAAGCTTGTTTGGGACTCCAAAGGACACTCATTTTTTAAAGATGTGGAGAGATTTATCTTTAGTGAGGGACAGCTTGCCTAAGGGAGCTTGTTTGAGGAACCAAGAAGGTTGCAGTCATTTTTATTGGAATACTTTGAGGCAATTAATTTGTTCATTGAGAGTCGAATAGAGCGTTCCACGGACTTTTGTATCACATGCTTGTCTGGTAGTGGGTTTACTTGGAGACTGTAACTCAACATCAGTGGAATTCACTTCGGAAATAAGCTGTATCTAGAGATTTTTATGCCATTGCTGACACGGGCATTGAACCCAAATGGAGGTATTGCGATTTTTTATATTATGAAGACAATGGAATTATAGTTGCTTAGCCAATTGTATAAGCACTATATTGGAAGGTTTAATGATTTTCTCTATTTCGATCAAGTTAACATAGATGATTAAATATTGAAATCAGTCTGATAATAGGTGCAAATAAATTCGAGAAAAGCCATAATTATGGTTGACAACAGTTTCTTTTAGAAAGTGCTAAATGGTAACTGTTTCATTATCTGGACATTGCCATGTCATGATAACCTGCTTCTTTCTTAAGGATCTAGGTTCCTGGGAGTTGTAGACAGTCTGAGGATGGACTTTTGGTTGTGCGATGCCTGGAATTAAGAATAGTGGTTTTGCAGTGTCATTAGATTCTGGTTATTTGATCAAGGTGCTTAAATAACAATGTCAATGACATCCATGCACACGACTCTGCCAAAGTCAAACTAAGAATTCTCGTAAAAAAGTCAAATTAAACATTCTCCTAAAACATCAAATTAAGTGCGTGACGTTGTGCTCATCACCATTCCAAGGACGACTAATCTATGTGCAGGGAATGAAACATAGCCGTGCGTGAAGCTCTGGGCATTTATGGCGAAGTGGAAAGGAAAGGAAAAAAATCCTTTCTAGCGTGTATAGAAGAAGTGCTGATCTCGTAGACCATCGTTTTTCGTTCTCAGATACAAAATCCAAGGGGGTCTTCCTTTTACAACTGTTCAGGGTTACTATTATTTTCAGCGTTATACATTTTTCATGTCTAGGAGTATCATCATATGCCCTTTTTAAAATATTTTAGAAAATGAGTGGTCAGTTTTCATGGGCTCACAATTCTGGGGGTCATATTGTTCCATAAAATGTTGAGAATGTCGCTTGGTTGGATCAGTGATGCATCACAACTATTCATATTAATCAAGAGGATATATTCTGACTGTTTTGTTATCTGTACATTGCCATTACTACATATATATATATAATAGGGTGAATATCAAAACCTCTTGCATGAGTAAAAATGATAGTTCCAGCCAGAAATATGTCTTAGGTCATGATTGAATGCCAGTGCATTAATATAAGAGGCATGCTATTGGTCTGACATGAATGCCCCTTTTTGGAGAGCAAACATGCCTCATTAAAGTGTATCACATGTTTTTTAGTACTTTTGTTTGTACGTTTAATGATAGGATTGGATGGGGTATTGCCTGTTTGAGGAGAGTCTTAGCAGTACCACTCATCTTTTAAAAAACGTGCAATAATTTTCATCTAGTGTCTGAATGTTTCTAGTATCGCATTCATTTCTCTGGATCGTAGCAATTGGAGAAAAAAATGTGCATGCATGTTTTTTGGATGTGGTTCTTGTACAAGTCCTTGTACGCAAATAACATTTTGTCCGAACTTGATCTTAAAATACATTTCGTCCAAATTGTTCTTCTGATAATATGCTGCAGAAAGAAGTGCATTCAACTTACTATTGGTGTAGCTTTAATGTCTATTTGGATTATTCCATCAGTGCCTGGAAACTGGGGATTCTTCTTTAGCACTACTCTTGTGCTTGTCACAACGAAGATGTATTATGAATGTTAGAGGCCTTGAGAAGCCTGGTCATAATTCGAAGAAATAATCGGGTTCAGAACTATTACTGCAGAGGTCAAACAATTACAACTGCTCTGTTTCCTTTTATATGAAATGTGGAAGCATTAGGATGTCCCTGATTACGCTTCGAATGGGATGGTTTTACATTATCGTTGATGTTTCCAGTTGCCATTAGCCTCTTGAGAAGGGGGGATAGAATTGTGCTATAGTTTGATGCAACGGAAATTATCTTTTCTAGCACATGTTTGGCTTATAAAAAAGTGTGTGTATTCCTGCTGATTATGGAACCAAGTACAAGTAATATACGTCTGGCAGTGGTAGTGAACCCGAATCCTGACGAGTTAATTGTGTTAGACTTTGATGTGATGGATTTTATATCCCCATGAGATCGACGGGGGATTTCAAGATGTCACTGATGGTTTCATAAAATATAATGCATAGAGTTTACAGTGATCATTGAAAATTGAAATATCAACTGTGAAATGCTGTTATTCTTTTAACTCCTCATCTTTTGGATTTCACTCTTGATGAATTTCAGCTTTATATTTTCTTTTTAGCAGATATAATATAGATGAGTGGTAAAGCTTTTGAACTTCATTTACTTTTGCTGAGATGTTTGTTGCATGGTCTTTTGTAGCATGTGTTGCACGTTAACGCCGCTCACTGAGGACTTATTATCTACTTGATTTACTCTTTTTTTTCAATTGCAGCTTTCTGAGTGGTTGGAAACAAGCAAGCATTTTGAGTTTGTGGAGAGGGACTATGCTTCTCACCTTGATTTGATAGCTAAAGTACATGGACTCTACAAGGCTGAGAAGTACATTGAGAAAATTCCAGAAGGGTTTAGAAGTGAAGTTATATATCGGACACTACTGGCAAATTGTGTCTCTGCTGGTCACCTAAAGAAATCTGAAGAACTATTCAATAAAATGAGAGATATGGGCTTCCCATTAACGGCATTTGTTTGCAACCAGCTTCTATTGCTATATAAGCGGCTTGACCGAAAGAGGATCTCTAATGTCTTGTTAATGATGGAGAATGAGAATGTAAAGCCCACTAATTTTACATACAGGGTCTTGATAGAGGTGAAAGGTCGCAGCAATGATATTGAGGGCATGGAGAAAGTAATAGAATCCATGAATGTGGAGGGGGTGGAACCAGACATTTACGTTCAAGCTACGATCGCTCGATATTACATCTATTGCGGGGTGCAAAGAAAAGGCAGAGGCTGTCTTAAAGAAAATAGAAGGAACCAACATCAAGGAGAATCGAGCTGCATGCAAGGTCCTTCTTCCCTTGTATGCTGCTCTTGAGAAAGCAGACGAAGTGGAGAGGATTTGGAACGTCTGTGAGTCACATCCCCGTCTTGATGAATGTATAGCTGCTGTTGAGGCTTGGGGCAGATTAGGGCTCGTTGAAAAATCTGAGGCGGTGTTTGAACACACAAAGAAAACATGGAACAAACTTTCTTCCCGATACTACAATGCCTTGTTGCGGGTTTATGCAAATCATAAATGTCTGACAAAGGGAAAGGAATTAGTGAAGCGGATGTCTAATGATGGATGTAAGATTGGTCCCGTGACATGGGATGCTCTAGCGAAGCTTTACGTTGGTGCAGGTGAGGTGGAGAAAGCTGATTCCTTGTTGGAAAAGGCAGCCAAACAAAGTCACAAGAGCCCTATGTATGCCTCGTACTTAACTGTTCTTGAGAAGTATGCAAAGAGGGGTGATGTCCACAATGCTGAGAAAATATTCCATGAGTTAAGGACTAGTGGATATACTGGGAGGATGCAGATGTACCAGTTTCTTCTTGAGGCTTACGTAACAGCAAAAACTCCTGTCTATGGCTTTAGGGAGAGGATGAAAGCGGATGCCATTTTCCCCAATCGTACAATCTTGGGGACAGCTGAAAACAATAGATAACTTTAAAAAGACCGAAATCTTTGAATTGCTTGATTGACCGTGCCTCCTTGGTAATCTCACGGTCCTCAAGGTAATTTTCAGTATTTACTTTGAGTTTTGGCAGCAAAAATTATTCAGGAAAGATCTGTATTTGTATATGGTTATGATGTTTTCAGTTTGATTTAAGGTTATTGCAGTGCAACTCGGGGTGTCAAGTGAACTTACATAAGGAGTCTCTCGGCCGGGGGAATCCAAGCCGGAAGATGTCTTCTTCTGTTTTTTTTCCCATTGATCGTGACTGCCTCGTAATTTTGCTGATGTATTCGATCTTTGATGCCTTCCAGTGACTACACCTGCTGATTTACTGTCGTGGCCCTGGCAACTCCAGGTGGAGAGGTGCTCCTCTTAGACTAATAGAGTGACCCAGGATGTTGGTTAGTTTATACTATTTAAACAGCAGAACTGAAGATATCTCAAACCCACTTGGATATTATGTTTGCTTCTATGCATCATGCTCAACTCTGGAAAGTCTGTTGTTGCACTTGTAGTTTACTAGTTTTCGAGATTGAGTTATTATGGCTATTTTACTAGATGGTGATATATTATTCCCAATTCTGGATTTAAAATTGACAGCCCTAATCGGATGGAGCGGAAGTCCCATAATGGAAGGAACCATGGTAAGTAGGCGTGACTCTTAATTTTGGGTGCTCGCAGCACGACATAAGCCGAACTGTGGTGACCCCAAGTCCAACAGATTGAGGGTAATTGCCGAGTCTAAATGTGCTACTTTTGGAACTTTAAAGAGATTTAACTCATTGTTCTTGTCTTTTGTACCATCAATTCTGAAATGAAGGCATTCAACTGATGTGTGTTTCATTCCACCGAAGGTGTGTATGTAACAGCAAATTTATGGTCCTAACATGGAGGAGGTAACGTATACATGTTATACTTTTATCATTTTGTCTGAACAAGTGTATGAATGCTTCCCTTTTGGTCCGTGTTCTTGAACAAGTGAAAGAAGCTGAATATTCTCGTATTCAGAAAAAGGGTACAGAAATTGCCCAATAGGTAGCTCTTCAATTTGTAACGGCTGTGTGGAGAATATAGATCACGCTCTCTCCTTCACGACGTCACGCATTTGATGTGAGAGATGATGGATTAGGTAGATCAATGTGACTCGAAATCTGTTTCGAAGATCATAAGACCAGGAAAGGGAAGATGGAGGTGATCAAATATGCATGAAGTTAGGACTGGCTATTGAGCTCTACAAACCGAGCCCGTTATTGAGGTAGGTCTGTACTCGATCGAAGCTTGGCTCGTTATATGGAACATTGTCATGTTGGAATTCACATCTACGTATATGTACATATATAGCTCAAACTTTTATGGTGCCAAAGAAATGAAATTATATCGATCTAAATTTTGGATGGTAATATACATATTTAATTACAACCTATGTAGAAAGCTACAACTTTGGGTTATGCCCCTCCTTTTTTTGAAAATATCAGTTGTGCCTCCGACTTCTTGTCGTTCTATCACTTGTACCCCTTTGTTACTTTAACTATCATTGAGTTGAACTTAATCATAGTTTAATCAAACTATGGTATAATTAATAGGGGCATATCTAGAAAAAAAACTTGCATCCCTCTTTCTCTCTTCCTCCTCACCCTCCAACCCCTCCTCCTCCGATGACAACCTCCTCCTCCGACCACCTCCTCATCCGATAACCGACACCTGTTGCGATCTCAACACCTATGTATCACCTCATGCAAGTTTGTAGTTGCCTTGCTGGCATTTTGTTCCACCAGAGTCGTGAATGCAAGAAGTTGGGGGCATCCACTCGTCCTGCTGCATGCCCACTCCATGTGGGAGGACCTTGGGGCGGGGACAAGGGGAGGCGCGGAGACAGCTAGTGGGAGGACCTTGAGGTGGAGGGAGGAATTGGGGCGGGGGGAGGAGGTGGGGGTTGGGGAAGGCCTTTGTAAAAATGCTCGATGAGTAACTGAACATCTTACCTAAGACATTGTTTTTTTTCTTTTCTATTGAGATTGTAAATATTTCTAACTATTATACCAACTTGACCACTATAATTATTTATGAAAGCAGACTGCTTGGATACTTATATGTTCACATCATTCATTGACTTCACTAATATCTTTGTGGCCTTTGAAGAACATCTATTTGGTCTGAGGTATCGGCGTTTGGATGGAGAAATGAAGTTGTGATTACGTTGAGGTTGAAAATGAGAAATAACCCAGACTTCGAGATCAGGTCTAAGGGTAAATGACATCAATGCTTTGCCACCAGTCCGTGACAATCCAACACGACACTTCTCCTTTTAAAATCTAGAATCATCAGTGTCATCGCCTTTTGCATTATCAGTGGACAATGATTTATATGTAGTTCTAGAAAAACCCTCTTTCCAGCCAACGAGATTTGAAATTAGTGATTTTTTTCCTGAGAAACCTTATCTTTACCAACCCTAGAGTTACATTTTCTAACACTAAATCATATTTCAGTTGCATGTGCCTCGTGGAATTTGTACGCATCTTGAATGGAACCAAATCTTTGGCCTAGTTCACGAGCATACATTTTGATTTTCGTTGAATAGAGATGATGAACCTGTTAATATATTTAAAAAGTGAATGTATTACAATATAATTAATTTAAAAGAGATAGGGAACATTAAAATTTATGATGTTTGAGATATGCCTTGAGAGCTCATCGAGACAAAATAAAATTCAGACAAAAGTATAATGATTTTAAAAGAAAATAAACGGATTGCACATTAATGACTGATAATATGAATGTAAATTATGATGAGAAAATGTAATATATATGTATAATATTAGTAGAATGAAAATTACTATTGTAAAATAAATATCATGATTATCAAGGAATAAGGCAATATGTGAAAAGAATTTGTTTACATCACAGCCTGGAATTAAAAAGCACATCGTTTTTTCAAGTATGTTATGAAGTTTATTAAAGTAATGTATATGATATAAATGTAAATAAGGATATATCAAAGTAAAATACGGTTAACAATGAATTAGTATGTGAAATCCTGATGAATATAGATGTTGAAAGAATACGGAACATTTAACAAGTGAATGGTATAACATTATAATTAATATAAAAAGAATACAGAACATTAAAATTTATTATATTTTGTCATTCTTAGAGAGCTTACAGAAACATAATATAAATTTGACAAAGGTGTAAGGATTTTAAAAGAATCTAAAAGGATTGCATGTTAAAATAACAGATAATATGAATGTAAAATACAATACGAAAATGTAAAATACATATAGTGTTAGCAAAATGAAAATTATTGTTGTAAAATAAATCTAATAATTGTAAAGGAATAAGGCAATATGTGAAAAAATGTCTTTACAGAACATCATGTGATTAAAAAGCACATAGGTTTTTCATGTATGTTAATAATGTTATTAAAGTAAAATATATAATATAAATGTAAAATTTATATATTAAAGTAAGATATTGTTATATAATGAGTTATTAATATCCCAATTCTTCACGTCTGTTTATAAAAAAAGAACCATAGGGAATAAAATGAACAAAGAATATAAAATGTAAATAGAGTTAAACTATCGTAAAAAAGAGAAGTTGTTTGTAGAAAATTATCTAGTAGTCGTAAAATTTAAACGTGAAACATGCTAAAAGATGATAAATATATAACGTTTCATAAATATAGACATTATTATGAAAAAATGTGAAAACCTAATAGAGAAGTTGTATAGGTTGCTTCAAGAGATCCATCAACTTCTTCAACTTCTATAGATATCTGCAGTCGCAATAAAATTAGTAATAAAAAAACTAAATACAAAAAATTTGATTTACCTAACATATGTCAATGCAAGAAGAATCTTCTCTCTCATTTGAGATTTTTGAAGAGCGAACGATAGAATACATGGAAAATTGCGGGGAAGCATACATCTAGAAAGTTAGAAAAGGAAATGAAAAATGAATATGTCAACATAGAGACGTGTTGTTAAGTAAGAGAGAAAATTGAATTGATAATAATTGATCCGTTGAAAACAAAGATGGACTCGTTATAAGAGAGATTATTAACACGATAATGAGAGATAAGTTTCTAAAAATAGGATTATAATGTTTTCTCGAATGGTGATTTTGTAGACAGATGGTGATTTTGCTATATACCATAGACGGTCATCGGACGACTGAGTTGTGGTGTCGCACACGGTGCACGGTGAATGAGGAAAGGTGCCACCTCAATTCAAGTTTTTGCTATATATATATATATTGAGGACCTTTTTAATGAGGTTTCACCTTTCCTGCATCAACGGAAAGTCCATCATGAGATTCGTTAGATCTCAATCTAATGGTTCTTCATCAAAAAGGGTATTTTAATCCATACATTTTTGTTTTGAATTTGAATTCCATTTTGAATTTGAATTTCATTTAATCCTTTTATTTTTTTTTCCATTTTAGCGCGTATGATTTGTTTTTTTCTTTTTTTCAATGAGATTTAGGCAACGTGGCAGCATTTTCACGCAATGCAGAATAGCAATTCTTTGTAAAATTTCCATTGATATCCTGCATTGTAAAATAAAATCACTGTTAGCAATAGTTATATTATTGTATTGTAATTTTGATAACATTGTTGTAAAAGTTCATGCACATTTTGTAAAATTTGTATGAAGATTGTAAATCCACACCCACAATTATGCGTGTTTTTCACAATATGCATGGCACTTCTCCTCCATGATTTGAAATTGTTAGAAATTTATAATAATAACAATAAATGTAAAAAAGTAACATGAGATTGTAAAAAGAAAATGAGATTGTAAGAAACAAACTGAAATTGTAAGCAACATTTGCTGGACATTGTTGGGTATTCTACTGTAAGAATAAGAGATTTTAAGAAACAATCTTAAATTATGAGAAACATTGTAAAAAGCAACATGGGATCGTAAAAAAAATATGCGCGGACTCTATTAATTCTTGCCTTGTTTTTGCATGATGCACATCTACATTTGTTGTTGAATAAAATGACTGAAATTATTTTTGGAAAAACATTTGTTGGGCATTCTATTTTAATTTACATAGGTTACAATCGTGTCCCACTAAATAATTTCTCCACCATATTCACCTTATTCACCTGGATTTGTTTGTAAGGTTTCGATACCCTTCTTGCAAGTAGAATCACAGCAGTGTGGCTTTACCCGCTAGGGTGAAAGGAAGACTCATTAACTAGCCAACAGGGGACTCTTCAAGCTAGCACTTCGCACTAAGCAAATATAAAGAAATGGAAAGAGATGATGTTTAGATAAAGACAAGCCAAGATCCTCCTACCAGATTGTTTGATGACAATTAACCAAGACTAGATCGATATCAGGTCATCTGCATAAAAGGAGTGTCATCCCAAAACCCTTTATTAACTTAAGTAGCCAATGACCCGAGCTTCTCAAGAACGATGGACCTCGCCAAGAGAGACTAATGATGTCAAACCCCACCATGAGATACACTAATTTTATCACTTGCTGCATATCCTCACCAGACAATGCTCATTTCTACCAACCTTGACATTGGGTTTTACCAAGGGGCACGGACAAGTTCTTTCTAATAAAACGATACACTTTGTTACTATGGAATATACCATGTTATCATACTTACAAGGCAAAACAACCATATTCTCCCTTCGATCTTGGATGGTTGGATGTGTTTAAACTGAGGACCTTGTTGTGGTTGGACTTGCTGCAAGAGATCCAAACTCTCTTTATGTCCTCTTCTCACAATCTGATGACAATGGTGGGAGCTAAGATTGGAGAGTAGAATGGAATAGTTTTTATTGGCTCGCTTAGTTATATACGTGAAACCAACCACTCTTATGGATGGAGGTCAATATGCCATGTTCCATTGCTTGAGTTGGATGGATACAAGCCAAGCCATGCTGAAGATAGAAGGAAGTCTTGTCGGTCTATGCCGTGGAAGGCGATAATCTATAATTGTGAATATCTTTGTGGTGTTCTTCTATCACAAAGTATAGTGAACTATGAACCTGGGTTCGACTACATACATCTGATGTTGTAAAATTAAGGTGTATGCACTTCAGAAGCGGTTTCAAATCATCTTCCAACCAAAGGGGTCGATTGATGAAGTAATGTTTTACCTAGACTCGTCCAGGCACAGTCTGAACAGAAGTATGATGAGGGATGAGATGACTAATTCAACTATGACTCATATACGATTCGATACTCATATCGTACTTCATTGTAAGATTTATATAAGATACATCATGCTAGACATTTAACCAATTCAGATTCGTGTCAGGTCTATCCACCTATTGAGGAGAACTATAGAGATTTATAGAGCTAAAAGAAAAAAGAGTAAATTACAAAAAATTCCCTCGACTATACACCTGATTCTAATGTCATACATAAACTTTAAAAAGTAATAATGTGATACCCGAACTTTCAAATTTTCTCAATACGGTCCCTGACTATTGAAATTCAAGGTTAAATGATGAAATAATCAACTAAACTTCTATGGTGGAGGACTGCATTGAGACTAATTTGAAAGTTTGTATATCACATTATTACTTCTTAAAGTTCAGGTATGACATTGAAATCATGTGTATAGTTCAGTGGCCTTTTTGTAATTTATTCTAAAAACTTCATATGATTTTTTATTGATTTGGAGTTGAGGCGAGTTCTGAAGAATAGATAAGTGCATCTCCTATGTATTAACCTAATAAAGGATATGTATGATGAGGCTTCATCATGTACAAGGATTCAATAGGGAAGGCCGACTATTTTTATATCAACATCGATCTGTATCAAGATTCAATTTTGCATCCTACTTTTTTTACTTTGATTGTGGACGCCACCAGTAGTGACATTTAAGATGAGATATCATGTTGTAGATATTCCACCGATTGATAAAATAAGAGATGTAGCAAATGAAGAGCTTGAAGTTTGGAGACTTGCCCTAAAGACTAAGGTGCGTTTGATTGGCTGGTTAAGGCATGTTAAACTGGTAGAGGGTAACCTGTTTTGGTGTTTGGATAGAGGGTTAAACTGAGGGTGGGTTAGAAGTGGTTTTGGGATGATATGATTGTATTGGAGTTTGAAAAAGTGGGTAGTTATTGTGATATGATTGTATTGAAGTTTGGAAAGTGAGTAGAAGTGGAGTAGTTTATAATTTTTATATGATATGATGGTATAATATATTATTTTTTGATAGGATTGATGATGTAAATTGATTTATTTAATTTTTTTAAAAAAAAGAATAAAGTTGAGCCCACGGGGAGAGAGGGGGTGTGGGTTAAGGGGGTAAACCCCTCTAACCCGCGGGTAAACTGGTACACGAACAGGGCCTAAAGGATTTTGTATAAATAGGGCTAAGATTGAGTAGATGGAGTGAACATTTGATGGAAGCAACCGTCATTCAGAAGAAATTCTTTAGATACTTCAGATTTTTTGTAACATGATGTGGAAATCAATGGAGATGTTACTCATAAAATAAATGAAGGTTGGCTAAGGTGGAAATGAGCTTCTCTATTGTTCTTTGTGATAAGAAAATTCATTTGAAAATCAGAGGAAAATATTACAAAGAACCATGATACATGTTATGCTCTATAGATCTGAATGTCGATATGTGAACCATAAACATGTGCAGAGAATGATGGTAAAAGAAATTAATGTGTGATCAATGCATTAAAAAATCAAATTCAGAACAATATAGTCAAAAGAAAAGTTGGCGTAGCTCCAATTGAGGATAAGATATGAGAAAATCGCTTAAAGTGGTATAAGCATTTGCAAAGGAGGATTGTTGATGCAATAATTAGAAGATGCAGGATTTAGAATGTTAAGCTGGTTAAGAGAGGACGAGAAAGGTTGAAGAAGTGTTGGACATAGACTATCTAAAAGTATCTTAATTATTTGTTGTTATTAACATCATTCTCGATATGTGATTTATTGCAACAAATTCAACAATCCCAAAATTATATAAAATTGACGGATAATTAACTAGAGTTGGTGTTGGTGTAGTGAAGAGATTGCAAAGGAGGTCAATCACACCATCCTCTCTTGATCAGGAAGGATCTGTTGAAGCAAGAAGAGATCAAGGCACCAATTGGACCCAACCTTAGACATACCTAACCCGACTACCTTAATCTTGAAAAGCATCCAAACGCTTTTATAGGCTCCTTTTGCCCACTCTTTAGCCAATAAAAGGCACTCTGTTTTGCTAATTTTATAATTTTTTTGTCCATCAAATTAAAGACTACTTCATCTACCCAATGCGTGTAACGGAAGTAGACAAAGACATAATAGATGATGTAATGACGATGTGACCACTTTCACGAGATAACTTATCTCGCGATAAACGTATACTATCTCGCAGCAGGTCTGCCTTGTGACCTGATCAAAGTAAACCGAAATGCATGTCCATAGTTCCAGCATTTTCAACATGTTATCTATAAATAATAACAATCCACATTCCGGATCAAGCAAAGACAGCAGGGCAAATTGCAAGCGCTGTCCAAGAGACTTTGACAGCCATCCAGATTATAGGAATTTGAACATTAATGTACTTTTGTCTCTAGGCCATTATTTTCCTGACCAAGAGAGGCATCAAAATCTGCGTACTTTATACATATATGCCTGGACATAAAGGTCTATCAAGTTTGGTTACCGCATATCATCTGAATCGTCAGTTCCTGTATGCCAAGGTCACGATACAAATCATGCACGTACTGTAATATAGGGTACTCGTCAGCTCCCTCTTTCACCTGTCACCACATGAATTATGATGAGATTAAAAAACCCCACATCCATGAAGAAAATCATAAATAACTCGATGAAAATCTCAAAGTACTTCAGTTGGTGACACATCCTAGCCATTTCCTTTTTGTATTGGGAAAATACTTGTTTTGAATAAAAAGGAAAAGAAGATATCCCTCTTATTCATCACACATTTCTGTCTTCTAATTAAACTGAGTATTCGTTAACAGAAGAGAGTACTTTTTGTATTTTCCACCGCTATAAATATCCAGCATGCAGTTCCCAGTTTGAAATGCATGCTTAACAACAAAAACCATGAAAGAGGTATCCAAAATCACTTCGACTATAGAATGAACCAGCAGCCCTGTGCATAAGTCCCTGCGTGGGGTTCGGGGAAGGGCTGGATCAATTTGAGTCTAAATTGCACGCCACCATACCTTTATTTTTCCTATAAGAGGCTGTTTTTGCACAACTTAAAGCCGTGACCTCTAGGTCTCACATCTGCAATTTTTTTTACTGCTGCACCACGGTTCCCCTTCAAAACACTTGGATTGTGGAATGATGAAGCAATACTTAGATGAAAGAAAAAGGAGTGCTCACAAAAAAGGAGTGCTCACACTTGCACGTTCAGATCAGCAGTAACTTAGAGGCTTGCGAAAGATGCAGCTGTTTGGGGGAGCCTTTTAGCAAGGCCTTAAATGTCGGTTTCGGTCACCATTTCGGTATCGACCAAAACAGAATTTCGATGGAATTTCGGTGGAATTTCGACTGAAATTTCGGTCATTTCGGTCATTTTTTGTACTAGGACCCCCATATTTCGGTCATTTCGGTCATTTCGGTCGAATTTCGGTTTCGACTGGATATCGATATTCGATAGAAATTCGACCGAATTTCGCTGAAATTTGAGGCCATGCCTTTTAGTCCCAAAATTAGCATGTAAGTTCAAGTATAGCACAAACCAAAATATGGGTAGAATTTTGCCCATACCCTGTAATTAGCAAGAAGTTTAATAAGAAGATCTGAACCCTTTGGATACCTTCTTTTTTGAAGAACTCTGGATACCTTCTTCCATAGTGAAGGATGGTCGTCTTAACTGTCATAAACCACGCAATATTTTGGTGTTCTTGTCACCAATGCTGCGATTAATTCATATTCAACATGGTACTTGGAGAAAGATAGTTCTAGGTTTTCTTCATCTCAAGGTTTGTGATTCAATTCAATTTTTTTTTCAAAGTTTCTCAGCATTCGTTCTTCTTGTTTGAAGATCATGGTGTGATTTGCGTGTGACAAGAACCGATGACAGAGCAAGTCAACATATCGCCAAAGCACATTGACGGAAAAAGGAAAGTTTGTGCAGTCAATGCGAAAGCATTCCATGATGTCAAGGTGCATGCAGGTGGTGATGAGGAAGAGACCACGGATATGAGACTCGGTAAGGCGGCATGTGGCATCAAGTTGCACTATGCAGCACAGTAAGTTTCCACAATCAAGTGACAGCATGGAAGAAAGGAGAGAAGCATTGAAAGTCACGAGCACGAGGCAGCATGGTGCACGTGGAGGGCATGTACGCTCAAAGAGGATCACTTCAACAGGAAGCAGCTCAGAGAGGTTATGTGAACAAGGGTGCAGTGGTCATCCATGATGAATGTGGCAGTGTAGTGTCGGGTTTTTTCGAACTCTATGTATCAGATGAAGAAGGATTTTCTCCTGCTCTGCTGGTCATATTTTGCCTTTCCTCGAAAAGACTAATATTTAGAGTTCGCCTAACAATGTCAGATAAGAAAGGTTACAATTGACGCTACCTGAGCTTCCACTTCCATTCGCTACTACTGGCATCATTATTAAGTTATCCAGGATAAAGTACCCATGGTTAGTGGATGTGAACGAAATCAGCAATTTAATATCTTTTGAATAACTATTCTGCCCGGGCAGAATAGCCACCAGATCAGATTTTCCCTTGGAACACACATGTAGCATCGCGACTATTGAATCGCAGGATTTGAGTGACAACCAGGATTGACGATGAGATGAATTAGCTGCAAAGATGGGTTCTAGATAGAAAACTAAGTGGGGACCCACTTTGAGGATGTTGAAACAGCCGGTTAGATCAAATCAATTTAATGAGATGACTATGATTCCGACGATAATGGAGAACTGTAGTTTCTCCTCCTTTTTTTCCCTTTGTAATTTAATATTGATCTCACGTATTTTGTTTGGACTCTAGCTGGCATATATTGTTTTTATTTTATTTGTGCAGACCCACAGTAAAAAGCAGGCTTCGGATTTGGGGAGGTGTGGAAGAAAGAAAGGACTAAAAAGTACAAAAAGAGGATAAAACTTTACCCAAAAAGGTTAAGAAAAGAAGGTGATAAAAAAAGAAAATGTTATAAAGAAGAAGAAAATGTAAAAAGGGACAGGGAGTTTTTAATTTACCTAACTTGTTTCTCCACCTACCTTGGTCAGTTGCCTTTATAATTCTGGAAAGGACGCCAGAAAGGTGGGGTGAAAGAGTAGAGCATGACTTTTTTTGAGGTTGCTCTAAGATTTTTTTGTCCATCCTTCCATGTTCGGCATCCTCAGAATGAGATCTCTTTCTTTGAGGTTCCTATACGAGAAACCCACTCTTGAAAGCTTTATATCAAAGACTCACTCTTAGACATCCACATAAGATAGAAGCAACTAGTCAGGCTTCTGCACGGAGGGGACCATCTCTTTTGAGTTTACATATAAGAGAGGTCCATTTTCAAGATCGTCATATATAAAGTGAACCACTCTACTACTGTTGCTAGGGATCCACTCTCACAACTATGTAGACAAATTCATATTCGCATACTTGTGTTGCCCATCTACTTGATTACATGAAGGACACTGCCCCATCTCAATCTAACCCGTCTTCCTTCAATCAACCATCTACTCCAAGCACAGCTCGCCCCAAGATCCAACTATAATATATTAGTAGACCAGCAATAGGCATAGCTCACTTTCCAAGATGCATGAGGTATTTCCTAAGTCGGTTAAGTATATTAGTAGACCTATATCAGGACACACATACCCCTTGTAGTTAGAAGTTTAATATGACAATCTCAGCCCATTGGGTCCATTCTCCTGTCAAATAGAGTGATCGTCGTTACTGCCCCCAAACCACGCAATATTTTGGTATTCTTGCATATGATGTTGCCTTTATTTTATATTTTAACTAACATATAGCATGTGTTCTAGATTTCAGCAAGATTTGAAATATTGATATCAATATCATATTGGTAGGGTCTAGAAAGGGATAAATATGGGATACATCGCAGATAATGTTGAAAATCTCATAAATGGCTCAAAAAAGGTTATTTTCTCACAAATTAAAATCATTTTAGTTCTTGTATACGTGA
The DNA here is from genome assembly GCA_037367405.1 of Ottelia alismoides. NCBI lineage: Eukaryota > Viridiplantae > Streptophyta > Magnoliopsida > Alismatales > Hydrocharitaceae > Ottelia > Ottelia alismoides. The sequence goes on along the minus strand of JAZKJV010009040.1, from coordinate 107,390 downwards.
AAGGCTTTCTTGGGGTGAGCATCTGCAGGTTGCTCCTCATCTCTCCCCACCACGACTACGGAGGAACTGCTCTCGACAGGGGTGCCTGTCGAGGTGGCCACACTAACGACCCCACCCTATTGTTTGGGCATCGCCAAAGAACCGCATGCAGTACGCACCACCACAGGCATAACATCGGTGTCCGCGTGAAGGTTGTATGTTGTAATGCCAGAGGTCTTGATGACCTAGAGAAGAAAGGGGAGGTCGGTAGATTACTATTTGAGTGGAATGGAGACGTTTTGTTGCAGGAGACCAAGATCAATTCTTGGTCTGGTCAGTCATAGTACTCGATTGGCGGGGCCACGTTTTCAGATTTCAGAGTGGTGGAAGTTGTAACTCTGGATGTATCCTGATCGCATGGAATAACGAATGGTTCGAGCTGATTTCTAAAATCACTGGTGCACATATGATTTTTGTCTTACTAAAGGACATGCATAGTAGCGATTTCAGGGCTTTCTCGAGTGTATATGGACCCAATGATGTGTCTCTCAGACCAAGGCTTTGGGAGGATATTTGGGAAGTTAGTTTGCAACTTTCAACATACCCCTAGCTAACTGGGAGCATTTCAATGTCACTTTGTGATGCAGCGTGAGATGGATAAACAGGGTTTCTACTTTTTATCCGTTAATTTTATTTACGTTTATTTTGAGTCGTCGTAATTTTAGTCAAATAAAAGAGATCGACTGTGATCTCAAAAGTAGTTAGTTTAATTTGAATTTCAAAATTAGTTAGTTATCCGGTTAGAGTCAAATTAGGATAATTAGTTTGAATTTGAATTTGAGTTGCTATTTTTATAATCTCATCCCTCCTATATAAAGGGATGATAGACTAGTTGTTTAGTCAGTTCAGTGGATATAAAATTTGAGAGTTATCTCTCTCTCTGGTCTCTCTCTTTCCCCACGTGGTCTTCACGTTTCTCTCCTCCAAACCCCTCGTTTTTCCAACGAGCTTCTCTTCTCAACCCCTCCATTTTCTTCTACCAAACAATCTCCACCGATCAAATTTAATTTTTCCGTCGCCGAATCTCGTTTGCATCAATTGGTATCAGAGCATGGCTTACAGGTCGTCCTCACGATCTGTCGATCCATACAAAAGTTCACGCAAGCATCATGCAACGAAGGACCATCGTTCATCGGAACGAAAACGACTACCCAACGAAACTTACGACAAGGAGATGCTGGGTATACTGCTTGAATTCCAAACAAAACTACAAGGTTGGATGGTTGGTTTCGAGACCCTATGCGCGGCCGAATCAAAGTCCTCCACTACCAACGCCGCTGTCCAGAGTTTTGATGAAGAAAAACTCGCCGTCAACAAGGATTTACTCGCTGTCCAGGTCATTCCAGAAGGGAAAGACGACGAAATGCCCGCTGTCCAGCCCATTTCAGAGGGAAAAGATGCCATCATCAATGATTTCTTCGCTGTCCAGCCCGTTCCGGAAGAAAAAAACGTCGATCCGATTACTGTCCAGGTGATTTCAGAGTTGAAAACCACCCCGAAATCGACCCCGGCACCATCTGCGGCTCCCTCGATGGACCCCTCCGCCCCTGCATCCCTGGCGGTACAGCCCCCAGCCCTCGCGGCCGCCTTCCCCACCCCCGCACCCCCTGCGAAATCAACCCCTCCCACCACATCCCTCACCCCCAGCACCCCCTTCCATTGCCTCTGCCACCCCAGCAAATCTCCCAGCCCCAACACCCCTTCCGGCCAAGCCTGTTGTCGCCCCCTACCTCCAGTCCTCCCCCTCATCTCCACCCTCCCCATCTCCATCCGCCCAACACCCTTTCACGTTGCCCCCATACCCCTAGCCGCAGCCCCTTTTTTGATCCCTAACACCATCGCCACCTCTCCTACAGCACCCCTCCGCCGACGTCCCTCTCCGCCACCCTGCCCGATGATGCTCCCTCCCGACACCCCCACCCTCTGCGGCTTACCGCAGCCTCGCACCGCTGCCAAAAGCCAACCAAGCCATCAGCAGCTCCGTTCGTACCGTATATCTCGCCACCACCGAAGTCGATGGCACCCATACCCAAGCCGCCGCCGCCTCTTGAAGAGAAATGAAACCCTGGCATCGGGCTCCATTTCGTGGGGCTTCATCTCAAGAGAAGTCGGATCCCGTAACGTTAGAGATGAGAGGTTAATTTGGAACAATTGCAGGGAAACCCCTCCTCCCAAAGGTTTTTATCAAAAAGGTTATTTGGGTGATAGATTATGCTATGGATTTTATTTAAGTGAAGGGGTACAAAATTTGCATTCCAACCCCCTGGAGCAGAAATATTTTAAAAGAAGTGCTGAAAGAGAGAAATATGGAAGGCCTCCTTATCCAATTAGGATTAGGATCATGGATTTCACCTATTTAAAGGCCACATGACTTAATTCATTGGCCACATCTCCTCATCTACTCTACTTGTGCTATTGCTTTGCTATGGACTCTCCAAAGGCCGGGTTGTTCGTCATGAAGATGCCCCATCAGTTCTTCAAGCACCATGTCAAAGGGACGAATCCCGGATGGATGCCCGCATGTGCGCCACACCTGTTCTTCTGCCACGACATCAACGTCGCCAACACTCGCGCTACGCACGCATGGATTCTGTCATCTGCTCCACACCAATTCTTCCATGTGATGATCGAGAATGCTGATTTAAAGTTATCAACCCTCCAGCCTGCAAATCCAACAATTCGTCGGGAGACGAATTTTCAAGCGGAGGAGAGTTGATGCAGCGTGAGATGGATAAATAGGGCCGCATTTTTCTATTTTTTATCCGTTAATTTTATTTACATTTATTTTGAGTCATCGTAATTTTAGTCAAATAAAAGAGATCGCTTGTGATCTCAAAAGTAGTTAGTTTAATTTGAATTTCAAAATTAGTTTGTTATTCGGTTAGAGTCAAATTAGGATAATTAGTTTGAATTTGAATTTGAGTTGCTATTTTGTAATCTCATCCCTCCTATATAAAGGGATGATAGACTAGTTGTTTAGTCAGTTCAGTGGATATAAAATTTGAGAGTTATCTCTCTCTCTCTAGTCTCTCTCTTTCCCCGCGTGGTCTTCACGTTTCTCTCCTCCAAACCCCTCGTTTTTCCGACGAGCTTCTTTTCTCAACCCCTCCATTTTCTTCTACCAAACAATCTCCACCGATCAAATTTAATTTTTCCGTCGCCGAATCTCGTTTGCACCAAATAGGTGAAACCCATGATCCTAATCCTAATTGGATAGGTGATACCAATTGATGCAAACGAGATTCGACGACGGAAAAATTAAATTTGATCGGTGGAGATTGTTTGGTAGAAGAAAATGGAGGGGTTGAGAAGAGAAGCTCGTCGGAAAAACGAGGGGTTTGGAGGAGAGAAACGTGAAGACCACGTGGGGAAAGAGAGAGACTAAAGAGAGATAACTCTCAAATTCACTTTGTATGATGTGAACCATCCACGAATGCATCTGGGTCAGGATCGCGGCTCCTTAAACTTTTTCGGCACGATGCATAATCTTCAGTTGGAGGTTCTTGATGCAACGAACTACCATTTCACAAGGCAGACCTCTGGACTGAGATCAAGATTGGACTGCTTTCTCGAATCGAACTAGTTGGCGACCTATTTCCCTTTAGTACGTGTTTTGGCATTACCTCGCTCTAGATCTAACACACTCCCACACTCTGTAGTTCTGACAAGAGTATGTTTTCTCGCTCTTTCTTCCGCTTTGAGAAGGCGTGCTTACTAGAAGATGGCTTTAGAGAGATGATTAGGAAGTCCTAGTCCTCTTTCCATTGTGACAGCACAACCACAACTAGGCTCTTTTGTAAGTTGGAAGCCTTACGGTCGGAACTTTTTGCACTTATAAGAAGGAAGTTCAAGCAGCACAAGGGGCTCGCCACGAGATGGCTCTGTCAGGGCTTGAGATGCTAGATCAGGTTGAGGACAACCGCGACCTTACTCTGTCAGAACTGGAAAATCGAGTTAACTTTCATAGAACCATCCACGAGGACGACAAGAAACGAAAGATTGAATGGCGGCAACGGTCCAAGCAGCGCTGGGTAAGGGAAGGTGATGCCAGCACTAAATAATTCCACTCTATAGTAGGGGGCGATGTAAATTCATTATTTGGCGCTAGTGGAGCCCAATCATTTTGAAGGGGACAAGGAAGTGGGGCAGACAGGGGTGGAGTTTTTTGTAGAAGGTGTCGTCAGGGCATGCATAGTGGTTGGGGATGGAGCGGTCATGGTGCCTCTTTGTTGACGATTGAGTAGAAGAGTGCTCTGGTAAAGGAGTTTATGATCGTTGAGGTTCGATCAACGCTTTGGGATCTTAGTGTGGATGGTGTGCACCAGTTCAGATGGCTTCTCGATTCTTTTTTCAGAGTTTTGACCCTTGTTATGCATGGATATTATGGACATGTTAAAGGAGTTCGTTGCCAGTAACTCTGGTTTTGATAAGCTGAATTGTGCTCTTATATTCCTTCTCCTGAAAAAGGTCTCACTAAGAGTAGAGGACTTCAGACCGATTGCTCGATCCGATGCAGTCTACTTGGTAGTAACTATGATTTTGGCCAACCATTTATATGATGTTCTATACGATCTTATGGATGAGACCCAGACTGATTTTATCCCAAACCGTTTGATGATGGACAGCATTGTTATGGCATCTGAGATTGTAGGTGATAGAAAACGTGGGAGAATTAGGGGTTTTCTTTGGAAGATTGATTTCTTAAAGATTTAAAATTGTATTGACTAACATTTCTTCTAGGTAGCCCAAGCGAAGCGAGCTTTCCCTGGCGTATGAACATCCTGGATGAAGAGGTGTTTTATCGCAAACTTGCTATCGGTCTTGGTTGATGGGAAGCTAGAAGGGACGTTTTTTCAACCACAACAATGGATCAGGTGTGGATGCATGTTTACCTCATTGCTCATGCTTAAAGCAGATTCCTTGCAATCATGGTGAGGAATCCTACAAAGTGGTAGCACCTCAGGCTACAGTAAAAGTGACATGTGTATTGTTGTTGCAAAATGGAGATGATACTATCTTTTTCATTGGCACATCTAAAGTCATAAGTATAATTACATTTCTTGACATTTTGGAGAGCAATCTGGACTGGCAATTAATAGTTCAAAGTCCACTTTTGTCCCATTCGACTTTTGTGGGGAGGAGATTGATGCTTATGTGGGGATCATCTCGACCCCAAGTGGTAGTTTTCTGTTGAGCTACTTGTGACAGTGAATTTCCAACGACAGACTGGGATGATCTGATCGACTACTTGTTGTTGAGAGATTAAAGCGAACTAACCGGTTGGAAGGCCTCTTGCCTATCTAGATGAGGTTGCCTCATGCTTCTAAAGGCCATGTTAGTAACAACCATGGTGTTTTTCATGTCCACGGGCATTTCCCTAGCGGGAATCCATCAATGCCTTGAGTCATGTATGAAAAGATTCTTCTGGAATTCATCTGATAGAATTTCTAGACATGTGCCTTATAAGATTGGATATGGTTACACTTCCTCTAGATCAGGGAGGACTCTGTATTCGAAGGTTGGAAAATATAAATAAATCCCTCCTCAATTAGGCGACAAGAATTTAGGGTAGTGGGGCAGATCTTGCATGTCGTTTGGTACATAGAATTTAAGACTTGTTGCCCCACCCATCAATTCCCTCTAATTATGTGATTCATCGACTTATTTATGGGAAGGTGTTTGTTCAATGATCCTCGAATTTCCATACAATGTACAACATGTTGTGGATGATGGTACGTCCTTCATATTCTGGTCGGACAATTGGACAGGGGACGGTCCCTTGAACCTTCAGTTCCACACTAGTCTGTTTTAGTTGCATCGAAATCCCTACGAGACACTTTGGATCAGTGGGCATTGAATTTCTCTTCTGGTTTTTCTGAGCAGGGTTGCAAGAGTTTATTAAGTTAGACCGATCTTACTTCCCCATTCACATGTCCACCTACAAGGAATCAAGGATTGGTTATGGAAGGGTGACTTTTTCTCTACCAAGAAGACTTGTGTGTTCCTAACGACTTCTTCATGTTACTTATTGGGAGAGAGGAATGTGACTGCAAATTTATTTGAGTCGTGTGTGTTCCTGTGATGATTAAGGTTTTCTTGTAGACTTAGTGTAACATCTGAAACTAATTAAAGCCGAACTCGACCCGATTAGAGTCTGTTTAACCCAATAAAGTTATCAGACAATATTAAATAACTTAAATCGATCAATTGATAAGGAATCAAAGTCGTTCGGGTAAATCGACCAAAAATCGGTCGGACCGTAATGCGTGCCACGGAAAAGCCATGACGTAAATTCGGAAACCATGAAACAAACTGAGACCGTCGTAAAATCAGATTCGACGAAACAAGACCAACGGAATCAACTGTTCGTCAATCGAATATCGTTTAACATTTTTAAATTGCAAAATTTAACTCCAAACCAAAATCATATCTCGAAAACTTCAAGCATACAAAACCGATATATCAATATTATACTCATATTGATCGTCGTTCAGAGACGATAAAATCGAGATATTGTGCGTCGAAATCCGAGGTCCGAAGTGTGAATATGATCAACTTATGTATATCAAATAAAAAGGAGAAATAAAAAATAAAATAAATAAAATTTTTTTTCGGCTACAGACTGTAGTAGACTCTGATATTGTGCGTCGAAATCCGAGGTCCGAAGTGTGAATATGATATTGTTTAAGTGGAGTAGGGATAGAGAAATAATGCTTCTATCAACAAAATAACTAACTAATAGCTTTTCCAGTAAAAATGACTTTAATTATTATAGTCACAAGAGAATGAATCCTATTGTGCATAAACCTTCATAAACAGACCTAATGAACATACCATGCATAATCATCAATTACTGACAGTGTTTGGGTTCCCTATTAATAAGAATACAAGAAAAATAATGAAACTAAAAACAGTTTCTAGATCAATAATTTCTAACCAAATTCGGGGTGAATATAATGACTTCATAATCATTTGTTTATTGATAATTCTTAGCATAGGACAATATCGGGATGCAAGTGATAGCTACAAGTTTATATACATGTGAGTAGTTAACCTGATTGATTCCCTGTGCAAGTGGAAGTGAAATAATATGAATAGATGTACATAAATTCTGTGAGTAGTTAACATGTTTGATTCCTCGTGCAAGTGGAAGTGAAATAATATGAATAGGTACTGTACATAAATTCTAATTCAATAAAAATCTGAAACCATCTTAAATTCAGGATGCCGATCTATGTTCTTTTAAATCTTAAAATTTTCAATTTATGATCTATGGGGAATACAACAAGAAGACAAATGATGGATATTTAAATGGTAAAATGTGCGAATACATCTCTGTTTTATATTTTTGGCTTGAGTTGGCATTTTCACGACTAGTTATATTATAAAAAAAATAAAACAAATAAATAAATGTATATGTATACATGAGTTAAATTTCTATGTAGTCTTGTAAGTTTTTATAAGTTTAAGATTTAATTATATATTTATATGTCTAATTATACATATACATATACTCACATAAGCATACGAAGTAGACTATTTCATAAGATGCCGTGGGTATTTTTGGCTACTTGGAAAATGTTTAATATGCAAATTAGACTAAATTAAGATCACCTATTAACTACTAAGTACATGATTAAAGACTTAAAGAGAATTGATATACAAACGATAAAATATTAATACTCTTGTGGAAGTTAACAAATGACATCCTAAGATCATTAGGATTAGAAATCACCAATCAACTGATTCCTGAGTACAAGATACTATTATACATATCACTAAAGATAAGTGACAGAATACCAGAAATTGTAAAGACTACCATAAAAGAGATTGTGAAAGGTTGGAGTAGACAAATAAATACAATTACTAATAAAGCAATGATATAAATAGGATTGTTAACTAAAACAACTAGGTCTAAACAATCAACTACAGAAAAGATCGAGAAAGAGTTAAGTGGTTAGGAAAGTAAAGACATTCATGAACCAGTGATGACTTATAATTTGAGTGTCAAACACGGTGCCCGTTATACCTAACCGTACGAGGGTTCGGTGACCCTCAACTGAGCGGAGGAAAGGGAGCCCAGTCAGGGCAGCGGCCGCCAAGTGCACGGGTCTAGGATCCCAGTATTTTTCACGATTTTTACGCAAGCTTGCAATGTTTTTACATCTCGTTGGGATCCTGACTTTTGACCAGTTCCACTGACCCTCTGTATTAGGATACCCATGGAAGGCGTCCTCGATTTTTAGTTTTTCTTACGAACTCGTTTACCCGTACCAGTCGGGTTCGTCTAGAGTGACTTTTTCAGAGAGTCTCTCTCACCCGTCTCAGTGACGTATTTTTGGAGTATATCTATCCCTCTAATGGACCACACTTCCATTTAGAGGGCGAGGCGGAAGATTCTCCTTAGGAGACTACCTCACCGCTTGAATTTTGGTTACTTTTCCGCCAATAGCTTGGCGATGCTAAATCTACATCATCTAGGGTTGCATCTGACATAGGCACAGTTAAATTTGGAGGAGTTATAGTTGAACTCGGAATGAAGCATAATAGATTTTAGCTAAGAGATTTAATTAATTATAAGTTGCGTTGGTTAGAGTTGACTATAATTAAGTTAGAGGCAGAATCATTATAAGTTAGTGGATGTGTTGGTAACTTAGTTAAGGCACATTACACAACACCACATGCCTACGGAGGCACTCCAACCCTAAGGCACTCTTCACGCCTTAGAGTCATAGTGTGAGGTTACATACAGACCAAGACCACAGACTATCCACTAGACTCGAAAAGTTAGTAGAATTGAAAATCGGATTAAAATCTCATATTTTCCATCATTAAGAAACAAAGAATCAAATCAAGTATCACCTCATGAGTTTCTTATCAAGATCATAACATCTATTATGGGGCATTAACTAATATATAAATATATGTAAAAAGCTATGGGGAAATGGAGAAATCTTATATATACACGACATTAACCACGAAAAAAATGACATGAAAATGAATGGGTAAAACTTGTGGCATCCCTTCCGAGTAGCAAGTAGTTGTGAATGTTAAATTGTTTATGCCTTACTACTTGTTTCTTTTGCAATCACCTTAAATGCATGTTAGTTTTACTAAGTTTTGAGGAAGTACATGCACTTGTTGATGTCTCTTGTACCTTTCATGTGTAGCAGGCAAGCAGCCTGCAACTTAGTAGCGGGTTGATGATTCCAGATATCCACTGCTATTCCTGATGATACAATTATTTGTCACGGTTTTGTTCAGAATATGGTGTAAAATACTATCCTTTCTCTTCTGTATATTATGGGATGTCAGTTCTTTTGTTACATGATGTATATGTATGGAAAATTTAATGAATAGAAATTTTGGTGGCACATCTTCCTATTGTTCTGTGGTTGTGAATATTGATTTGAATGTTATGGCAAAAATGTGAAAAAAATCCCTGTATTTTCATGTATCTTATGCAATCTTTTGTGAATGTAATACCGTGAATGTGTTGTAAACGAATAACCGGATCCGACGACGTTAAAGTTTGGTATCAGAGCCATGGTACCTCGCTGCACGCATTTGCAATATTATAATTCCGATCGCATTAAGTTCTCAGATAGGGTCAATCTTCCAACTTGTCGTAAGTCCGAGAAGGGAAATATGACATTCGAATTCAATAACCACAAATGTCACATGTTTCATTAATTTTCATATTATATCCCAAGAAGAAAAAAGCATATATTATAGTATCTGCGAACAATAATTTTAATGACTAAAATGGTTCTTATGCAGAGCCATGACGTCCAGAGCCGCCAGGATATGACTGGCCGTTTGGAGCATATCATGACCGCTTTCGCCGACCTTCAGCAGCAGCCTATGAGAAGCCAGCAGGATCAGATTTTGGCACAACAGACAGAGATTACGGATCGACAGACCGACATAGAGATGAGGTTCGAGGAATTCTCAGATTACACATACCATCCATCTCAAGATGGAATACGAAAAGACCAGCATCAACCTGTTGAAGTATAACAACCTCATTTTGATGATCCACATGAGGAGATGCCAGCACATAGAGCAGGTGATGGAGACCATGACAGGGAGCAAGACCATGTTGACTTTGCAGATGAGGACGTACACGAGTAGTCTGCCATTCATAAGCACCAATCAGTTTTCACTTCCTACCAGCAGGCCAATGTGCCCATGTTTGAGGGCACCGGGCATCATACCAGGCCGAGCAGTGGATGAAGAGAGTCATGAAGGTGATGAGGATGATTCGCGTGCCATGAGATTCTTGACTATCCTTCAAGGAGTATTCACTAACAGACTTCGCCGAGAGATGGTGGAAGGCAGTAGTTTCTGAGTTGGACCGTGAACCTACATGGGATGATTTTGAGATGACGTTCAGATCTTACTTCTTTTTCACGAAGTGGAAGGACTCCCAGCGCCGTTTGTTTGCAGAGCTTCGTCAGGGACGGATGACAGTCAGGGAATACTTTGTTTGATACACCGAGTTGTCTCGCCACGCACCCGCAACCGCCGTATTTCCAGATGAGAATCTGGAAAAGTTCATCAGAGGTATGCGAGAGGAAGTACATGAGAAGGTGGTCGAATTACACATCACTTCCATCTCCGAGGCTACTGACGCAGCGAAGAAGTTTGAGGATATTCGTGAGAGACGCTTTGGGAGTTCGTCAGGAGCAGCACCTAGGCCACAGCGATCTTTTGGGCCGATACGTCGACCATTCCAACAGCAGAGGTCAGCCAGACAGTTTCGACCTGCGGGTTCAGCATTTCCAAGCGTTGCTCGCTTATCTCCATCAGCTACCTTAGGAGGAGCACTTGCCGGACGTGGCATGGATTCCGCTCGATCATATGGGTCACAGCGAGCAGACAGACCTCCAGCACGACCGACTCGAAGCACAGACACGACCACTCTACCTACCCGGTTAGTATGATGTTACTTATGCCATGAGTGGGGACATTACCAAGCTCAGTGTCCACAGGCTTCAGGAGAGCCTCGACCGCAGCTACAGCCACAGGAATAGCATACAGGGAGTTTCTGTGGCAGGAACTCCGACTTCAGGAGGCTGCAGAACAAACACAGAGCATGGCAGGTTCCAGTACAACACCAACCAGGCAGGGTCAGCTACACACAGTGACCGAGGAGCAAGACCGTTCAGCAGCTACTGTAGTGAAAGGTATGGTCCCAGTCTTGGGCCGACCTTTCCATGTTTTGTTTGATTTTGGAGCTACATATTCTTTCATTGCTTCGAGGTTATTAGCTTCACTGGGTAGAGTTTCTGAGGTCCTATATCCTCCTTACCACATATGAGGGCTAGGTAGTTGTTTATCATTTCATTGATAGTCGGGCACTTGCCAGTACTGATTGGTGGTTATGAGATGATCGCAGATTGTCTGCTAGTACAACTTGATTTGATTCTAGACATGAATTGGTTATATCTCATCATGATGTCTGCTACTACAACTTAATTTGATTCTAGGCATGAATTGGTTATATCTCATCATGCTCTTGTTGACTGCTTTAGGAAGACAGTTGTCTTCAGGATCCAAGCTTATCTAAGTTCACATTTGAGGGTACATTACATGACTCCAAAACGGAGTACATTTCACTGTTACGAACTCAGAGACTTGTTGATCAGGGATGTGATTCATACCTAACATTTGTCCGAGAGATATCCGATTATGAGCTGATGACACAAGAAATCTGTGTAGTATCAAACTACCCAGATGTTTTTCCTGATGAGTTATCAGGATTACCTCCTGAGAGAGAGAGAGAGAGAGATCGAGTTCGAGATCACATTGTTGCCAGATACACAGCCGATCTCGATGGCACCATATTGCATGGCCCCAGTTGTGGGTGCTCTAGTTCTATCCGTCAGGAAGAAGGATGGATCCATGAGATTATGTATTGATTATCGACAGTTGAACAAGAGAACGGTGAAAAACCTTTATCCTTTACCTGCGCATCGATGATTTATTTAATCATCTCCAGGGACCATCGGTGTTCTCGAAGATCGACCTTCGATCAGACTATCATCAGCTAAGAATTCGAGAGTCTGATATTTCGAAGATAGCTTCCAGGACTCGTTGTGGATAGTACGAGTTTGTGGTGATGCCGTTTGGACTCATCAATGCACATGCAGCATTCATGGATATGATGAACAAGATCTTTCGTCAATACTTAAACAAGTTTGTGGTAGTATTCATCGATGATGTGATGATATATTCTCAGAATAAATGGGATCATTAAATGATCTAAGAATCGTCCTAGACACATTACGAGAGAACAAGTTGAGCAAGTGAGTTCTGGTTATCCCAGGTCCCATTTCTTGGGCATGTCATTTCTGAAACAGGTATCATAGTTGATCCTGTGAAGATTGAGGCAATCATGTCTTGGGAGCAGCACAAGACAGTTACGCAGATTCGGAGCTTCCTCTGATTAGCGGGCTATTACAAATGCTTCGTCGGTGGGTTTTCACGCATTGTTCTTCTTCTGGCACGGTTCACACAGTAGGGAGTTCCATTCATTTGGGATGATTCATATGAGCAGACCTTCAGAACATTGAAGGAGTTGACGACAACGCCCATTCTTGTACTTCCACCAGGCACGCAGGATTATGCATTATACACAGATACATCATGAGAAGGTCTAGGAGCGGTATTGATGCAGAAAGGTCATGTGATTGTTTGCGTGTCACGACAGTTGAGACCGCGTGAGAGGAAATACTCCGCATATGACTTGGAGTTGGCAGCATATGTCTTCGCCTTGAAGATCTGGTGCTACTAACTTCATGGGGTGAATTTCGAGATTTTCACTTATCACAAGAGCTTAAAGTACATGTTTGATCAGAAGGAGCTGAACATGAGACAACGCAGGTGGCTCGAGCTACTGAAGGATTACAACTACACAATCTCTTACCATCCCGATAAGGGAAATGTGGTGGCAGATACGCTTAGCAGGAGAGTTCATGCAAAGGGTATGGCGAACTGGCTATACACGTGAGATATGCTCGCATCTTTGACTGATTGGCATCCTCGGGAAAGTACATCCACATCTAGTATCATGCCTCCATGATTTAGCAGTCTTTAGGATCGCATCGTCAAAGACCACAAGACAGATTCTTGGATTCGAGACAGATGCATGCGTGCTGTTAAGGATGAGATTGATGATTTTGTTATGGTAGAGTTCATTTTATAGAAGGCTAGTCAGATCGTTATGCCCAATTATGAGCAGTTGCGCAGAGATATTCTTGATGAGGTGAGGCACACAGTTCACGATTATATATTTGTCCCGGCAACAAGAAAATGTATCGTGATCTACGCCGACATTTTTGGTGGGATAGAATGAAATGAGACGTGACCCAACATGTTAGGAGATGCATGACCTATCAGATGGTCAAGGTAGAGCACAGGAGACCACCAGGATTACTACAGTCTCTCTCCATTCTCGAGTGGAAATGGGAGAACATTTTTATGGATTTCGTCACAGGCTTTCCAAAGACACTAGGTGGCCATGATTGATGATTCTATTTGGGTTTTGATTGACATGTTGACCAAGTCAGGCCATTTTATACCTGTCAGCATGACTTACATTCCATCCAGATTGGTCAGGCTATATGTGCAGAAAATCATTAGACTTCATGGTATACCACACGAGGTGGTGTTTGACAGAGATTCGATGTTTACATCGCATTATTGGCATCAGTTCATGTCAGCACTACAGACAGAGCTGAAAATGAGTTCTGCATACCATCCGCAGATCGAAGGGCAGAGTGAGCGCATACAGATGCTTGAGGATTTACTTCTGCAGGCACTTTGGAATGGAAAGGATCCTGGAAGGACCATCTTCCTTTGGTTGAATTCACGTACAACAACAGTTATCATTCCAATATTGACAAGGCACCATTCGAAGCCCTATACAGACGGAGATGCCTCACACCTCTCAGTTGGTGTGAGGTAGGTGATCATGCTCTCTGTTATGTAGATCTCTTGGAGAAGACAGCAAGGGTTGTTGACCTAATGAGGCGAAAGCTTCTGATGGTACAGAGTAGTCAAAAGAGTTATGCAGACCATCGGAGAAAGGACTTGGAATTTCAGTCGATCCTTTTCTCTTAAGAAGATTGCATACAAGGCTCATTGAGATTCAACTCAATCTAATACTAGTGAAATTCATGTAAATTCAAGTGGGAGATTGGGTGTTTTGCGAGTATCTCCCATGAAGGGAATATAGAGATATGGTGTTCGTGGCAAGTTGACGCCACGATATGTTGGTCCATTTGATTTTCTTGCTAGAGTGGGGAAGCCTCCACATGTATCGGCTATTCATGACATGTTTCATATATCCAACCTGAGAAAGTATGTGCACAACCCTCGACACGTCATCAGTTACGAGAATCTTAACGTGGAGCCAGACTTGACATATGAAGAGAGATCAGTACATATGCTAGACAATGTTGTGAAGAAGCTTCGCAGCAAGGAGATCCCATTGGTCAAGGTGTTGTGGCACCGACATGACTTAGAAGAGACGATGTGGAAGACCGAAGACGACATACGGGCACGATACCCACAGATTTTTTCAGGTAATCATTAAGACAAGCATATATAATTATTTACATATTAAAAGAATATGACGTGTTTTCCCTTTGAGATTTTTACGAGTTCAAAACCATTTAAGGTTTTTATGGTCGGATAAAACCCAAGCAAGACATATAGTGACCTTGACTTGAGTCCCCTTTCCCAGGTCCTTATCGTCGTGGGGTGCGGGAATCGAACCTGCGTCTTCTACTTGGCAAAGAGAATTTTTACCATTCGACTATATCTACATTTTCTTTGTTCCTAATACATATGCATATGTCCATACATGCGAGGACGAGACTCCCTTTGAGGTTTTTATATTTGTAACATCCGAAATCAATTAAAGTCAAACTCGACCCGATTAGAGTATGTTTAACCTAATAAAGTTATTAGACAATATTAAATAACTTAAATCGATCAATTGATCGTGAATCAAAAGTCCGTCAGGCAAAACCAACCAAAAATCGGTCGTACTGTAATGCAAGGCATGGAAAAGCCGCGACGCAAATTCGGAAACCGCAAAACAAATCGAGATAGTCATAAAATCTGATTTGATGAAATAAGACCAAGGGAATCAACCATTCGTCAATCAGAGATCATTTAACATTTTTAAAGCGCAAAATTTAACCCCAAACCGAAACCATATCTCAAAAATTTCGGGGATACAAAACCAATCAAAAGTATATCAATATTATATTTATATTGGACGTCGTTCAGAGACGATCAAATCGAGAGATTGCAAGTCGAAATCCGAGGCCCAAGGTATGAATACGATCAACTTTTGTATATCAAATAAAAAGGAGAAATAAAAAAATTAAATAAAATTTTATTTTGTGCAGACTGCAGCAGCCATTCTATGTAGTTTAAAAAAAATTAGTAAAGTTTCATATTTAATTAGTGTAGGGATAGAGAAATAATGCTTCTATCAACAAAATCACTAACTGGTAGCTTTTCCTGTAAAAAAATGACTTTAATTATTATAGACACAAGAGAATGAATCTTATTGTACATAAACCTTCATAAACAGACCTAATGAACAAGCCATGCATAATCATCAATTACAGCTATACCGGGAGTGTTTAGGTTCCCTATTAATAAGAATACAAGAATAATAATGAAACTAAAAAACAGTTTCTAGTTCAATAATTGCTAACCAAATTTGGGGTGAATATAATGACTTCATAATCATTTGTTTATTGGTAATTCTTAGCATAGGACAATATCGGGGCGCAAGTGATAGCTACATGTTTATATACATGTGAGTAGTCATCTGTTTGATTCCCCGTGCAAGTGGAAGTGAAATAATATGAATAGGTAATGTACATAAATTCTGTGAGTAGTTAACATGTTTGATTCCTCGTGCAAGTGGAAGTGAAATAATAAGAATAGGTACTGTACATAAATTCTAATTCAATAAAATCTGAAACCATCTTAAATTCAGGATGCCGATCTATGTTCTTTTAAATCTTAAAATTTTCAATTTATGATCTGTGCGGAATAAAAAGACAAATGATGATTATTTAAATGGTAAAATGTGCGAATACATCTCTGTTTTATATTTTTGGCTTGAGTTGGCATTTTCACGACTAGTTATATTATAAAATAAATAAATAAATTTATATGTATACATGAGTTAAATTTCTATGTAGTCTTTTAAGTTTTTCTAAGTTAAAGATTTCATTATATATTTATACGTTTACTTGTACATATGCATATACTCATATAAGCATACGAAGTAGACTATTTCATACGACGCAGTGGGTATTTTTGGCTACTTGGAAAATGTTTAATATGCAAATTAGATTAAATTAAGATCATCTATTAACTACTAAGTACATGATTAAAGACTTAAAGAGAATTGATATACAAACGATAAAATATTAATATTCTTGTGGAAGTTAACAAATGACATCCTAAGATCATTAGGATTAGTAATCATCCATCAACTGAAACCTGAGTACAAGATACTATTATACATATCACTAAAGATAAGTATCGACAAAGTACCAGGATTTGTAAAGACTACCATAAAAGAGATTGTGAAAGGTTGCTTTCTCTGGTATTGATAGTTGGATAGAGGAATGGGTGAGTGAACAATGGACAGCCCCGACTGAGGGTAAGCAGTTAGCTTAATCGGTGAGCTTTTTCGAGATTGAAGAAATTGCAGTCAGTTTGTTATAGCATTGCTTTCGGCTTGAGTTGAAAGTTTGATTAGTAAAGTAGGCAAATAAATGGAATTGATAATAAAGCAATGATATCAATAGGATTGTTAACTAAAACACTTAGGGCTCGTTTGGTTGAAGGGTTGAGGTGGGTTGGGGTAGCTTCTTGTGAATAGTAGTTGTTTGGATGGTTATGTGGGTTGGTAGAGGGTTGTAATAAGGAATGTGATGTGATGTTGCATTGATATGTGATGGAAATCCAACCCAGGTATGATCCAGGAAAAAGGGGGATAAATCGGGTTACCCCAGGGGTAACCCAGTATCCAAACGAGCCCTTAGGTCTAAACAATCAACTACAGAAAAGATTGAGAAAGAGTTAAGTGGTTAGGAAAGTAAAGATGTTCGTGAACCAGTGATGACTTATAATTTGAGTGCCGGTCACGGTGCCCCTTACACCTTACTGTGTGAGGGTGCAATGACCCTCAACTAGGCAGAGGAAAGGAAGCCCGGTTAGGGAAGGATCGCCAAGTACGCGGGTCTAGGATCCCAATCTTTTTCACGATTTTTACGCCAGCTCGCAGTGTTTTTACATCTCGTTGGGATCCCAACTTTTGACCAGCTCCGCTGACCTTCTATTTTAGGATACCATGCAGGGGATCCTCGATTTTTAGTTTTTCTTATGAGCTCGTCTACCCGTACCAGTCGAGTCTGTCTATAGTGACTTTTCCGGAGAGTCTCTCTCACCCGTCTTAGTGGCGTAGTTTTGGATTAGACATATCTCTCTAATGGACCGCACTTCCATTTAGAGGGCAAAACGAAAGATTCTCCCTAGGAGACTACCTCACTGCTTGAGTTTTAGTTACTTTTCCGCCAATAGGCTTGGCGATGCTAAATCTACATCATATAGGGTTACATCTGAAACAATTACAGTTAAATTTGGAGGAGTTATAGTTGAACTCGGAATGAAGCATAATGGATTTTGGCTAAGAGAATTAATTAATTATAAGTTGTGTTGGTTAGAGTTGACTACAATTAATTTAGAGGCAGAATCATTATAAATTAGTAAACGTGTTGGGAACTTAGTTAGAATGCATTACACAATACTGCATGCCTACGGAGGCACCCCAATCCTAAGGCACTCTTCACGCCTTAGAGTCATAGTGTGAGGTCACACAGAGACCAAGATCACAGACTATCCACTAGACTCGAAATAGAATTGAGAACCATATTAGAATCCCATCTTTTCCATCATTAAGAAATGAAGAGTCAAATCAAGCATCACCTCATCAACTTCTCATCAAGATCATAACACCCGCTTATGGGGCATTAACTAATATATAAATATATATATAAATCTATGGGGAAATGAAGAAATCTTATATATACGACATTAACCACGAAAAAAATGACATATGAAAAGGAATGGATAAAACTTGGGACATCCCTTCGGAGTAGCAAGTAGTTGTGAATTTTAAATTCTTTATACCTTACTACTTGCTTCTTTTGCAATCACCTTAAATGTCTGATAGTTTTAATAAGTTTTTTAAAAGTACCAGCACTCGTTGACGTTTCTTATACCTTTCATGTGTGGCAAGCAAGCAGCCTACAACTCAGTAGTTGGTTGACGATTCCAAATATCCATTGCTATTCCAGACAGTACATTTACTTTTGTCACAGTTTTGTTCAGTTTATGATGTAAAATGCTATCCTTTCTCTTCTGTATATTATTGGATGTCAGTTCTTTTGTTACATGCAGTGTTGTAATAGTCGGTCGACTATCCCGAATAGTCGGTCCGACTATGCAGTCCCCGACTGAATAGACCTCCAGTCGATCAATAGTCGGCCCGACCGAATAATCGTCCGACTATTCGCCCGACTGGCCCGACTATTAGGCCGACTGGAGTTTGACTTTTGATATTTTTATTTTTTTATTTTTAATTTTCAGTTTTTATGGGTTACATTTTACCACGGTATCGCAACAAATGTCATATTCTATATATCTATTATATTGATTGGTATTTTTATCTTGGATTCATGTTAACTAATGACCATATATGTATAAAAATATAAGAATATATGTATTATAGATAATTTTTATATTAAAAATACAAAACCGAATAATTCTGAATAGTCGCCCGAATACCGATTATTCTCTATTCAGTGACCCCTCCGACTGAATACTGAATACCATCTTCTGCAACACTTGTTATATGATGTATATGTATGGAAAAAATAATGAAATAAAATTTTGGTGGCATATCTTCCTGTTGTTCTGTGGTTGTGAATATTGATTTGAATGTCATGGCAAAAATGCAAAAAAAAACCCCATATATTCATGTATCTTGTCGATCTTTTGTGAATGTAATACCGTGAATGTGTTGTAAACGGGTATCCGGATTTGAGGGCGTTAAAATTAGCAATGAGCGCGGACACCAACGAGGATGTAACAGGCTTCTTTCCATCCTAGGGTAGACATCACTTGCCCCATCTATGGTTCAACCTTGCAAGATCTAAATCATTTATTCTACATGTGTACTTGCATTTGTTGGGTTTGGAAATCGACATAGATTGCTTGATTAGATTCCCTTCTCATCTCAATTTTCATATCAGCTTGGTTGCGAACCATTACAGATACGCGACTGAAGTTTGGAGATCGATAGCAACTTTATAAGCTATTTGGTTGATGCGTAATGGGGTTGTTTTTAGAGATGAGCAGTATTATGTTGAAAATATATGATTCCTTGCCAGATCTCTCCTCGAGACATGGATTATGTAAGTTTTCATCGCTCTAATATAGTAAAAGTGGGTACCGTCACGGGTGTTTCTTCCTTTTTTATTCAAAAAGAAAGTTCCACCCCTCAACAACACTGGCAATTTACCACTGTAGTATCCTTATTTGCAATTATTTCAAATATTCCCAAAAATCAATCATACCCTCCTTTGTCCAATCATCCTTCCAAAACTAAAGAACAAAGGAGCAAATTCCCCTTAAAAATGCTGACAAATATCCGACACTCAAATTTGTCACATCTAAGCTCATATCGTAGTTATAGATTGATCTAAGAAATCTACAAGGTAAAAAGCCACAAAAATCTGATCATCCGCTTCTAAGCAAAGCCATGTTCATATCCTTAAGCCTCAACACACCAACCCTCAATGGGTTTGGACCAAGCCTTAATCTACTAGTGACATACCTTTATTATTCCAACTGAAGCGAACCCACACACATCTCAATTGTAAAAACTCTAAGCCCTTGTGTACCCCCAATGATCGACAAATAAAAGTAAAGAACAAACTTTAAGGGTACAAACATTCCCCACGAGACGTACATCTTGCCACTGGACCAATTAGCTTTTGTTCCTTACCCTTTATCAATGGCAAGCTCAAATGGTCCAAGGGAAAACCATGTCGAGATGTGCCCAAAACACGAGCACTCGCTCGAGCAACCATCTCTAATCAACCAAAGGATACAATAGGATATTTCTCATGGCTGATCGACATACATGAGTAGCCATTAAAGATCTCCACCAAGATTGAGAGGCTTCTAATCTCCAATGGAACCCAGACATAAAGAAAAGTATTATCATCCGCATACTACAAAATTGGAATCAATTGACCCTACATAGTATAACCACTGAAGAACAACCTTGAATTAAATTGTCGTAGCGACCGCCGTGCATCAACTGCAAGTACAAAAAGTGTCGTCAGAGGACATTGCTGCTTTACAACCTCTCTGGCTGGAAAGCCCCACGTCATTAACCATGACCGAATTGGAGACAATAGTAACAACTCTTCTACCACGCAATGCCATCATTTGGAATTTTGGGGAACCCCCTTTTATGCAAAGAAACCCATAAAAGCCTCCATCAACACGGTCATGAGCTTTGGAAAAGTCCACTTCCCAAGCAGTTGCTCACTCATCTCATCTTCCACAATCCCTCGTAATATTAGACATGATTACAATGATGTCCATTATCAACCTGCCAGTTACAAAAGCAGTTTGTTGTGTGCAGCACAATCCCTCATAATATTAGACATGAAGCAGTTTGTTGTGTGCAGCACAATCCCACGTATTATTAGACATGAAGCAGTTTGTTGTGTGCAGCACAATCCCCCATAATATTAGACATGATCACAATAACCTGCCAGTTACAAAAGCAGTTTGTTGTGTGCAGATAAGGTTTCGATGTATGCTAATGTGCATCAGGGGAAGTGGAGTGGATAACATTAGTATAGAAGGCGAATGAGAGTACAAGAAAATGTATCTGGGCCAAATTGCAAAACATTAAACTAGAAATGGCATAACCAGGTACCTGCATTGATAATGATCCAACAACGTGACCTGGTACTAATTCCCAAAACCGAGCCTGGGAGACTTCATTTACATCCTCAAGAGCAGCAATCTGACGAAAAATCAAAGAAACTGAACATCTGAACAAGAAGTTACATAAACCTATAACACAGACGGAATGTCTGAATTTTGATAACCTGTCTCCAGCACTTGCTGAACGCTGATGGAGGAACTGTTGTAGGTGCCATTTGGAGCAAAATACCACCAGCAGCTTTGAAGAGTGGAATCACAACCATGAAAACGGTGACGGACACAAGCCCTAGACACAGGACTTCTGCATTTTCAACACTAGAGAGAAAGAAGAATCGGAACAAGAGTTGCCCTCAGTACATTATTATTTTACAGTAGTGCAAGGGAAACAATCAACAGAACATACCCAAGAGTCAAGAACCATGAAGCTAAAATGATGCCTGCACTGAGGACAACCATGAGAACCAACTCAGAATAACTTTCTGCTTTTTAGATGGACAATGATATGTGAACTGATTAGAAAAGTAACTACTAGATCTCAGACCTCCGAATAGAGTCAGCAAGTACGTGCAAGCACACTGAATGGTGGTTCATGTCTTCAGCTGTTCTGTAGACTGCATCAATCGATCAAAAAACAAAGAGCCTTTACATCCCCAACTCATCAACCACAAGGCACCTTAATGCGCTAAAACTTCAAATATCAAAATTAGAAAGACAAAATATCTAATGAAATATTATAAAACCATGGCTTACCGATGTTTATCCGAGCGTAATTACGGAAAAACCAGACTCCGAGTAAATTTACCAGGAGGTTTGTGACAGCTGAAACAATCAAGTAGTGCCTAAATATACCCAAAATGAAAATATAACAATTAAATATCAACATAAGCAGCTTTTCAACAAATATACATAAACCTAAGCAGTGCTCAAATATATTTTAAGTTATTTGTAAATTACAAAGAAATAGTAGATTGAACGAAGCTATTAGAAAGAGAAGTAGCAACAAACTATATCAATGTCCACTGAACAGGTCCCTGTTATAGCGTCTTAGAGGTCATCATAGCATATTTGTTCAAAAAATCAAAAAAATTAAGAAATAGTCAAGTAGATGAGCTAAGTGCTTCCAACCGAAAAGCAAAATTTCAAGTTCAACAAAACAAAAACAAACATGCGTGCCACTAATTTCACAGAATTCACATTACTAAAGAATAGCTTGGCATGTCCTACTTAACATGAAAAAAACAAGGTTTCTATTTATTAGCCCCCAGCAAATTTCCACTGCCAAATTTGGGATAGCCTTTTACTCCAAATCGAGGTACAAGTGGATAATGCTATGTTTGAATTGTTGCATTGTAAAAGTGTTTCGATGCCATCCTTTTACACGGAAGTAGCTTTTGCATCCAAGATTTTGATATTCAAGCCTTGTTTACAAAGAAGAAGAAGAGACTGTCAGAGTATGCGTCATCTCATAGATGATTAATTGGATTCTTCCAGGGTCCAATTACCACACACAGTGGTTTAGTCTCATATCTACTGCGAGTGGGACTCGGTATTATTGGTGGGGCTATATAAGAAGCTCCACACCCATTGTAACAGTGAGAGTCCCAAGGTTTCATCCTGCTCCTTATGGAGTAAGGTTCCATGTAATATCTGATCTTCTATGTTTATATTTCTTTATCTTTGATGTTACGCTTCCGTACTACCGTTTTCTATGACAAATGGTGACAACCTCATTTCAAATAACTATCAATCAGATTTGCAAGGATACCTAGACATAATCATCGTCTTTCAAGGTTGAAATCTTAAGTGTTTTAAATCCTTACTAAAGACCCAATGTTGTTCCTTTCTCTATTTTCCAGTGATCTTCCTTAAAACCTCTTCAAGATGTCACATCAAGCAAACAATCCAAGCACGGTATGGTTGCCTAGTACAATCCCCTTAGCATTAAATCAAAAGAAAGGAGATATGGTCCACATTATTGAAGAGGAGCCACAAGAAGCACATAATACCGCCAAATAACTTCCAAGTTACTTAGATCCATAGGGAGAAAAAAATCACGTTAGGAACAAGTGTCGCCCAAGTCCCACCCATGGAAATAGATCTTTCAGCAGTAATAGTGGGAATACAAAGAGAACCCAACCCCTTATAATTTTAAGAGAAATATAATGTAACATCCAACCTTTTATGGCTTTTCGTCGTGGTTTCATCTCGATCCTAGTTCCACATATTTCATGTTTTCTTCGTACTCTTGCTTCCACATTATCTTTCATATTTTCACATTATATCAATGTTCAAAGATTCTAGAGTTTATTCAGCAAGGTTTTTTCTTTTTGCAAGATTATTTCTCTTATTTTTAAAAAAACAGGAGGGTGTGGTCTCATGGTGGGGCACACTTGATGAATCCGCGATTCATCATTTAAATATCTTGATCTTAGCAAAATCCCTGAGTAAAATCTCAAATAAATGTATATAAAATAAATTAATTAACAAAATGACTCTGGTAAATAACATACACTAATTATTGTATATTAGATTGTATAAAATAAATCAACAATAAAAAGCCGCAAAATAAAGGAGTTTTTCACCCGTAAATAGCCCAAAACTTCATGTATTTTTAATAATTTCATTTAAACTCCTTTTTGGCTAATTTTTTCTCTGACTTGTTTATGAAAATGTATATAAACATACAAAAATACAAACCAAATTTCACCTCAAATAAATACTCCTAGATCCCAAAAAGAAAAGGCCGTAAAGTCCAACTTCCCGGCCAAATTCCCGCTCCGTACGAACTCCAAATTCACCAGACTCACTTTAAAGTTTAAGTTAGAAAATTATCTATCCAACGGAAGTGATTTCACTAAAATCGGAGCTCGTTTGCAAAATTTGAGTTTGGAACCTTGGTGTACATTGTATATTATGTAAATGCTCATTCTTTCTCCATTTTTATTTATTTTTAATTACTAAAAAAATCTAAAAAATCATGTTTGTGTTATATTTTGATTCTAATATTTTATTGTATTTTTCTGTTGTAAATATCTCTTATTAAAAGGACAAAAAAAATATAAATTAGAAAAGCAAACAAAAAATATACATGTTTGTCTTCTTTTGTAAATTCCCACTATTTTTTCTTCTTTATATTTTATTATATTTTAGTAGCCTACTTCATTTTATTATTTATTTTATTTAATTTCCATTCTCTACAAATATCATCCATTCAACTCCATTGTTCCACTGTTTTTTTCTAACTTCTAATTCAACTCCACCATCTTATTAACCTCCATTCCACTCCAACTCCGATCTAACCTCCATTTTTCTATCTCTTTTTATGCATCCCATCCTCCTCAATTTGCACATGATTCATCTTTATGTGAGGAGAGCCTAGTGATGCAACCGCGGCCGAGCGACGACAGCCCTCTCTTCGGTGAGATTCGTTGGCTTCTTGGCCAACACCGCAGCCGCATTTGCTGCTGCTCGAGCGCATCGCTCGCCGACAATTCAAGCGAAGACTATGCTCCTCATGAGTACTCCCAGGCGATCCACTTCCTCCGTAGGTAATTTTTCTTCTCATTTTGTCATCATTGTTATTTTTACAATTTTTTTGATTACATCACCACCATCGTATTTTTCTATCCACCACATCATCACCATCACCACCATCTTCATTATCCCCACACCTTCATCATTACATTTACCATTTTTTCCTCTTTTGTGTATATATTTATTTCCTGTTTAAAAAAAATAATTTAAAAATTAAAACAAAAAACACACAATAAAAAAAGAATTTCAAAAAAACGCAGCAGGTGGCCGACCTTCGTCAGCCACCGCTGCCCTCCCCGCCAACTGCTTCCCCTCGACCTCCTCGTCGCTGCTGGCTGCATCGCCCCGTCGCTAGTCACTGGCAGCTAGCTCCACCACCTGCAGCCGCATGTCGTAGGTCCTACCTCCGCCAGCGCTCCACCCCTTTGGTCGTCCGCCACCCTACCAGCCAGGCTGGCCTCTTCCAGTCCGTGCGCAGGTCCCTCCTCCGCTCAGCAACACCCCAGCGCGCGATCGTCCAACCGGCTCTCTCCTTCCGACGTCGTCCCACGCCCCTCCTCTTCCGCGGGCGGCGGCGCCCCCCCCCCCCCCCCCGATCTTCCCATCTGTGTCGAAGAATACAAATGTCATTTCTTTATTTTTTTGTAAAAATTGCATATTTTTCCCGTAAAGTCCTGTAATTACAAACTATTCCGTGTTCATAATTTGTTTACATGTGTTTACTTTTTGTTTTGCACAAACACACATGTGTTTGTCTCTTAATTTGACACCTATTGAGCATGTTTTTATTTAATGAAATATAACATGATGTTGAGCAACTAATTCTCTACCATCTGGATAGTTATTTGTATTTTTGTGAGTTATGATGAATTAATTAAATTATTCAAGTGAAATTCTGCATATTTTACCCAATTTGTGGTCATAAATTCATATCTCACTAACAGTCGCTCGAAAAATTTCACAAAAATCAAAAATGATGCTTTGAAGTGCTTTGAAGTATGCTTTAATTAGTGTCCAAATTTCATATTAATTCGAGTTGTCATGTGCCTTTAATAAATTGAAGAGTGATTTTGGTAAATGATTTTAATTAAATCCACACATCATATTTTTGCGAAATTTCAACTCTCCTGGATTGTCCATCTAAATAGCTTCCTGAGATAATTCGCACTCTGATTAATTTGATAATGTGAATTTATTAAGAATTAATTACTCATTGTCACTCTGTTTCCATTTTAAAATCCATAAAAATTCATATTTTGTCAGAAAAATCCAAAAAAATTATTGTAGCTTCCTTGCATCATATTTATGCTCGAATAAAATTTTCATAATTTTTACATACTGTTTGTGTGAAAAATTGTGAAAAAAACCCATAAAAAGTGCATTTTTCATTGTTGCATTTAATTCATAAAATTCCAAAAAAAAATGTGTTTTGTGTTCATTCTAAATTAGGATTCTAAGAAAATATAATTTGGCTAAATCTGATTGATTTCATATTAAAATTAATTTAGCATAATTGTGTGTTTTCTTATTATCTTAATTCACCTGCATTGTGCATTTCACATTTATTTTTGCATAAAAAAATACAAAAAATCCGCATAGGAAACCTATATCTAAATTTTTTATTTAACCCAAAGTTGTTCCTTTGTCTCCCTGTGTTCGACCCCGGACTTGCCCGGGATATAAATTAAAGCCGAGACACTCTTCACGGAGATCCTTCTCTCGGTTCTCACCGATTCGCTAAGTACACGTATTACAACGAACACAAGTTAAACCACGTGCTCATTGACTTCGTCAACACCAGAACACTTTTATTTGAATAACATGTTACATGGAAAAACAACCAAGAAGAGCATGTTATAAAGTTACTCGACCACGAAGCAAATAGGAACTTAGCATGTTAAATTACATTTCAACATAAAATCGTTCATTGTTGAAGGAAACTCCATTACGCAACACCAAATCGCCCAAAGGGCTACCAAGGTGAAAGCAACCATAGAAGGATACATAACAAGCCGCAACTATGACAAACAACAACCAAGTCTTTTATCACTTTAAGTAGGGTTGGATAGAATCATAAACCTTCTCTAAATATATAAAAATCATATGGAGGTTCTTCCTTTTAGCTCTGTAAATCTCCATCATTCTCCTCAGCAAGTGGATGGCTTCAATAGTTGAGCGACCTAGCCTGAATCCGAATTGGTTTTCTTTTACTCTGGAAACTTTCCTCAACCTTCTTTCGATCACACATTCCTAAATTTTCATAGTGTGACTCATCAGCTTGATACCAATGTAATTTGAACAATTTTGAATGTCTCCTTTGTTCCTATAAAGAGGAACCACGATGCTTCTCATCCACCAAGTCTGAAAAGGACATGATGGGGGCAATGTCGACAAATTCCCACAATCATATCAAAACAAATTAAAATCATTTAATTTGGAAAAATAAAATTTCTACTAATTCCCAAATATATATAATGTAATTATACTATCATCTTAAATTAAGGAGTCTAAGGTAAAATCATATACCTTTTCTTATATCAATAATCGTTATATTTAGATAATTTCATGTATTAAAAATATTTGCTACTAAATTCTTACATTATATAACATGAAATGAGTAGTAAAAAAATACAATTATATAATGGAAGTAAGAAAAAACACCTAATGTTCATCTAAAAATTGAAGACAAAACAAGAAAGGAAAGGAAGAATCAATAGTGACTATAAAAAACCCTACTTACAAGTTGCGGAAATTCTTTACATTTCTAAGTCTTAGGCATGCCAGTATTAATCGCACGCCCTCATGTATAGCTCATATTGGTCGATGTTTCAAAGTATCTAAGAAGATGTCCCCTTGATTTCTCCTATATCGTTGAAGTAACTTATGTGTCGTTAGATTTGTCATCGGAATCTGGAAATGAGAGCACTCCACCCGTATCGATGCCGAAAAATCTAGGGAACTACATGTGCAGCTGGCAATGCAGCAGCATCTAAATCTACGTTGAACAACTCAGCCCCCTCCCCCTCTTGCAGGAAAATAGGCATACGGAAATTTGTATCTGCCAAAACATAGTACTTTACACCAAGAACCCCAGCTCTCTTTTCCGCCCAAGTCAAATTTGAGCACAATGCTGACTATCAAACATTTCCTGCCTCTGCTCTTTGGGTGCCTCAAACATGGCTTTCCCCTAGTCAGTGGAGTCGTCTATAGGTCTTTTAGGTCTTGTTTCCCCCCAACTCAGATGTTTATTACTCAGATGTTTATTCATGTTAGTCTTAATATGTCCAACAATCCTATGTAGACAACGACTTCAATCTGCTCCTTCACACGACATCATTTTTGCAGCCCTCATATCTAAAGGCATGACTCTTGATGTTAAACTCGTGGTGATCTTGCGTGTTCTCGCTCCGCTGAAGAAAATCCCACCACCTAGCAAGAAAAGGAAGATTCTCTCCTCCCTATAACACCACTAATATATCAATAAATATAACTTCTTCAGCTTTCCTCCTTTCGAACTTCTAGATGGTGAAAAAATTCCTGCGAAAAATAGGAATTAGCTTTGAGAACTACCAGAAATTTCTTGAGTTTACAAAATATAATGCAAATTATCGTTTAAGTTTCTACTTTCTAAGCATATTAGTATTACAGATTATATTAATCTTTTATCTTTGAAATATACGAGTTTTGAGTGGGCTCTTGGCCCAAGAATAGAGTTTTGCACACCAACTTGTCTGGAGACATTATATCCGCTTCCCTACCCAGAAATTAAATTGCAAATCGTTCTGCATGTTTAGTTAAGCATAACCCCAGCGAATTGTGGCTGCTTTCACTTGCAGACAAAATGGTGAGATGGTGGTCTTGTCTCTATTTGGAACATTAGTATATTAAATCTCTCGTTGGTTTATAGATATAAATTCTGTATCCTACTTAAATTTTAACTGCTCGATAAATTTCTGCAATATGTATGGGCCTTCTGACATAGCGGAAAAATAAATATGTTGATCAAACTTGGGAATTTTCATGTTGAACATCCAAACACCTTCTTGGGTGATTTTGTTTCAATAAATTTCACAAGGATCACTCCTCCCTTCGAATCAAGAGTTCTAATTTTGAAGGCTTCAAACTCTTTTATTGAGGACTGTGAACTTTTTATATTCCGCAAGTATAGCTGGAAGGATTGTCACGACCTTTCTTGGGCTTCAGATGGATTGAATACTTATTTCTCTTAACCGTATTCTATATCCATAAAGTTTTCAATCCTATTGGTTTGGCACGTATTTATTCTAATCACAACTATAATATGTAGACATCTTACAGTTCAAATATAATACCTGTTATATTTGTATTAATAATGTTTTGTTCGAGCAGGCAAAATATTCTTAACGATTAAAAACTATTACAGTTCAAATATTAAAAACTTATTCTAATCACAACCATAATCTGCAGGCACATTAAGCATATTAATATTACAAAATATAATACTTATTTCTTGAGCAAGATCACATCGTCAATTCAAATATGAAGAATGATGGTGCAATCAACCTAGCTTCTATATGTTGGCCTCTTACAGTTGGAACTCTTCATCATTCGTTAGCTTTTAAACTGCAATCTCTCAAAAAAGAGATTGAAGAGTGGAAATGTATCACCCTAACATAATCTTACATCTTGTGATTATAAAGTGTGATCATGAGTTATAAGTAGTGGAGACTACTACAAAACAACTTGGACTTGAGCATTTTGATTGGTGATCAATGGCCCAATTGGGCACGAGCCAAACAAGTTGTGAGTCAATTATCCTCCATAACCGCTTGGACTGAGATCCATTACGTTACAAATGGTATCAGAGCAAATTTCTTCCAATAGGGAAGAAAGCTAACCAAGAGGAGAAGCTACGTCTACCCATGAGATGGGAGGAAATGATTGCCCAGAGTGTGTAACCATTACTATTAGTGGAAGTAAGTGATGGGCTATATGACAACAGGAATGCTTGATATATATGAAGGGGAGATTGTAACACCTTTAAGATAGTACTGCATCAAGCAATCACAGTGTGATAGTGGGTTATAAGTAGCGGGAGATACTGCTAAAGAATTTGGGATTCAACACTTTGTGTGGTGGTCAATGTGCCTAGTTGGGCCGAGCCCAACAAACTGTAAGGGTAGTTATCCTCCATAATGGCTTGGGCTGAGGTCAAGGATGTTACAAAAATACTCGTAATTTTCCTGATATTTTTCTCTTAAAAAACAATTTTGAAAAGAGAATCATATACATCAAATTCTTATGAGAATATAATAGACATTGTGTACATACAATATGGCTATGATTTCCCTTGCTTATTAAGCTTATCTGTTGAATTATTAGCAAGATTTTAGAAATTGAGAGACGGATCAAGGAAATTTCTAGCAAGAGATGTGAGGCATAACATAAGCCTTAAGATGGACAAGAAAATAAGCCTCGGTATTTGAGAAAATAATTAGATAAACAAAATTCACTTTTTTAATCCAAAAAACAAATCTCAATATATATGAAGATATGTAACTATCAAAACACATCTCCAAACCTACTTAATTCATCAAGGGATTGAAGGTCCAACTCCATCATGTGTCATTATAGTCATTTTGAAATTAAAAAGAAACTCGAATAAACGGTTCAACGTAAGAAGTAAACCACTTATTTCCAGCATTATAACAATGTCTTAGACTAGATATATAACATCAAAAATTTAGAGGACTACAAACTTTCGCTAGTCACGGGAAGGTGTTATAAATGTGGTTTCTAACTAAAGGTCGTAACTATATAATATTAATACCGAAAGGGTTCACTACGTATCATGAACTCAAGATGCAAGAAATCGCATTCACTAAATATTTCATTGAACATAAAAGGTAAAAAATGTGAGGATGATCCTTATGTGTTATCCACAATATTTACATCCAACAAAAGAAGCACCCCATCAACTATAATCTAATATTACATCGTATTAGATAGCTCAATATTTTGATGGAAAATTAATCCCTTCTTTTAAAAGTCTTTTATTTCACCAAATCAACTAAGGTGTTGCCAGTGTTACAAATTTCACGAAATTTCAGTGTCGCCGAAATTTCCGTTTCGACACTCCACTGAAACCGAAATCGAAATCTCAATATGGACCCTTCATTCACAAATCTAAGCCGATTTTGGCCAAAATTCGTGAAATTTCATGAAATTATTTCGTTTTTTTGCCATCTCGAAACAAAATCGAAATTGAGATTTAAAACCTTGGGTGTTGCCCCATATCTACCTCGTAGCTAGGTATTGCCTCGCTCTATCAAGGTTTCTCGCTAATGCAATCAGAGGCTACATTCTCATGACTCTCCCACATTCCAAAACATTAATCTCTCGTATTGGGGCATTCCACATTTTAAACTCTTTGTATTTAAGGTTTATGAATGTTTCTTGCATACAGTGGTGATGATTGGGTCTTATACATGAATGATGTGACCTTTACAATTGTGAATTTTGGATTAATGGCGTCTCGAAAGATGACATTAACTCTCAAATCATGGCATTATTAATTACCATTGAGAAACCAATAAACCTATTTAAATCTAAGTTCAGGTGTGATCTATGTTAGATGAGATCTACTTGGAGGCAACAAATCCATATAGCCAACTCCACTAAAAGAGGGCAAGGGCTCAGTAGAAGTTGTTGCAACTTTCATTGACAAATAAAAAGAATGCCACTAGCAGCATACAGCTCTGATTTATCCTCCATCAACTCAATGGCCGAAAATAAAAATGGACATACTTCATTCAACAGGATTATCATTTGATCCTCAACCCAAAAATTGGCTGAGCATTTTCAAAATTCATGAAAAGTATATACATATCAATGTTGGAAAGTTGAAGTAAGTAATAACTCATTATGGAATGCCAATTTTTTATCCTAATCGTTGAATTTTTTAAATATGACGAATCGAACTTATTTTTTCGTAAAAGCAAGGCAACAAGGAGCAATATGAACCTCTACTGGGAGGAAGGGAAGATGCGGCAGAAAGGACAAGATGATCCTATGTGTAAAATAATAACAGATGCTACCTTTTGTTGATAAGCAAACTTCAAGGCCAAAAAAGATGCATATATTTTACATGGACTCTTCCTATCTTGAATCGACTGTTGTCATAGATTTACTCAAATAGAACTAAAGAAGAGGGAAAAGAGGCCTACTTGTGCTCAGATTCGTCTTGAATGAATGCATGGAGTGCTTCCACAGCTAAAGAGAATGACATAAACAAAAGAAAGAGCTGCATGGAATGAATAAAAAATCAGCAACTAGACATTTGACAGAAAAGGTCTTTTTTTCCAAATAAGCAGTGCGGCAATTAAAGGAACAGCAAACATTAATGAAACCAAAGGATTAAAAAAACATGTGATATGTTGCATCGGGCCCAATTTGGAAAAGACAGGCACATAAATTTCAACCAAAAAAACATATAAGAACGTTATATTTAAAATGGCATATTGTGAAAGATTAAAGCTAGTCCTAAATTCCTAATATTCTTATGAAATGAAGAGTAATTTGTGCTGCCAAATTGCGAACATAATCAGGCTTTTGTGCAATTGAGACAAAATGTTGCAAACAAAGCCAAGCCTCATACAGGCACTCCCTATTCGCCCAAAGCATCCACCTCAAAAAAATTAAATGATAAACCAGAGATCCACTTAACTTCACTTATCCTACAAAACGGTAAATGCTCTAGAAAGATGGCACGGTGGAGGATGGAGCGACGCTCGTGGCGACCGAAGGTGCGTGGCGGCAGTAGCGGGGCTCGCGCGGTGGACGACAAGCGAGGAGGTGGAGTCTTCATCGAGCAGGGGGTTGACGCGGGTGCCTGGGAGAAGGTCTCGCATGCTAAGCCATGAAAGCGATGCTTCCGTTGTGGCGCGCGTGGCCACATCGCCTCTGCGTGCCATGCACCACCGCGCTGCTTCCTCTGTGGCAATGTGGGACATCGCATGTCTTCGTGCTGGTCTTCGGCGGCGGGCGGTCGCGACCGGAATCGCTTGGACAGACATCGTTTGGGCTCGCAGCGCCCGGTGTCGCGTGGTCATGCTGGTGGTTCGCATGGTGTCCGAGATTCTCGCTCTTTTGCGCAAGTTGTTGATGGCGGTGGTGCAACCGAGGGAGAGCTGGGTGGCGCACCTGAGGGGGTGCCGGGTGGTGTTCCTGCACCTGTGGGGGGGGGGGGGGGGGGGGGGGGGCTGAGCATGGTTCCTGCTCCAGTTTTGACGTGGGAAGTGGGACGAAGGATCCGTCCGGCGTGGACGCACCTGTGCATGGGTTCTTGGAGCCGGATGCGGTGTTGCGCGAGGAGTGGTTGTATGAGGACCTCGATGGCGGGGATGTCGCAAGAGGGGAGCGATTGCTTGAGGCGCAGGCGGCAGGGGTGGCAAGGCAGGGAGCGGGGCTGCATGGAGTTAGGTCTTTCGCGGGCTTGTATGCTGCTCCTACGGAGCACCTCGCTGCTGTGGGTGTCCGGCTCAGGCCAGGTGTTTCATGGGATGCCATTCGTACGACAACGTTGGGACTCATGGGCGATGACTTTGCCGGGGATTTCGTCATCCTGGACGCCTCTCGTTGCTGTGTTCGTGGGCTCTCCCCGGTGCAACAGGAGAACCTCTTTCGTCTTTCTGGTGATTCGGATGTCAAATGGCGGCAAATGCGCGTGGCGGATGGTGCGGTTTCACTCTCGGAAGTATGTGTCGCGGAGGTTAGGGGGGTGCCATTCCTCTCCCGCACGGTGCATGCTCTGTCGAAGGTAGCCGGTCGATGGGGGCAAGTCCTGGCAGTTCTGGACGATGGCTTGGCGCCAGGTGCTGATTGGACATGTGCGAGGTTCTTATTGAGTGCTCTCCACGGTTTATTGAGGCTATGGCTGGCAAGGTGCTCTTCGAGAGGTTGGTTCTGGGCTCCTGGTCTTTCAAGGTCGAATTCCTTCTATTGTCGTCGACGCCGGCGCCGGATCCTTCACCGTCTTCCTCGGCCTTGCGCGGTGGTGGATCGGGCTCTAGGCATGGGGGGGACGGTTGGGCTTCTCCTCACCACGTGTCATCTTTCAGGGATGTTTTCGAAGCGACGCCAGGGAGGGCAGCGGTTCGGGGGTATCGTCTGAGGCCCCTGGGGACGCGCGTGCGTGACATGGCAGCCGTGATTTAGTGGCTTTGGATTTCTTCGAGGTTGATATGACTCCCTCAACTCCTTCCCTTCTGTCGGCGGACTCTTTACATTCGGACTTCTCATCGCAAGTGGCAAGGCTCCCATTGCTTCCATCTATCGGATCTGGTGCTATCTGTGGTGGGGCCTCTTCTCATGTTGTGACCGACCCGGGCGCGGTTTCGGAGCCCCTTCGTTGGATCCGAATATCTCTGTCCTCAGCCCATCAATTCGGTGGCCTTCAGCCCGCTGGCCCTTCTGGATGACTTGTACTCCCCCCCCCCTTCTTGCTGTCGGCTGCATCTGCTTCTTCCCAGGGCGACCCTTCTGTTTCTTTGCATCTGGACGGAGGGGTGTCCTCTCCGCGGGGCTCACCGGCTGGTGGCGGGACTCCTGGGGTCGCTTTGGCTAATTTCCATGGTGGCGCTACTGTTGATTTGCTTGTGGTAAATTCCCCTCCCTCTCGATTTGGTCGAAGCTACAGTCGAAGGCGGTCTTCTCGCATTGGAGATTCTATCATTTCTTCTCCCCTTGGAGACTCTTCTTCTCTGGTGTTGCGCGAGGCAGTGGCGGAGGCGGCCGGTCTAACTCGTTTGGGTGGGCGATCGCCTGCTGGTTTATGATGATTTCCTGCTGGGATGTCGTGCTATCGGGAGCCCTGTTGTTGTTAATGAAGATTTTGTCATGGAATGTGCGTGGTCTTGGCGACCTACACCGTCGGCGCACATTGGGTGCGCGTCTCTTGGAATGGGATTGCGACATTGCTTTTATTCAAGAAACCAAGCTGTCTGCGATGGATGTTGAATTGTGGCGGTCCTTCGGTGCTGGACATATGGATGTTTTTCGCTCGTTGGACGCGATTGCGCGGGCGGCGAAATCTTTGTGGCGTGGCGTTCCTCGTGCTTCTCCTTCTCATCTATGCGGGCTGGGCGGCATTCCCTCTCAGTGGTGTTGACTTTGGCTGATTCTAATGCGCGCGTCGCTTTTACTTGTGTTTACGCGCCTAATTCTCATATCACTCGCTGGGAACTTTGGGAGGATTTGCGGGAGGATGCGCTCGCTTTTGGGGACTTGCCTTGGATTTTAGGAGGTGACTTCAATGTCACGTTGCTCTCCCAGGACCGCCCCCGTGGCCGCGAGGGTCATGATCCCGGTTCTGGTGATTTTATGGAGTTCATTCGTGATATGGCTTTGGGAGGGGCTCGTGCCCAATGATATCTCATACACTTGGAGGGCAAATACTTCCAGATCGCGGATCGATAGATTCTTGGCGAATATTCATCTGATGGAGGTCTTCCCTTTGTGCGAGGTGAGCTCTCGACCGCGGTCTTTCTCTGACCACAGCCCCATTATTTGGGATTCCGGGGATGATCAGCGTCCTCGTGGCCTCTTCCAATATGAGAGGTGTTGGCTCCTCGAGCCGGGGTTCAAGGATCTCGTGCACAATCACTGGGCGCAGACCACATATGCGAGCACTGCTGCCAGACGCTTTGATCATAAACTCTCTTCGCTCAGAAAGGTCTTGGCTTCTTTTAAAAGGGACTCGCGGCAGGCTCGTATTGCAGCTCGTAAGGAGGCAGAAGATGCGATTATGAGGTTGGACCTCCTTGAGAACGAGAGGGATCTGCTTCCGGGTGAGTTGGCCGCGCAGGCTGCGGCTGCTGAGCAAGCAAGGTTGGAGGACCGGAAGCGGTCGATTGAGTGGCGACAACGATCGCGGGTGCGGTGGCTTAAGGAGGGGGATGCGAACACTGCATTTTTCCACAGGGTTGCGAGCGGCCGACGGCATACCAATTCTATTTCTTCTATTATGGTCAATGGTGAGCTCATCCAGGGGGAGAAGGAGATGGGTGAGGCGGTGGGAATTACTTTCGGGGTGCGTTTGGGAGCCCTGCTCCGCGGAGGTGGAGATGGTCGGGGCGTGGGGCTTCCACTCTTCCTACGCCTGCTGCGGAGACTATTTCCCGTCCACTTTCGATGGAGGACCTCAAGGGGGCTGTCTGGGATCTCAACTCCGATGTTGCGCCGGGTCCCGATGGCTTCCCCGTGTCTTTTTACAGGGACTTCTGGGACATTGTCGCTAATGATGTTTTGGATGTGGCGCGGGATTTCTGTGAGGGTAACCGTGGCTTTGATAAACTAAACAGGGCTCTTATTGTTCTTATTCCTAAGTCGACCTCGGCCACTCGGATTGAGGATTTTCGGCCGATATCCATATCGAATGCGATTTACTTAATCATTGCTAAGGCTCTGGCCAGGCGGCTCGCTCCCCTCCTCGACTCGCTCATCTCGCTTCACAGGCCGCTTTTGTTCGCGGGAGGCAAATCAGTGATTGCTATGCGGTGGTGCCGGAGATTATTGAGGCATGGCGCACGAATGGTTCGAAGGGGATTTTATGGAAGATTGACTTTGCGAAGGTGTACGATACTCTTGATTGGCGGTTTCTGTGGTCGGTACTTAAGAGGAGGGGGTTCCCTTCAACGTGGATTTCGTGGATGCAGCGATGTGTGACCACGACTTCCCTTTCTGTTCTTCTCAATGGCCGCAAGGCTGGGGGCTCCTTCCAACCTCGTAGGGGGGTGCGACAGGGGTGTCCCCTTGCTCCCCTATTATTTGTTTTGGCGGTTGATGTTTTGCCACGCATGATTGATGGTGTGGTCGCGGCCGGGCTTACTCGCGGGTGCTCCTTTGGCCCTTACCATGTCCCACTTATACAATTTGCTGATGACACTATTTGCTTCATCGAGGTTGGTACATCGTGCGTCTCCAGTAAGGCTACTACACTACATTTATTCAGCGAGTTATCGGGCCTCCAAATCAACGGGAATAAGTCCAAGGTTGTTCCTTTCTTCATGTCTCCGACGGAGGTTGGGGACTGCGCGAGGCTTTTGGGTTCTCCTCCTGCCGCTCTCCCTTTCAATTATTTGGGTCTGCCTCTGACGGTGGGCCGCGCTCGCATCCGCGATTGGCGGGCGGTTGTGGAGAAGGTGGAGGCTCGGTTGGCTGGGTGGCGTGCGGCTCTTCTGTCCCGTGGCGGTCGGTTAGTGTTACTCAAATCTGTATTATCTTCGATCCCAATTTACTTTTTCTCTGTGCGTGGGATGCCAAAGGAGATACGATCAAGATTGGAGAAGTGTATGCGGGGATTCTTGTGGGGGAAGAAGGGGGTGGGGGAAGGGGGCGTGCATCTGGTGGGGTGGGATGAGGTCACGCGGCCTAAGCGGGAGGGGGGGTTGGGCGTGAGGTGGTTGGAGGTGGTGAACGATGCCCTCTTGCTCAAATGGGCGGCGAGGGTTTGGGGTAGAGAGGAGAATTTCATGTTAAATTGTTTGAGGGAGGCGGCGGGGGTTGACATCGGTTCTGCATCTCGTGGGGATGTCCACGGCCGGTTCTCATCTTTTTGGCGTGGCGTGGTGGACGCCCTTAACCGCAACAGATTATTATTTGCTCCTAAGCTCGGTGATGGAAATTCGTTTCGCTTCTGGGCGGATGATTGGACTGGGAGGGGTGCCTTAAGGGACCTATACCCTCGGTTGTTCGCATTGGTGATCGACAAGGACGTCACAGTGGCTTCTTGCTGGGACGGTGGCTATTGGTGCCCTTCAATTACTGATAATTTATCGGACCAGCAGTTGGAAGAATTCATCTCTCTCATGGTTGTTCTCGCTGACGCTCCCAGGCCTTCTATTGGTCGTGATCATTTGGCTTGGAAGGATGGCCCGTTCTCTACCCGTAAGGCGTACCAGGCTCGTATCCCCCACTCTATCGGAGATGACGCTACCTTCTTGCGGGATTGTAGATTCTTGTGGGGTCTCAAGCTCCCTGAGCGCATCGGCATATTCCTTTGGCTATTACGGCGTGGTAGACTGTTAACTCATGACTGTTGTGCAACTATGTTTTCCCAATGCCTCGCCTAACTGTGGCCTTTGTGGCCTGGCGACGGAAAATATTGAGCACTTATTCTTTCATTGTGGTTGTGTTTGTGCTCTGTGGGACGACCTGGGCTGGCTTAACCTGTCCACCTTTGCTTCGTTCTGCGATAGCTTGATCAACGCTAGGGGCCGCCCTCGGGTGGTTTTGCTGGAGCCCATTGCGCGGCTATGGAGCATTTGGCTGGGAAGAAACGAAGCTCTTTTCGCTCGGCAGCGGTTCTACTCGGAGAATATTCGTATTTCGGCCTCGGGATTCCTTCTTGATTGGTCCTCTGGGTAGGATGATACTTTTGTAACGGGGGGTATCCCATCTTGGATACCATCCGCCCTTTGTTTTTTTGGATCGCTGATCGTCCCTTCTCTCTTGTAAGTATTTTTCTAACTTTTTCATTAATGCATTGGGGCGAGCACCGATGAGTGCGTCCCCCTTTTTGAGCGTCAAAAAAAAAAACCACCTTACCCCCGCATATTGTGATAGTAGAGGGTTTAGGGGAAAATAGGTGGGAAATGCAGTAAATGATTATTATATGCAATTTAGCAAAACAAGCAGTGAAGTTAACGGAGATGGCCGATTAGAAGACCCAGAAAACTTGATAAAGGGTAGGCAGAGCACTTGGTTCAGGTTTCCTTGATGCAGAGGTTTGGAAGGTTTGATAGGAGCTGAATCTGAATGGTTTCCCTGGCCTTGACGATTTTCCAATTTCTTTTCCAACAAAATTCTGGAGCGAGCACAAAGGTAATGGAAGTCCTGGAGAAACTGAGTATAAAACTTTGATTTTGATCATATTAATAAAATTTTCAAAAAAAAAGGGAGATAGTAACAGTAGAGGATTTATGACCTATTACTTTATTTATTGTCATTGATCTGATTGTGACTAAGTTGTCCGTGAACAGATTGAGAGGCGTGCTTAGAGATATCATTAACCCCCTGCAAACAACTTTTGTGCTTGGAAGACAATTGGAGCCTGGTGCACACTATGGTGGTGGCCTCAGACAGTGCGGCAAAATGTAAGAGAAGGACAGCGACTAGAATGCTGAGGGGAGTAGACTCAACGATAAAGTCTACAATAGTATAGATTGGGAGTTCATGTAGAGCTCACTACATGGGAGAAGTTTTGCTGACTTTTTGATTGCTTGAATAAAAAGGTGTGTCACAACCTCCTCTCTTTTGTGTGTTCTGATTTGCGGGCGTCCT
The DNA here is from genome assembly GCA_037367405.1 of Ottelia alismoides. Taxonomy (NCBI): domain Eukaryota; kingdom Viridiplantae; phylum Streptophyta; class Magnoliopsida; order Alismatales; family Hydrocharitaceae; genus Ottelia; species Ottelia alismoides. The sequence continues at coordinate 68,426 of JAZKJV010009040.1, read as the reverse complement.
CAAAGGGGCTTTTTTTTTCTAACCCAGGGACGAGTCATATATCCAGGCGACTGATGTGTCAGTTTAGGATATTATTTTATGGGTTACTTGGCACACATTTTGTTTATCACGTCTTCAATACACTGATAATATCCTCTTTTTTCATTGAGGAATGAATAAGAAAAGCTAGAAGACTCTCGAATTTGGGTCGCATTTTTATGGTTTCTCTAAGTTTAAAGATTAATAGAGAATTGGAGAGAACCCAACTTTTGTGCTCTTTGGTTTTGATGATGAGGCAACTTCTGTGGTGGTCAGGCACCGGACATGCCCAAGTGTGAATTACACATACCTTACTTCAGTTTGTCACTGCTTGAAGCAATGTTCTGCACTGCAGACCAAGGGACTCTTTTAGACAATATGCTAAGCTGGTTGGGTGGAAAATCAAGTGATTTTACCATAGAAGTAGACCTAATATCAGTATTATCGGATATACATGTGTTTTATATCTTGATTCACAAACTACCCGTTGACATGAAATAGAGACTGCATAGTATAATGAGAAGATTCTTTTGGGCGTTTGTAGGCAAGAAAGGAGGGGGTGGCTCTGCATTTCGGAGCTCTATGACCAAGCATGTGGAAGAGAGACAACGAATCACGCGACTTAAGGGAGATGAATACGACTGACCTTGAAATGAGTGATCAGGGTATAGTGCAAAGTGAATCTGACATGCCACCTCCTTTTAGGAATTTACGGTGTTAGCACTATGTTCGATGAGTGCCAAGCTTATGATGAGGAACTTGTTCTATGATTCCAAAAGTTGCTACTCTCTTAGATCTATCATCGGGGATGGGAGGTTGTTCAGATTCAGAATGGATGAGTTGACGGAAGATGGAATGTCATGTGACAAGTTCCCAACGCTTTTGGTTTGGCTACTATCAGAGATGCTACAGTGGTTAATTGTTGGTCGGGCTCTAAAGAGGGAGGAGGTGCTTAGGGACTGCTCTTCGTGTATGCATTCTCGGACCAATAGAGACTCGAATTTATGGACTTGCTAGGATAAGATGGAGAATAGAGAGGTTCCCCATCTACCTTGAGAAACCATTGATATATGGGGATGGCAACTTCACAGTAAAAATAACATATGGGGCCCTTTCTTTACAAATAACACAAGGAGATGTTATTTTGAGTAGATGTTGAAGACTAATCTGGAGAGCACGAGATCCTTCATTAAGATGTTCGTGAGGTTGTTAAGAAATCCGAAATTATACAAGGGAGTTTAGGGCATAGTTTTTGTTGAATACCAGCTTGGTTGCCCTCATTTAACTGTGTGGAACAGAGAACATGGTTCATCTTTTCTCGACTTGTGAGAGCGTCTAGGAGATCTAGCAGAGAGTTGGAATCAATTGTCAGGTTACGGCCCATCCCCAAAGATATAGTGCTATAGCTAATGGTGTGGGTTGTCTAGTGGACAAAAAATCCACTTCAGGATTTGGTGTATCTCGGTGATTCCATGATTACTAGGAAAAGTAAGATGCTGTGGTTGCAGTGGCGGTACCTGGATCCAATGCAGAGTCAAAAAACATTGCTATAGCTAAGCTACTGCAGAAATGATGTGGGTAAGGTAAGTGTTGACGGATCTGCATGTGGCCTTGACACTTCCAACGCACTTATGGTGTGACAACCAAGCAGCATTGTTTTTCTAAAAGAAAAGAGGGTGAGGTCCCAAGTTGGAACCCACCACAACCATTCAATTAATAATTAAATAGGTTTACAAGTTAGTTGTCCACGATCCATGCAACACCTTGCTATGCTCAATTACATTGTTTTAATAGGACTGATCGTGAAAAATGAGCTTATTTCTAGATACCCAGAAGGCATGTAAGAGAGCAAAAGGCACTGACGGATCCTTGTGAATTCCCACAATATGCTGCCAATGAATGTCAACAAGTTCCCAAACAAGCGTCGAATGAGAGCACCTGAAGGAGATGATCCAAGTCTTCTGCCTTGTCACCACATCTTGAGCAGATGACGTTGTCAGTCCCGATGAGCTTGTTCCTATATTCCAACGTGAGTAGCTGACCATGTCTAAGGAGCCAGGATAAATTTTTGATCCAATGTGAATCCTTGCCTTCCAAATCAATCTGTAATAATGTAATTTAGCCTCAACTCATCCATATACGATTCCAATGTGCTTTCTTAGTGTTTTGGATCCAAGCCCGAGAATGACCCAAGATAGATCTGATTTTGAATGGAGGCAAAAAAGTCATGTAGCCAACCCTACTTAAAGTGGGAAAAGGCTTTGTTGTTTTTGTTAGCCTCAACTCATCCGGTATCGCCACCAGAGATTCTGCGCGAGTCGTATATGCTTTATTAATGAAAAGTGACCATCCGACCACGCCCAATGGTCCTTGCCACCAACAGGACCGTCCATATCTGCCAACCCATTTAATCAACCAAGCGGCATTGTTTATATAATACAATCATGGTTTTCATGAGAATTAAGGTACATCCGAAATGTGATACAAAAGGATCTCGTCCCCATTACTCGTGTCTCTTCAATAAGGCCCACAATAGACATTTTTTTACCAAAACACTCTCTAGCGATCCATTCCATAAATGTGTGTCCAAGATGAACATGACCAACCCGGGGGGGTTAAGAGTCTGTCTTTATTGTTTTTTTGTCTTTTTCTTTAGCAACTTCATATACAAGAGGGGTTTTGATCTGAATAACAAATAGTATAATATTTTCCCACATTCACAATATGAAAATCTCGGATTTAGAAACAATAAAGAATTCTTTGACATATTTCATAATAGCTAACACTTGACAGGTCATGCAGAAAAACAGCAAAGAAACTTACAGCATTTGTGAAGGCGGATAATACTTCAACTCTTTTATACCTGGAATGGTTGAAGAATAAGTAAATTCGTGTGGATGCTCATTAATTAGCTTAAAAGATATTACCAACACATACAACTGAAGCCGGGAAACTATTTTTAAAAAGTCGCACCAGATTGTAATGTAAAAAGATAATAAAATTAGCGGTAACTATGAAAAAAACAAATTTCAAGGAATTATCCATATGAACCAATACATCGGCGTTTGATCACAAAAATAAAAGAAGAGTTACCCATATGTGTAGGTTTCATCTGGCTTTCTTCGTGATATTGCCATTGCTAAGAGTGAAAATGTTAAAAGGCCACACCCAAACGTCAAGTGAAATGCATCTGAAACCAAACCTGTAGGAAGAAAATGAATGATATACCCAGTGGAAATAACCTAAATTTCTTGCAAAAAACTAATAAGAAAACGACAGTTGCTGCTTACAATTAGTAATTTGAATGATAACATTTTTAAGAGAGAACTGGCAATAAAACTAACAATAAAAGTGCTTCATACTCCTATTAATACCAAAGAAATATTTAACTCAAAAAATACCAAAGAAATATTAAAATAGGGATCTTCAGACCCAAATATTAAAATATTCAGGCCCAATGTCATAGAAAACAACAAAGTTGCTGCTTACATTAAGTTTTTACGGTACATTAGGTAATTTCGAATGATCGTGTTTTTAGGAGGAAACAGACACTAAAATCAACAAGAGAAGTGCTTTTTCTCCCATTAATACCAAAAATGTTAAGATATGAGGATCTTCAAGCCCAGTGTCGTAGACAAAACTAACAGCAAGATTAAAGCTCAAAAGAGGGGGAGACACTCAGTGGTGTTCGCCCCAATTAATAAATAATGTTAAATAAACAAGTAATTTACAGAGGTAAAGAAAAGACAAAGGATTCTACAACAGCACCCAATCACCGACCAGACGCTCACAGTGTAAGACGATGTTCTCCTTGTAAAAGCATTGTCCCGAAAAAATAGCCGCATTTCTGCCCAGCCAAATAGCCCATATGCAAGCCACGGGCTACAGAAGCACCCTCCTCTCCCTACCCCTATGGGCCACCAACGAACCACAGAAGGAAGCCACATCAGTAGTGCAAACCCAGTCGACGCTCGCCGCCTCCCATATCTCTGTGATCCTCGGACACGCGAAGAAGAGGTGATCAACCGACTCCACTGCATTGTCGCATAGCAAGCACCTGTCAGAGATATTGCCAAGCAGCCTCGCGCATCGATCCCTTGTCATCAACCTCTGCCTACGAAAAAGCCACGGAAAGAAACCCACCCGTTCAGGGACCCTCAGACCCCATAAGAAACCGCAGTCACGCACCATAACCTCCGATCGCGATGGTGGGGGCCTACAAATCGCCCCATATGCCTTCCTCGCCGAGAAAGGGCCCCCCGCCAGGTCCAATGGTCCCTCCCGTCAGAAAGACGACCGGCATCCCAGATGGCATCCAGCAGGGCAAGAAACTCCTCGAGCCTCTGATCGGAGAAATTAGCAGAGAAAGACGGGAACCAGTTGCCATCCGTCCAGCAAGAGGCAACACGGGCATTCTTATCAGCAGCCAAAGCGAACAGGCGAGGGAATCGCGAGCTCAATGCCCCCCCTCCCACCACATCCGTCCAAAACCTGAAGGAGAGTCCATTACCAGGCACTGGCGTAAAGAAAGATATATATCCTGAGAAAACCTCCCGGACCCCCTTCCAAAAAGGCGTCTGAGCACCCACCAAATCCGGTGCCGAAGGAGACGCCCCACTAAAACCGTGAATCTCGTGCAACAAGCTGCTACACAAATCCTTACATGGGCCCCAGAGCCTGTTGGCCCATTTAAGAAGGAATGCCTTGTTAACATGCTCCAGCCTCCGCACACCCAAACCCCCTTCGCTCTTACGTCGCGTTACCTCCCCCCATTCAACCAAGTGAATCCCTCCTGCCATCTCCCCATTTTTTGCCCCATAGAAATCTTCTCCAGGCAAGTGTGAATCCCCACCGGCAGCCGGCGGTTGGACAAGAAATAGACCGGGATAGAGGAGAGCACCGCCTTGAGCAGGACAAGGCGACCCCCCTGGAAAGGATGGCCAACTTCAAACTTATGCAAAATTGTGGTCCAACATAAGGTCTAAAAAAGATGACTTTCATATATCTATCAATCAAATATCAATACTTTGATAGAACAGTTAGCAAACATAATAATTAATAACAATCACCAAAATATGTAAGAGTCTGAATGAAAACTAAAATTCAAAACAAATAACATTAGCAAAAGTACTAATTAAGATAGCATAAGAAAAATGAAATGTTCAAACGACAATGAGGTACAAAGTACAAAGCAATTCTAATTTAGTCATCATCAAATTCCATTGCGATATTGTCTTCATCTTCACTTTCCTCCTCAGATAGGAGTTCTTCTTCATTCAAACTCAGCAATGAGCTTGAACTAGTAGCATGCCTTTGGCTTCTTCTATTTTGCACAAAATCTTCTGCGTTAGTTGCATCAGCCACTAAGTTCCATGTCAGCCCCGATCCTTGGAAAACTTCATCGTCTCTTTCATCTTCTTCACCAATCCAATCTCTCAAATGAGTTCTATCATTTGTGGCAAATGGATCATTTCTTTTTTTAAGATGACGATCTCTCAATTTGGCGTTGACTCTGAGATACACCAAGTCATTTAATCGCTTGAATTCAAGCATGTTCCTTTTCTTCGTGTGGATTTACAAAATAATCATAAATATACCATTTACCACATAATTAATGAGACACAACATATAACATGTGGCATCATTTTTTTAACTTTATCGCCTCAAAAGTACTCCAATTCCTTTCACAACCCGAGGAAGAAGCTGTCAACTTTAAAACTTTCATTGTCATTTCCTTCAAATGTGTCGTTTCCATGCCATGCAATCCCTACCAACGGGCTATTTTCGAAAAAATAGTTAATAATCGTTAAACATATAAGTCTATTAATTCTAATGAGAAATTATGCCTGGATTGAAATTATCATCAATGATTGACCTCTTTCTGATAGCCAAAGGTTTGTCAAATGGTCCCTTTGCTCCTTCATACAAAGGTAACTCCTTCCTGGTGATGATATCTTGGATCTCTAAATCAGGATAGAAAATATTCATACAATCCAAGAATCCCTTCAAAGAGAGGCCTTCCCTCTGGATTTGAGCATTATCCCTATAAAAGAAATAGGGATTCAAAAAATACGCAGCAAGGTGGATGGGCTATCCAGTCTTCCTTTTAACTTTGGATCAATGACATTAACAAAATGTTTGTAAGATGATTCAACATCTTTGAAAATGCTCATGATATCTTTTCTAGCATCTTGCAACTCACTGTATACAAACCCCATGGCTGGCCTCCTACCTCCATTAACAATCCGCACAACATGTACCAACAGAGAAAAGACCTTCAATGTCAAAGACACTTGAGTCCAAAACGAAGAACTCAAAACTATGGTTGAAGCCATTTCCCCCTTCTTGGTTCTGTACCATTTACAAGCTCTCCAATCATCAGAAGAAAACATAAGTCAACTTATCTTTCTTCTCCATCACAGATTACAAAGTAAGATATATGGTAGCAAATCTTGTTGTTCCCGGCCTCATTATCTCGTCCTTTTGCGTAAATTATCTCATCAAGCTCAATGTTTTGGCATAGTTGTATATGAATACAGTCAATGTCCTTGCCTTTGTGATGGCAGTTTTCACCTTCGATTTTTTGCCAATCTCTTCTAGCATAAGGTCGATGCAATGTGCTGCACAAGAACTCCAGAATATCCATGGGTACTTGGTTCTCAAAATTCTACCAGCAACCATGTTAGCATATGCATTGCCTGTCACTACTTGGACTACATTCTCGGGCCCAACTTCCTCAATGGATTTATCCACTAAGGAAGCAATGTACTTTGCGGTATGAGAATCTGCAGACGAGTCAATTGAATTCAGAAAACTAGTTCCCGGCTCGCAGTTGACGTAAATGTTCATTATGCTCCTTCCTCTCCTATCGGTCCATGCATCCGTCATAATGGAACATCCAGAAGTCTTCCATGTATCACGATACACCTGTAAGAAATCTGTTGTTTCCTTAACATGTTCCTTCAAATGAATTTATGTAAGCTCATAATACGTTGGAGGGTTATATAACCTTCCATATTGCCCAATTGCTTCACACATTCGAAGAAAGGAGTCACTTTTGACAACATTGAAAGCAATGTCATTGTCATAGAAATACTTAGCCACAAATGAATTCACGCGAGCTCGTTCCTCCTTGGCAAAGGTATCTTTGATGGTGGATTGGCGGAGACTCTACGCAGGCACATCTTCTGCTGAAGTTCGGGGCCTTTTCCCATCCCTCTCCTCATCAACCTAGGGTTCATTCATCGTGATCGAGACTTGCCCTTAAATGTCTTTCATTCTCATGGTCTTCTCATTCCCTTTCACTTTAATTTCCTCCATGTTGTCCATGATTTCTTTCTTCACCTTAGGAGTCACCTTAGGACAAGATGATGTATTGCCTTTAACATGAGCCAAATGTTGCTTCATGCGATTGATCCCTCCTGTCACAAACTTCTGACATAATCGGCAAGTGACCATGCTAGAAGTAGTCGGATTCGCTAGAAAATCATACTTCCATCCAGGATCATTAAATCCAAGAGGAACAAAAAAATCCGATGTATCACTCCTCTGAATAGGAGGCTCACTTCCGCTTTCAGTTCCAGGCATAGGAGAAGAAGCGCTATCAGATGGTAGTCTGGAGGCCATAGTTGCCTAACATTCAATCATAATTACAAAACACCAACAAACAAAATTCAATAAGCATATACAAGTAAGATTTTTAGGAAAATATTTGTTTAAATAATTATATTCTCATATTTTGGATACGTGCTCAAATGTGCATTAACAATCTAAATTCTTGGTGAGAACATTCCATCAATGAATACATGTAAAATTTAGAATAAAAAATCTAGCATTCCATCAATGAATACACATATTTTTGGTGAGAAGTTAGAAAAATATTCTTAAAGTCATATCATCTAACATTCTATGATTATGTAAAATCGAAGATTCCTTTAATGAATACATGTATTTCTCAAATTAAAAATCAACTATGCGAAAATCTAACATTCCATCATCAAATATGGTAAAGAAATTATTCAATAAGTTACCTTTGCACGGCCGGTAGTTGAAGGAATCTCGCACGACCGGTAGTCGAAGGAATCCAGCAGATGGGAGGCGGAGGACGCACAGTAGGAGGGAGGCGGCACAACTGAGAGCTGGCGGAGGAGTCGCGGTTGGGAGGAGGTGGAGTTGGGAGGGGGCGGAGGAGGTAGAGGAGTTGGGAGGAGGCTGAGCTGAGAGGAGGCAGTGTTGGGGTGCAGCTAGGAGGAGGCGGTGATGCGATGGAGCTGGGAGGAGGAAGCAGAGCTGGGAGGAAGCGGAGGAGGTAGAGGAGTTGGGAGGAGGCGGAGGAGCTAAAGGAGGTGGCGATGGAGGCACAGTTGGGAGGAGGACCGTAGACACATGGGCTCGCGCAGGGGAGGGGATTAGGGTATCGGGGTATCGAGGGACAGGGGGTTAGGGTAATCGGGTATCGTGAGTAATCGGGTATGGGAGATATGGGTAATAGGGTTACGGGGGTTAGGGTAATCGGATCTAATGATCCGATCCGATAGCACGGCAGACCACGAAGCGGGTGCATGATCCGCATATGCGGTCGCACAGCCCGCATATGCGCGATAGCCGCATATTGAGGGGCTTCACTAATACGGCACGTCTAATGGTCTGTACACGCATATGCGGCCGCATATTCAACCGATTTCGTGAACACTAGCCCGACTGACTGCAAAGGAAAGTCGGGTCCGATAATGTTATATAAAGGAGCTTTCCCATCAGCTCTCTATACCTTTTCTTGTCTACCTTATATGTATCTTCATTATACAATCTCATGCTTGGATCCATAAGTGTAGAAGCGGGTCGACATCCAAGCATGCATGTCCCACTTAGCATGTCAGTAACATACTTTATGTGGGTCATCACAAGACCCTGTTGATTCTTGGTAAACTTTAACCCCAAAAAGTAACTTAAGGTGCCAAGATCTTTGGTAACGAATTGATTTCCTAGAAATTATTTCACCTTTTTTATCCCTTGGATATCATCTCCTGTAATCAGTATGTCATCTACACTATAAGTAACGCATAACACATATACTCCAACATTCCCCCTCAAGCTGAAACATGCAATGCTCAACTTGGACAGACAAAAGGAAATCTCAAACTCACGCTACAGGGTACTACGGACACTATCAACTCAGTGTGTACAACTATTGGTTGTTGTCGAGAACGTTGTTTCTCATGCCATGCAAGTAAGGAGGACCAAACGGGCTGGAGTGTGAGTCAAACTGATGTGCTCTGAACTGCGCATGTCAGAGCCACTGAAACTGAATGATTCTCCACCGAGAGAACTCTGGAATGTCACGTGTAGAAGACTAGATCATGTTCTGAAACATCCTCATCGGAGACCACGATTACTAGAGAATAGAGTCTGAAAAAGTCTCCTCGCCGGAGAATTGGTTATTTCCCATATGAACCCTAGAACATGATCTTGAACTGGAACCAATCCGAATATGATCTTCGTGAAAGAACAATAATTGAATAAGTCTCGAAAAGGACATGAACATGAATCTTCAAAAATAGTTTCACAAGAATCGAACCCGCTCTGATACCATGTTAGAAAATATGAATACGGAAGCGTATCAGAGAAATAAAGATAAAGAAACGAAGAACATGAGATTTAATGTGGAACCCTACTCCCTAAGGAGCGGGATGAAACTACGAGAGAACGCCTCAAAGGGTTGATGTATGCATTGCACTTTCTCATAGAATACTGTAGAGATAATTCTATGTACTTTGAGTATTAGTTTCTTAATGTTCATTTATAGGCCTCTCCCTGTATAAGAGAGCCTAATATTCTCTTGAATAAACAACTTCTTAATTTTTCCTAACATGGTATCAGAGCTGCGGTCCTAGGCCGGAGCTCTTGAATACCCTAACCCTAATCCTAGCCTCCACCTTTACCTGCCCATACGACTTCACACGTACGGCACCACCACGCACCACCGCCTCGTGCGCCGCTACGTGCTCAGTCACACCGCCCAACACAGCCCTGTGTGCTGCCTCGCGCGTACTTGCGCGTCTCTCTCCGCTGCATCGTGCAGCCCCCTGCACTGTCGTGCACCCCTGAGCAACCCATTGCGTGCGGCAGACGTCTGCACCGCCCAGCCCGTTGCACAACAGGTTGCCTTTGTGCACCCAGATTTGTGCGGCGACATGCTAGGTCGCACATCGATCAGCGTGCAGCCCTAGCACGTAAGCATGAAGCCTTAGCACGGAGCACGCAGCCCTACGGCATCTCCATACGTAACTCTCTATCCAGCAACTCTACAGTTCGCATCGGTTTCTCTATCTTCTTGATGGATTTGGGTGCATAAGTCTACGTATGCATTCAAATCCACATATGTTTGTGTAGACAATCATTTTTGGTCTCTACAAAACCCCAGTCTTCTGCATATGGCAATATGTCTGAGAACAAAGTTGGTGTACATGCCACAGGCATTTTCAGAGATCCAGCACCTATGTCAAAATGGGCGGGACGAATTATGAGCTCTGGGCTATGCAGTTCATGAGCCTTATGAAGTCAAATGATAAAAAACATATTCTTACCGTTGAAGAGCTAGTACATAAGACTAGGGTTAACGCCTCGTGGGAGGCGGATGATGCATATGCCAAAGTCTAGCTTTCAGGAACATTGACGACAGAGATCGCCAATAATGTGTTACACCGGCCCACGGCTAAGGCTATGTGAGACATCCTTGCAGCTACTTGCTCTCATGCAAGAAATGAAACCAAGAATCTTCAACTTCAGCACGATATATTCACGATCAAGCAGAACGGTCGGCCTCTCCATTCATTGTATACATCTCTACGTGAGATGTTTGAGAAGCTTCGTAGCTTCATGCCACTTACAGCCACCCCGGATCAGCAGAAGACATAGGAATGCTACTATGGTTGGTGTACTCCTAGCAACCTTGGATCCTGAATATGATGTTGCTCGATCTTAGATCCTTATGGATGCTACTATTCCTCCTATGGAAGAAGCTTTCCACCGACTTAGCAGGATCACTGTTCCATCTACGGCCTCTACTCAGACATCTTCGACGATGGCCGCCTCCCGAGGTAGAGGAGGCTCTTCATTTCGTGGCAGAGGACCTTTGTGGTATAGGAGGTCACACTCGTCAACCCTGCACCTTTTACCATCGACCAGGTCATACTGAGGAGACATGCTACTCCAAGCATGGTTTTCCAGCATCAGCTCGTGTAGCATAGCAGGTTGAGTCTCCCGCTGCTTCTACTTCAGATCAGAGATTTGATGACTTTGTGGCCAGACTGCGAGATATCATGCCTCCTCCTTCATCATCTCAAGGAGGCCATTCCGATGTTGCTACTTCAGCCTCAGTCAGTACCCCTGCTACGGCCAGTAGCTCAGGTAGTACTTATGCTTTACATCTTGTTATGGGTCAGAGATTACATAATGGATTATGGATTCTGGGGCGATGCATTATTTGTGTGGAGACCAAGGTCAGCTTCAAGCATATAGACAGGTAGCCCCTGGTAGAACCGTGGTGATAGCTGATGGGACACATTCCCCAATCCAAGGACAAGGGGAGATTACTTTGACACCTTCGATGCGAGTGCAAAACGTCTAACATGCCCCTGACTTTTCTATGAATTTATTATCTATCAGTCAGATTACAAAAGACTTGCATTGTAGAGCTATTTTTGACCCATCGTCGCTTGTTTTAAGGACATTCTTACGGGCAGGGTGATTGGTTATGACCGTGAGCAGGGCGGTCTTTATCGATTGGTCCGAACTCCTTATGCAGGTGCGTCCTCTATCTCTACTGGACCAGTATCTCCATTCACTTGGCATCTTCGCTTTGGTCATCTCCCTCTCCAGAAGATGTGTCATATCTTACCTCAAATCTCTCCAGGGTCCTCCTTTCAGTGTGAAGCATGTCAGTTAGGGAAGCATTATCGATCACCTTTCCCGAGTCGTCCGAGTCGGAGCAGTGGCTCCCCTTTTGAGTTATTTCATGTTGACATTTTGGTTCGAATCGTGTTCCTGATCATCAGGGACACAGGTTTTATCTTGTTGCAGTTGATGATTATTCTCGTTTGTCATGTGTTTTCTTATTGAAAAATAAATCTGAAGCAGGGTATATGATCAAAACATTTATCAATGAAGTTCAAAATGTTTACTTTTATTCGGTGAAATATGTGAGAACAGATAAAGCCTTGGAATTTTTGTACACATGCTCTATCTCATTTCTTTTCCTCTCATGGCATCATTCATCAAACCACATGCCCCTACACTTCTCAACAAAATGGTATTGCATAGCGAAAACATCACCATTTACTTGATATCACTCGGACACTTCTTATTCAGAGTCGGACCCCATATTCATTTTGGGTGATGCTGTCCTTATGGCATGTTACCTAGTGAATCGCATGTCTTCGTCTATTCTTGGTGAGAAAACTCCTTTCTCCGTTGTTTTTCCTGATAAGGAATTATTCTCACTTACTCCTCGTGCCTTTGATTCTGTTGCATTTGTTCATCAGTTAACTCTGGGTCTTGACAACCTCTCTCCTAGGGCTGTTAAATGTGTATTTATTGAGTACTCCATGACCCGAAAGGGATATCGGTGTTATGATCCTTCGCGCAGGAAATATTACAACAGAGTTGATGTGACGTTTTTTGAGTCTGTGATGTTTTTCTCTCCTGGCAGCATCGGATTCTAATGATGAGGTATACATGACACCTCCTCCTACGTCTTTGTCTTCTCCTCAGACTGTACATGTGCCACCACCAACACCAACACCATCTTCGACCCAGTGTCACATTGTTCCACCACTACCAAAATTCTATACCCGTCGACCTAGCTCCGCTCATGGTAATCGCTCGTCATCCAGCATGCCTCATGTTTGTTCTGATAACATGATTTCTAATAAAGGGCTTGAAGATATTTCTACGCAGGAGTCCTTGCAGGAGACTGATCTACATATGGTTATTGCTATGGATGACCTGGATGTACCCATTGCATTACGGAAGTCAAAGCGTACTTGTGCTACTTATCCACTTGCGTCCTAGGTATCTTTTCATCGTCTGACAGGGGGCTTTCAAAGATTTGCAGTTGCTCTATCTGTTGTGGCTATTCCACGAAATTACCATGAGGCCCTGAAGGATAGTCACTGGTATCTTGTTATGGAGGAAGAAACGGCTGCCCTGCAATCACGTGGTACCTGGACTTTGGTGTATGCTCCTCCTGGAGCTTCTCTTGTCAGTTGCAAGTGGGTGTTTACTGTTAAACACCAAGCAGATGGGAGCCTTAATCACTGATTCACTATAAGGCAAGATCAGTAGCTCGCGGATTCACTCAGACTTATGGGGTGGATAACATGGATACATTCTCTCCTGTTGCGCGTCACTCCACTTTACGGATTCTTCTTTTTGTTGTTGTGATACGTGATTAGCCCTTTTTTCAGTTAGATGTTAAAAATGCATTCTTATACGGACAGGTTTGCTGTTGAGGGGGAGTGTCAGCACGTGTAGACTACATAAGGCAATATATGTCCTTAAGCAAAGCCCAAGAGCTTGGTTTCAAAAGTTCTCGGATCTCGTGGAAAGGCAGGGGTTCAATAGATCAGATGCAGAACATTCATTGTTTATGCAGAAGACACCTAGAGGTACAGTTGTTATCATGGTTTATGTGGATGATATTCTTGTTACAGGGGACGATGAGCAAGGAATAAAAATGGCAAAAGAATTTTTGGGTCGTCAGTTTGTTACGAACGATTTGGGCACCCTAAGGTATTTCCTAGGGTTAAAATTTGCTAGGAATGCGCAGGGTCTTGTAATGACGCAAAGGAAGTATGTTACAGACATGATTGCTGAGACAGGCATAATTGGTTGTCGGCCATCCACTACTTCTATGGATCCTAGCATGAAACTTTATGATGAAGGTACAGAAGAGGTCGACAAGAGGAGATACAGAGAGATGGTAGGGAAGCTCCTATATATTACCATCACTAGACCTGACATCTCATTTGCAGTGAGTCGGGTGAGCCATTTCATGGAGCAGCCTCGACAGGTACATATGGATGCTATATACATGATACTGCAATACCTAAAGTCCTCTCCAGGCGCAGGTTTATTATTCAAGAAAGGAACAACTATTTCTGTTTCTGCATGTATGGATGTTGACTATGCAGGGTGTCTTAAAGATAGGAAGTCTACATCTGGCTATGCAATATTTGTTGGCAGTTCGCTTGTTTCTTGCAAAAGTAAGAAACAAACAGTGGTGGTTAGATCAAGTGCAGAATCCGAATATAGAGCTATGGCACGAGCCTGCACGAAAATGATGTGGGTTCGAGCAGTACTGACGGACTTACATATGGATGTACCTTTATCTATGCAGCTACAATGTGATAATCAGGTTGCCCTGTTTATCGCAAACAATCAAGCATTTCATGAGCGAACAAAGCATATTGAAATAAAATGACATTATACCAGAGACATGATTCGGAAAGGCTTAATATCCACCTCTCATGTCAGCACGGAAGAACAAACGGCGGATATTCACCAAGGCATTACTAAGAGGATCATTTCAGAAGTGCACTTACAAGCTGAGCATGATCGACATCTATGCTCCATCTTGAGGGGAGTGTAGAGATAATTATGTGTACTTTGAGTATTAGTTTCTTAATATTCATTTCTTATTGTCTATCTTATGTAATTTACTCATAGGTCTCTCCCTATATAAGAGAGCCTAGGGTTCTCCTGAATAAACAACTTCTTCATTTTTCCCAACAAATACAAAAGATGTGGGGTTTCTTATATAGCCCTCATTGAGTCTCCACATCCCATAGATGGTCGATGTGGGACTAAACAATTTGATGTGGTAAATGAATCCTCGAGTGATCCATTTACTCATCTACACTATAAGTGACACATAGCACATATACTCCAACAATGATAAACAATAATGCTTGATTGTCACAACTCATTTGCATTGGAAGAGGCACCCCCCATTGGAAACTCAAACATGGCTAAATCTACTCGTATCACATATATAGTGTCTTGAGCCATAGCTTTGTACTCGTGACTCTATATTGCATCGATATCACCTATGTAGTGTATTAAGCCATAACTTTGTACTCTGACTCCATATTGCATCGATATCACCTATGTAGTGTTTTAAGCCATAGCTATGTGCTCTAATACTACACTGAATCGGACAGCAACTATCTCATTTTGCTTCACCATGTGACAAGGTTACCACCGTGAAAGTGTCGACGCTAATAGTGATTTGTTTATCCTTTGGTTAACTGTATATTAATCACCATCAGCATAAACTGTGATATCATTGAGCTTTCCTTTAAGGAAGAGAAGTCAGTTTCCCGCTATATCTTTAAGGTACCTAATTATCCTCAAAACCGAGTCCCAATGTGCATTCTTAGGCTTCTTGACGCAGTCAGGCCAAAAACTGAGGGGACAAATGCAATTTTAATCCCTCCGTCTTAAAACGGCACAGAACACTTGGAAAGCCAAACCCATCCCAGTACTAGCTACCATCACCCATCCGTCACGTGCAACAGCACCGACCTGGGTCAAAGTTCTAATACCCCTTAACCCGATTAGTCATCCAACTACAATTCAAAATTATCCTCATCCCCAGCATCATCTCCAAGAAAGAACCCATAATAGGCAGCAAGTGTATCAGTCCTGCCATAACAACAAAAAGAGCCTTACGATCCCTTGTTAAGTTTACATCGTTTTGTAAATGAAACCCGGAAAAACCATAGAAGCATTAAAATGTCCCAAAAAAAAACACAACCTATTCCTGCTATCTCGTGGTATCACGAACCAAGAGAATAAGGTATTCATCCACATAGAATGAGCTTTTATATAGCAAAGATCGGAGAAAAAAACCAAGCAGCGAATCTTGTTTGTTTAGAACGCTAAAAAAATCTCCAATTCCGGTTCGGAATGACAGAGAAAAGAAAATTGCGTCGGGCTTTCTACAATTGTTAGTTTTTTAGCAGTCATATCGACACGATTTCAACGTCACCTCTTAATTATAACACCTTTATATTGTTCACCACAACTTCCAAAACATACTATTTTATTTCTTCCATAAGAAATATGCAGACATCAACATAACAGGAGCACATTGTTATGATATAAAACTATTATACCAACACGCCCAGTGAAGATCCCAATTGCCAACTCCGCCGTCGAGTACGCCACGTTCAACGCGATCATCAGCGCCAGCCTCCTCATCGGCCGGCTTCCTGACCGTACTGCCCGGGAGATCATCGAAATAACAAAGAAAAGGCCCAATTTCCCGTCTAAACCCCACCGGTCTCCCTTCTTGGCCCTCCCCTTGCCCCAGGGCTCCCCATCGAGCAAGGGGAAGGCCTCCGCCGGGACGCTGATGCTGGAGGAGCTCCGCACGAGGGACGGCCCCAGGGAACCGTTGCGCTGATCGAAGGGGCGGGGCGTGGGGGAGTCGAATTGGCGGGAAGGCGTCAGGCGGGAGAAGGAGAAGCGGCGATCGCCGGGACCGAGGCCGTACTCGCGGGCCCAGGGGCGGTGGTGGAGGTCGGCATGGGCGGCGGGAGGGGAGGGGGAGGGAGGGGGATTTGAGGGGTTCTCCATTTGGGGATCTCCGCGGTTGGGGGGATGGCGGGAAGGCCCAGTTGAAGCCGGGAGAGTGGGGGATTAGGACGGTGACCGAGGGAGATGGATTTGGACTCGCTTCCTTGGCTTGTGGGTCAGGGGTTATTTAAACTTCCGCTGGCTGGATGTGCTCTTTTTTCGAGCATCTCCAACTTTTGTGTTTTCTCGTTTAGCCTTTGGAGTTTGTTTATAGCGTGTTTGGTGGCAACGATGTCATAATTGACTTTGGTATATTCCACTTGCATCATTTGTTTTGAAGAATTATGTGTTGTTATCATGCAATTATATCCACAAGTCCTTCGCAGCTGATCTAAAAACTCATTGCTTCGTTTATGAAACTATTCAACTTTCGAAAAACAATTTAACTTGTCGATTTATGATTTCAAAGGTTGCTTGAACTTAAATAATTTTTCCAATATCATATTACATTTAACAATTGGATGTGATAACGTGTTTAAACATTAATTATCGTCAAAAATCGATGCATAAAAAAATTGATTTGGACTTATTACATGGACGTTGTGGTCGTTTTACTTGATAGGTGTTGTGCTTTTTTACTCAAGAATGCTTTCCATAAGTTCATAATGGTGGAATGCAATAAGCGAGGAATGTCTGGTTGGACCATTCATCATTTGTACTGTTATATAAAGATTATGCAACGAGCTTATGAGTTGTGGAAACCATATTTCTTATGGTGAAAATCACTTTGAATGTGTCGTACTTGAGAAGTTCGTTAATATAGTAGTCCAACAATCTTCTGATCGGCCAAGATGGAGGATGAGCATGATTCATAATGTCCACTATATCTTGCAGTCGGAGTGGATTGCAATGGTCTTGCAATGAAAGAGGGGCGCGACATTAATTGTCGATTTGATGACCAAGGCTTCTGCCTTTCGGGGGTTGGGAGCAGTGACCAATCCATATTTTACTAGAAGGAAATCCTTGTTATTAAAGGATATATCATGGCAATGGTTACTCCATTGCTATTGTAGGCAGCATCAACTACCATATTGACACGTGATATTTGGTAGGGGTGGGCATTGTTTGGGTCAAACCAAATAACCCAATCAAATCGTTTGATATGGGTTAAATGATTTGGGCTATTTGGATTTCTGGATCAGGTTAGACCCAAACCATTTTATTTATATGGGTACTGGGTTGGTTGATGGTTTTGATAGTGTCCACCCGACCCACCCAATCAACCCGAACAATTAATATGGGTGACCCATGGTTTAGACCCACCCGACCCGATCAAAAAATCATAAGAATATATTTATGTATACATATACATATACACACATATGTGCACAATATTTATACCATTATATAGGATATTTATTTCTATTTATTCAATTATTAACAAATGATAATGGTTGGAAATGGAATAATCTAATTAGTTTGACAGTATATGTGAATTAAATGCATATTGTCATGTTGGAAAGTGGATTCCAATTGAAGAACGCAATTTTCTATATTGTAATTTATTCCTTATTAACAAACAAATAAGTCATCAAAATCCTTTTTAAACCATGGGTTTTTGTAAATATGTAAGCTTAAAGCAAAATTAGGAAAAGTGATTTCCATAATTATTAAGTGGTAGCTTTCACCTTTAGTCAATTTGATTAATTTGGTTTTAATCGACCCGAACCAATGACATGAACAACTCAATCCGAAGTAATTCGACTGGGTGATGGGTTCCATTTTTCCAATCCAAACCGAATTAAACGTGAACCGAATAACCTAAATCCACCCAAACCAATCGAATACCCACCCCTAGTATTGGGTCTTGGATTGCGGGCAAGGGTGTGGCTTGCTCCGGTATGGAATCTACTCCCAATGTCTTGAGATCATTAGGAGGGCTTTGTAGATGAATGTTTTGCTACCAACTTCGTAGTTGTTGAAAGTGAGCATCGGATTTGGAGTATGGCCCATGTGTTTGATAGCACGTCTATCTAGCCATGCAAGGTGTAGCAACTTGCATTTGTACGGAAAATATGATTTCGCCATCAGATCATTGGACATATCAAAGCATAATTCAATAGCGTTGAAATTGTGTGCCATCTTGTATCCAGAGTCGAACCACATAGCGTGTGTATATGGACAAGTTTCAAATAGAAGATGCCCATCTTCACCAGAATTCTTATTAGTTTCTTGTATTACGATGTTTCAAATATTACACACGCAATATATATCGTAGTCGCCCGATTACATGACTGCAAGTGTGATTTCAGCTCAACAAGTCTTCGAAATGACATCGACTTCAAAGCAACAAACTCTTAGAAAGATGTTTGACTATGTTAGATTAGTTGTTACTTTATCTACTTGTATTGTTCTCGGAAGTTGTAATCTCCTATAAGTGCCAACAAACAATTTCCACGTTGAGATATCGAACATTTCAGTTCTGAACCATCATCTGTTCTCAATAATTTATCAGTGCATCTTGATTTGATCAATCACTACCATTTAAGTGATCGATCATTACTGCAAATTATCATCACGTTTGTTGCTAATTTTGTTTCCAACATCCACAATTATTGGACCACATGCTCATTGTTGGAAGATACGCATTTTAAGTATTCACTCTCATTCTATATGGAAAAGCAAGAAGTTTTTTCTGAGTGATTCTCTCGATAAATTCCTCTCTTATTCATCATTTGTTCGATCACTTTGAGAAGAATTTTGTGGGTTGAAATCTGCAAAGCTACGCCATCATATTAGTAGAGTTCAATCGCTCGCTAACCCTTAAATTTTTCTGATAGCAGTCAAATGACTGTTGACAACCCTCGTTATCTCAATGATATTTATTGTATGATTTATATTGCTTATTCTCGTGTATTGCTTGTGATATAATCGATGTGCTTATAGTTATGGATGTATTATGCAGTTACATTATGCTGGTTATTACATATATCATTGCTCTTGATGTAAAAATATCAGTTGATATCTACAAAGAAATGTTTTATTCTGGAGAAAGTTATTGCATACTTGTGTTTGTATTTCTAGCTGACCTCTTTCTGCATTTTTAGGTGTATGATCCTAAGTTTGCAGAAGAGCACTTGGAACTGAGAATTCCATGAAAGTCAGAGGAAAATTGAAGATCATTTGTTCTACTGTTAATGTTACAGTGTGATATATAGTGCTGATCTTAGTGTCTGGTCCAACTTTGTGAAGAATCAAGCTTTGTAAGCAATTGATATATACATGTAAATATCTCATGCTTATATAGTGGAGCAGTTGATTAGCTCAGCTACCCAAGAAATCACGAGCCAAGAAGACTCATGTTGTGGTTTTTACCCGACTGGGCTTCCACATAAAAAATGTTGTCAAGGTGTGCTGAATGGATTGCTTGTCTGAACATAATGTGCATGTTTTTCCCGCATATAGGTATAAATTGGCTTGAACCACTATTCAATGCCCTATAGTGTTGTTGTGATCTACAAACTTGCATTTGGTATCACAGCAAGGAGCAAGGATTGGTACTTCAAAGTAACTCATCGAAGATATGTACGATGATATTAGCAAGCAAAAGCTTTAAGAGTCAATCCACAGCTAGACCATGACACTTTGATATCACAAACTACAACAACTGGAAGGTTGACGAATCTCCATTTCATCACCTTTATTCTTTCATTTTGGCATTCATTCCCTAACTAAATGCATATATACAACTAATTTGTCAAAATAAACACTACAAAAATTGTACAAAATACTATATAAGTTATTGTATAAATATCGTACTTATTGCAAAAATAAAAGAATAAAGAAAATAAAAGAAAAAGAATGAGGTGTCAAGGACACTGAACGACCCTAGCCCACGAGACCCGGTCATCATGGTGACTTAGCCGACAAGGACAAAGTAGTGGGAGATATGGCAGATGAGTTGTAAAAAGATGCAATAAAGACCATATTTATTTATTCATCAATACTTCACATTTGAAATCTGTATTGTTCTTCATTATTTGTACATAAAGTCAATAAATTCTATATATGAAAGTTGTATAAAAACAGACGTAGTAAAATACATTTTTTATTTCAAACAAAAATAATACAAAATATACAAGCTATACTCAAAATAAAAAATCAAAACCCAAACTTTTTGTACCAGTATCTTCTCCATATAGACTCAAAATGCATCAAGATCATCTTTAATTGTATATAACCTTTTTATTAGCTACTTAATGAAGGTGTTTTCACTTGATTTTGGATTTAAGATGTAAAAGTTATGTTCTGGACCCATATCGTACAAAATACATGAATAAAATATTCATTTTATTTATTATTTATATTTTCATTACTTTGTAATTTTGTAAATATTATTTATAATATATGCACATGACTAGAATAAGATTAAACCATTAAAATAGACTAAAATAAACAAGTGTGTAAAATACATATATGAATGTCCTATACATATACATGTATAATAAATACATCTATTTATTCAAGTGCACAAATAACTTGGAAAAATAAAATAAAAATATATTTAGCTGTACTTTGATAGGTTATAAATATATAAATTATTTGAATAAAATAATAAAATATAAAAAACAAAATAAAAATAAAATATTCAAAACATAGGTCAATATACCTATAATTATACGTGTAAGTAGTAACTTGAAATAAATAAACTCAAAAAAATAAATAAAAAATTGTAATAAAATACACAATAAAATAATAATCAAGTTTCATCTCGTAACTTTTATTCAATTAATTTATTCCTATTTTATTTTTAATTATTTCTTATTTTCCAATTGTTTTATCTTTTTGTGGTATAGCATGATCAATGTTGGCACGACAGTTGTTGACTCTATGTCAACTGCGCCTTTTGGCGCTTCTGACCGTGTCAGGCTTCTGAGCAACCATCTTTTCCATGTTTTCTTATGCGACCCCTCATGCACTTTCTCTTGATTTTCCATGCAATCTTTGGCTCTATCATGATTAATGTCTAATCCTAAAACCTCTCCTGCATACCATCGATTATCCAGGAATCGCATGTCAAATAAGGACCCTCATCCATATTTATAAATAAGCCTCCTTGCCTCTCATTTCCATTTGATCACTCTTCCTTCCTTCAGCGACTCAAATCATAGCCTTCCTTCCTCCATACCTTGATTCACCCCAGGTTTTCTTCTCCGACATGTCGGAGAAGAACCCACTAGATCCACCATCTTCATACCCCCAATACACCATTTCACCTCACATTGCACATACGAGCACTCTTGGTTTGTGTACTACTAACATCGCAGGTCCTCCAAAGCTTCAACGACAGGAAGTTTTGATGCATATATGTTCTATACCCTCTACGTCGATGAGGAGTGGTTGACTTACTTCTCCATCCATCCTCAGTGTCTCCTATTCCTCCCAGGATCTTCACCAACCTCCAGTGGAGTCTTTTTTATCTTCAAAGCTCCAGTAGAAGCATAGAAAAGCATTCGGATGCTCATCGGAGATCAACCATCACCACAACAAGAGAGGATGTCGACGGAGGAGCAACAAATTACAGTTATCGTTCGATTGATCTGATCGAACGACTCAGAGGTTACTCCAGCCTCGGTGCCAGCCTAGGAGGTTTCGTGGAACCGAATCTGCCTCGAAGCACGGAGGCATGCCACTCATCCTCCCAACCTGTGAGTGAGCATCCCTTCACCTCGAGCCTGGCCGCACGTGTTCTTCACGTGCGTTTCTGGGGAAATTGTGAGCCTACCCCGTCAACTTCTTCAAAATACAACAATGCCCCCACACTGGGAGTTATTCATAAATTCCTGACCATTTTTTAATTTCATTTTAGTCCCTCCAGAGACCTTTATGTGATGTTTGTGCTATATTTTCTCATGTTTTTATCATGTTTATGCCCCCATACTAAATCTGAACAACTTGAGCACATGATCTCCAATTGATGTAATTTCATCTTCATTATGAACCCTGTCTCATTGTCCTTCTTATGGCTTCATCTAATCTCTGACATGACACTCACCGTTTGATTACATCATCAGAGATAAATGGGTTGCTTAAATCTATATCAAATGAATCTTGGCTTCTAGAGAAACAATCAATTAGATCCAAATTTCTACATTATTTCTATCTTATGTTACTCGATTATTTTAGGGAATATATACATATATGTGTATGTTTGCATATGATAACTTAGTATCATTCCGCTCATCATATCATCACTTTATAACATTCATAAATTATTTTAAAACACTGTTTTTCTTATGCTTGTATCACCTTTTATTTATGCATTGTAGTGATTGTTTGTCTTGTTTGTTTGATCTAGATAATTTATCAACCATTCAACAAAAAATATTAAATACCTGAATAGTCGTATTATGGCTCGTGTCCTATTCCCATGTTTATAATTTAAAAGCTTGGTTCTCTTTGTAGAGGCATTTGACATGGTTCTGTGTAGTCTGGTAAGTGTATGTATTACTACAAGTACTTTTTGTCACACACACTTAGCGAGTTACCGGTCACTCGTATTATTTCTCACTTTTCCGTGACTGATCCTTGTGATATAGCCTACATCACTTGTGTTCGACTCTTTAGAATGAATTTACGAGGTTTATAAAAGTTTTTAAGGAACCTGGATCTACCCAATCGCTTACCCAAAGACTAAATCTCGTCAACAATAGATACTATTCGATTATCTCCTTCCTTGTTGCATGGTGGTGGTCTAGTGGGACTCCGTTCAGAGCTAAGAGCTCCTTTAATGTCCAGGCGAGGCAGCGAAGCTTCAAGAGTGTCGAGAAGATGCTCGTAGTTTCCGCAATATATAGCATGAGAGGAGAGAGTTGCTCGATGATTCTTGCAATGCTGGCATGATGGAAAAGAATACAGAGATTGGAGATGCCTTGAAGAGGGACTTGGATGTGATGGATCACATCTTGATCCAACGACGGGCTAGCGAGTGGGCTAAGAAGAGATGGAGGCGTTGTACGGTGGCTCCAATAACTTGCACATGTCGTCACCACACAAATCAGAATAAAAAATAAAAGAAAATTAAACATCGAATAGTAAGTAGACTTAAAATGGAAAAGTTTTTCACAATAATTGTTCCTCTCGATATGATATATGGATCTTATTAAGAAACCAAAAATTGAAAGACCTCAACCATACAAAATGAATTTTTTATGATGTTTTATGTTCAAAAATCACCTGATTTTTATGGTTTTTATTTTTTTATTTATACTCTAAGCACAAACCGACATATATACATTTGACACTATTTTTTAGGGATTTTAAATGATTAAGAAATATAGAGAAAATGGAGGGAAAATAATGTACAATATATACATTTATTTACAGAAACAGGGCAGTGCTTTCATTTAGGAAATTAACATACAACAATTACTCCTAATTATGCACAAGCTACAAAGTGTTTATTTTTCCGATTTAAGTGGTTATTAATTTAATTGAGCTAAGATCCCATGTTACAATAAATGAATTTTGGATTCATTGATATACAAGAATTAATTACGTACATATAATAATAATGCAAAGTTATTAAATAAATAAACTGCACTATTTTGTCCTATAGCCTAAGCAGTATGGAGAAGATACACGACTTTAAAATTTTGTCTCCAGAGAAGGGTTGGGTTTATTTATCATACATACAAGTTACTATTTTTTATCGTTTCTTTAATTATATGGGCTGATGATATATACACAATGGAGTTGATTTCATATCAATTGGATTAACATTGATTTATTAAAATATTGGAAGCTTGTGCTATTTACAATTATCTACTTACAAAGTTCAACTGCTATTTTTACTTTTTTTTATTCTGAATTATACTTGGAGTTATTTACAAGGTATGTCAACATATTTATTCCATTTTATTACAACATATATTTTTATTGATTTACATAATTTAATGGGTATTTATTGACTGTTTAAGGGGGATTTAGGCTAAAATATTTTTATTAAGTTAATAAATCATAAAATCATAAAACGACTTGTTACTTTCAAGTTGTGAGAAAAAGGTAAAGGACTGCCAGGAGACATACAAGGGTGTCTAGTTCAAAGAGGAACATGAGGTGATGCATGAGGAACATGAGGTGATACTTGGAGTTATTTACATGTGTTTTTTGTTTCTTTCTTGATTCTCTTGTTGGATCTTATCTCAACCTAACTAACTAAAGAATCCATGGACCCCGGAAAGATCGAAGAAGGCATCCTCGTCCCTGTTGCTTCTATCCTAAACCGTATCTGAGCCTACTCTTGGTTGTACGTGATGACAAGTCGACTAATATCCTGGAAATTTTTCAAGGATTATTTCCCTGGTTACTTTAGGACAATTAACGTAAATCATATCAAAAATATGTTTTACCTTATTTTCTTTCTAGGTTATCCGAATTCTTCAGTTGATTCCATCTCTCCGAATGTAGTGGTAGAGTTTTATGCCAACCTAAAAGACATGGTTGGGTCCATCTCCTATAGACTTGGTCTTCTGTCAATGACTAGGATTTTTAGTTGACACATCTGTCATCTCCTCCATCTAATTTTTCTATATACTAGACCTACCATCAATCAAGTCATAGATACTCTAGATCAGAATGAAGTTGGGGGAGCCCAA
Organism: Ottelia alismoides; assembly: GCA_037367405.1. NCBI lineage: Eukaryota > Viridiplantae > Streptophyta > Magnoliopsida > Alismatales > Hydrocharitaceae > Ottelia > Ottelia alismoides. The sequence goes on along the minus strand of JAZKJV010009040.1, from coordinate 43,173 downwards.
TTCATGTACTACACATAGGCTACACCCCATCTTAAGCCCCTACCTCATTTCCCAAACAGAGCATTCTCTTTGTGTTTTAGGAACATGAACACCAACCTAACCCATGTCACAATAAAGATCCAAGCATTGATTTATGTCTTCGTTTCGATCAAGCCTTTCAATTGCTCGTATTATCTTTGCTACCTCATCCTCCAGAGTCCCGCGAACTATCCACCCTTAGGATTTTTGGTTGTTGATAAATCCTAAATTTATTTTCATTAAATAATAATATTATCTCTCTTGCTTTATAAAATCACCGAGATTCAGTGATAATTAACACTATATATTAATTTGTGTGTTCTGAATAACTAACATTGACTATATTATATCAAATAATCTCATTAAAGTGATATTATTTTATATATTTCTTTATCGTTAAAATAAAGTAAGAAATAAAATAACATTATATATAATTAACATGAACTAAAATATAATTCAAAAATACAAAAAACAAGAAAAGAAAATAACGGAAAATGATTTCTAATATTTTAATTACTTGTTTAGTTTTTATCTATGTGTAGACGACTTAATCTTTCTTTGAGTTCTACATGAAAGTTGCATATCTCATCGAGATCTACAACTTTTACGTTAATCACCTTTTTTAATTCTCATCATAACCAATTCTTTCAGATTTCTTGGTATTTATTGAAATTTCTAAATCTTCTATTGGGCCACGTGGCGCCATCTCAGCGCACCACGTGGTTGGCAATTCTTTCTCCAACACCATTCCCCATTCTTTCTATGCAATCAGATGTTGCTATCTCTTCATCTCCATCATCCTTTAGCACCCGCATCATAACCTCTTGATATGATCTTATGATCAGGTTAGAACGCTTCGTTCGCGCCTAATCGCTGACTGTCTGATCGCATGATCACACGGTCGAAGTTCATTGTCAACCTCCAGTTGTCACCTTTAATGCCCTTCACATTTTCCCCGTCATCCTTAATTATCCTTCCGACCAACTTCCATAGCTTCACCCTCCATCCAACTTTCCTAATCTTTGCCAACCACCTAAGAACCCCTAACCCCAACTTCGTCGTCGGTTGACAACAATTGAACCCATCATTTGGCAACCACCCGGAGGTTGCCAACTTCTTCTTCAAATATTCCGCTGCCACCCAAGTAGGCAGTTGTCCACCCTTGAGCGAAGTCCCTTCTAGCCCTTCTCCCTCTTTCGTGACATGATCGAGGCCAGTTTGAAGGTGCAAGCACGGAGTGCCCACTTCCGGTGAGACCCATGACCAAAGGTCATGCATGGTCGATAGCATATCGTTTGAGCTTTCTCCTTCGACAGGGGAGATCAAGTGACGACTAGAGAACCACGTAAGCTCTCACCCCAAGCTAAATCCTTCGCCGACGAGTTTCTTCAAGTTGGAAAATATCATTTGCTTGTTTTATTTCATTTTATTTGAATTAACTAGGCACGTGTATTCACTGTCACCTTCGATTCAAAGCACCATAACCTCCACCATCGACCCTACATCTACGCCAGCGACTCAAATCATAGCCTTCCTTCCTCCATACCTTGATTCACCCCAGGTTTTCTTCACCGACATGTCGGAGAAGAACCCACTAGATCCACCATCTTCATACCCCCAACACACCATTTCACCTCACATTGCACATACGAGCACTCTTGGTTTGTGTACTACTAACATCGCAGGTCCTCCAAAGCTTCAACGACAGGAAGTTTTGATGCATATCTGTTCTAGACCCTCTACGTCGATGAGGAGTGGTTGACTTACTTCTCCATCCATCCTCAGTGTCTCCTATTCCTCCCAGGATCTTCACCAACCTCCAGTGGAGTCTTTTTTATCTTCAAAGCTCCAGTAGAAGCATAGAAAAGCATTCGGAGGCTCGTCGGAGATCAACCATCACCACAACAAGAAAGGATGTCGACGGAGGAGCAACAAATTACAGTTATCGTTCGATTGATCTGATCGAACGACTCAGAGGTTACTCCAGCCTCGGTGCCAGCCTAGGAGGTTTCGTGGAACCGAATCTGCCTCGAAGCACGGAGGCATGCCACTCATCCTCCCAACCTGTGAGTGAGCATCCCTTCACCTCGAGCCTGGCCGCACGTGTTCTTCACGTGCGTTTCTGGGGAAATTGTGAGCCTACCCCGTCAACTTCTTCAAAATACAACAATGCCCCCACACTGGGAGTTATTCATAAATTCCTGACCATTTTTTAATTTCATTTTAGTCTCTCCAGGGACCTTTATGTGATGTTTGTGCTATATTTTCTCATGTTTTTATCATGTTTATGCCCCCCATACTAAATCTGAATAACTTGAGCACATGATCTCCAATTGATGTAATTTCATCTTCATTATGAACCCTGTCTCATTGTCCTTCTTATGGCTTCATCTAATCTCTGACATGACACTCACTGTTTGATTACATCATCAGAGATAAATGGGTTGCTTAAATCTATATCAAATGAATCTTGGCTTCTAGAGAAACAATCAATTAGATCCAAATTTCTACATTATTTCTATCTTATGTTACTCGATTATTTTAGGGAATATATACATATATGTGTATGTTTGCATATGATAACTTAGTATCATTCCGCTCATCATATCATCACTTTATAACATTCATAAATTATTTTAAAACACTGTTTTTCTTATGCTTGTATCACCTTTTATTTATGCATTGTAGTGATTGTTTGTCTTGTTTGTTTGATCTAGATAATTTATCAACCATTCAACAAAAAATACTAAATACCTGAATAGTCGTATTATGGCTCGTGTCCTCTTCCCATGTTTATAATTTAAAGCTTGGTTCTCTTTGTAGAGGCATTTGACATGGTTCTGTGTAGTCTGCTAAGTGTATGTATTACTACAAGTACTTTTTATCATACACACTTAGCGAGTTATCGGTCACTCGTATTCTTTCTCACTTTTCCGTGACTGATCCTTGTGATCTAGCCTACATCACTTGTGTTCGACTCTTTAGAATGAATTTATGAGGTTTATAAAAGTTTTTGAGGAACCTGAATCTACCCAATCGCTTACCCAAAGACTAAATCTCGTCAACAATAGATACTATTCGATTATCTCCTTCCTTGTTGCATGGTGGTGGTCTAGTGGGACTCCGTTCAGAGCTAAGAGCTCCTTTAATGTCCAGGCGAGGCAGCGAAGCTTCAAGAGTGTCGAGAAGATGCTCGTAGTTTCCGCAATATATAGCATGAGAGGAGAGAGTTGCTCGATGATTCTTGCAATGCTGGCATGATGGAAAAGAATACAGAGATTGGAGATGCCTTGAAGAGGGTCTTGGATTTGATGTATCACATCTTGATCCAACGACGGGCTATCGAGTGGGCTAAGAAGAGATGGAGGCGTTGTATGGTGGCTCCAATAACTTGCACATGTCGTCACCACACAAATCAGAATAAAAAATAAAAGAAAATTAAACATCGAATAGTAAGTAGACTTAAAATGGAAAAGTTTTTCACAATAATTGTTCCTCTCGATAAGATATATGGATTTTATTAAGAAACCAAAAATTGAAAGACCTCAACTATATAAAATGAAATTTTTATGATGTTTTATGTTCAAAAATCACTTGATTTTTATGGTTTTTATTTTTTTATTTATACTCTACGCACAAACCGACTTATATACATTTGACACTATTTTTTAGGGATTTTAAATGATTAAGAAATATAGAGAAAATGGAGGGAAAATAATGTACAATATATACATTTATTTACAGAAACAGGGCAGTGCTTTTTTTAGGAAATTAACATACAACAATTACTCCTAATTATGCACAAGCTACAAAGTGTTTATTTTTCCGATTTAAGTGGTTATTAATTTAATTGAGCTAAGATCCAATGTTACAATAAATGAATTTTGGATTCATTGATATACAAGAATTAATTACGTACATATAATAATAATGCAAAGTTATTAAATAAATAAATTGCACTATTTTGTCCTATAACCTAAGTAGTATGGAGAAGATACATGACTTTAAAATTTTGTCTCCAGAGAAGGGTTGGGTTTATTTATCATACATACAAGTTACTATTTTTTTATCGTTTCTTTGATTATATGGGCTGATGATATATACACGATGGAGTTGATTTCATATCAATTGGATTAACATTGATTTATTAAAATATTGGAAGCTTGTGCTATTTACAATTATCTACTTACAAAGTTCAACTGTTATTTTTACTTTTTTTTATTCTGAATTATACTTGGAGTTATTTACAAGGTATGTCAACATATTTATTCCATCTTATGACAACATATATTTTTATTGATTTACATAATTTAATGGGTATTTATTGACTGTTTATGGAGGATTTAGGCTAAAATATTTTTATTAAGTTAATAAATCATAAATTCATAAAACGACTTGTTACTTTCAAGTTGTGAGAAAAAGGTAAAGGACTGCCAGGAGACATACAAGGGTGTCTAGTTCAAAGAGGAACATGAGGTGATGCATGAGGATTTTGTGAAGCACGTCCTCGATCATTTAATTACAATGATATAAGAGGAAAGAATTTACTAATATTCGACGTAATGAATTGAGTGTAGAGGCATACTGTGCTCGATTCCACCATACAAAGGAGTATGAAAGATGGTTTTGTGAAACATATCTAGAAAGATCTAACAAGTCTATAAAGGAATTGAAATAGGCTTACGAGCAAGAACTTTAGTAAGCATAGCCAAGAGACTGGCAAATATGATGGATCTAGTAGTGGTAGTTCATTGGGATCATCAGTTGACTCAAAAATGGTAAAAAAAGACAGAAATTGGAGCAAGAGAAGTGATGTTCACTGCGATACTTTTGACATTCCAAACAAGAAATCGAAGAGCAGACACCCGGACAAGGAAGACTCTAAGGCAAAAGTTGTTGAAAGATCAAGCTTCCGTGATTGTTCCCACTGCACGCTGATACATTCCGTCGAATGTTAAAAAGATAACAAGGACTTGTATAAAAGTGCATCTAGAAAGGTCATTTCATCATTGACTGTGTTAAAGATGAGATTGATTGATTATGAGATAAATGATCGATAATATACAAATCCAGGATTTCTACTCCATTACTTGGGCTCGAGCATCTTGAGTAGTTGTCAATGAGGGCAACTGAGTCCAAGTTCAACTAGTTATTGAGCCAATTGTCCTTGACATATAATCATATTTAGACATGGAAAGTTAAATAATGACATCAAAGTGGGCTCCCTCTAATATGGGAAAGACTACTCATGAGGTGGAACCATTTACAAAGTAATTGGAGGAAAATGCCACCCAGGGTGTGCAACTGCAACTATTATTGGGAATCACAACGAGGACATGCAAGTGTATAATTGTGGGAGGAATTTAGTTCCACATATAAAATATACAAGCTGTGATAGTTCGTTATAAGGAATTGGATGATTGAGAATACGTCCAATCAGGCTCGAACTCAACTAACCATCCGAGCTAATTTTATGTAATAACGATCCAACGACCTAAGCTCAAGTTTTTTGCAACACATTCTTCAATTACTGGACTTTCACGTACATTCCATTCATGTTTCTCTCTTTAATCGATTGCACTCTTAATTCCATTATTCCGAACCACACCAAGTACAAGGCTAACCATCTACTGGAAAAGTAGTAAGTTTGAACCACCAAGTTAAACATATTATCCTTTGCTCCATGCCTTTTACGGCATGTTTGGTTGTCAGATTAGCCTGTGTTAAACTAGGAGAAGGTAAACCATTTTTGTGTTTTGGTGTTTGGATAGAGGGTTAGGGGTTGAGCAGGTTTGTTATTGAAGTCTGGAAAAGTGAGCAGTTATTGTGATACGACTGTATTGAAGCTTGGAAAAGTGAGCAGAAGTTGAGTAATCTATAGTTTAGATGATATGATGGTATAATATATTATTTTTTGATGTAATGGATGAAAGAAAAATAATTTATTTAATGTTTAAATAAAGAATGGAGTGTGTACCCCATAATTGAGAGAAAAAATGAGGGTTTTGGGAGTTAACCCCAATACGAACGACACCTTAGAGGTTTTCACGACAACTACAACTTCGCAAAAGCATTCCACAAATGAATGATTTGTAACGTGCATAAATTGCTTTCTGATCACACAAACACACACATGCGCGTATAATAGCGTGAATACGTAAGATTTGTAATGTGCACAAAGTATTGCGTAGTAGTAAAATAAAAAAATTCTAAAGTGTAAAACCGCATCTTTAACAATGCATAAATAATTTGAAGAGCAAATTACATTCGTACACGTGCATCTGATGGAGATTAGATCGTGCTTTGTTAGATTTTTTTCCCATTTAAAGAGCACATGTCGTCACCACACAAATCAGAATAAAAAATAAAAGAAAATTAAACATCGAATAGTAAGTAGACTTAAAATGGAAAAGTTTTTCACAATAATTGTTCCTCTCGATAAGATATATGGATTTTATTAAGAAACCAAAAATTGAAAGACCTCAACTATATAAAATGAAATTTTTATGATGTTTTATGTTCAAAAATCACTTGATTTTTATGGTTTTTATTTTTTTATTTATACTCTACGCACAAACCGACTTATATACATTTGACACTATTTTTTAGGGATTTTAAATGATTAAGAAATATAGAGAAAATGGAGGGAAAATAATGTACAATATATACATTTATTTACAGAAACAGGGCAGTGCTTTCATTTAGACAATTAACATACAACAATTACTCCTAATTATGCACAAGCTACAAAGTGTTTATTTTTCCGATTTAAGTGGTTATTAATTTAATTGAGCTAAGATCCAATGTTACAATAAATGAATTTTGGATTCATTGATATACAAGAATTAATTACGTACATATAATAATAATGCAAAGTTATTAAATAAATAAATTGCACTATTTTGTCCTATAACCTAAGTAGTATGGAGAAGATACATGACTTTAAAATTTTGTCTCCAGAGAAGGGTTGGGTTTATTTATCATACATACAAGTTACTATTTTTTTATCGTTTCTTTGATTATATGGGCTGATGATATATACACGATGGAGTTGATTTCATATCAATTGGATTAACATTGATTTATTAAAATATTGGAAGCTTGTGCTATTTACAATTATCTACTTACAAAGTTCAACTGTTATTTTTACTTTTTTTTATTCTGAATTATACTTGGAGTTATTTACAAGGTATGTCAACATATTTATTCCATCTTATGACAACATATATTTTTATTGATTTACATAATTTAATGGGTATTTATTGACTGTTTATGGGGGATTTAGGCTAAAATATTTTTACTAAGTTAATAAATCATAAATTCATAAAACGACTTGTTACTTTCAAGTTGTGAGAAAAAGGTAAAGGACTGCCAGGAGACATACAAGGGTGTCTAGTTCAAAGAGGAACATGAGGTGATGCATGAGGATTTTGTGAAGCACGTCCTCGATCATTTAATTACAATGATATAAGAGGAAAGAATTTACTAATATTCGACGTAATGAATTGAGTGTAGAGGCATACTGTGCTCGATTCCACCATACAAAGGAGTATGAAAGATGGTTTTGTGAAACATATCTAGAAAGATCTAACAAGTCTATAAAGGAATTGAAATAGGCTTACGAGCAAGAACTTTAGTAAGCATAGCCAAGAGACTGGCAAATATGATGGATCTAGTAGTGGTAGTTCATTGGGATCATCAGTTGACTCAAAAATGGTAAAAAAAGACAGAAATTGGAGCAAGAGAAGTGATGTTCACTGCGATACTTTTGACATTCCAAACAAGAAATCGAAGAGCAGACACCCGGACAATGAAGACTCTAAGGCAAAAGTTGTTGAAAGATCAAGCTTCCGTGATTGTTCCCACTGCACGCTGATACATTCCGTCGAATGTTAAAAAGATAACAAGGACTTGTATAAAAGTGCATCTAGAAAGGTCATTTCATCATTGATTGTGTTAAAGATGAGATTGATTGATTATGAGATAAATGATCGATAATATACAAATCCAGAATTTCTACTCCATTACTTGGGCTCGAGCATCTTGAGTAGTTGTCAATGAGGGCAACTGAGTCCAAGTTCAACTAGTTATTGAGCCAATTGTCCTTGACATATAATCATATTTAGACATGGAAAGTTAAATAATGACATCAAAGTGGGCTCCCTCTAATATGGGAAAGACTACTCGTGAGGTGGAACCATTTACAAAGTAATTGGAGGAAAATGCCACCCAGGGTGTGCAACTGCAACTATTATTGGGAATCACAACGAGGACATGCAAGTGTATAATTGTGGGAGGAATTTAGTTCCACATATAAAATATACAAGCTGTGATAGTTCGTTATAAGGAATTGGATGATTGAGAATACGTCCAATCAGGCTCGAACTCAACTAACCATCCGAGCTAATTTTATGTAATAACGATCCAACGACCTAAGCTCAAGTTTTTTGCAACACATTCTTCAATTACTGGACTTTCACGTACATTCCATTCATGTTTCTCTCTTTAATCGATTGCACTCTTAATTCCATTATTCCGAACCACACCAAGTACAAGGCTAACCATCTACTGGAAAAGTAGTAAGTTTGAACCACCAAGTTAAACATATTATCCTTTGCTCCATGCCTTTTACGGCATGTTTGGTTGTCGGATTAGCATGTGTTAAACTAGGAGAAGGTAAACCATTTTTGTGTTTTGGTGTTTGGATAGAGGGTTAGGGGTTGAGCAGGTTTGTTATTGAAGTCTGGAAAAGTGAGCAGTTATTGTGATACGACTGTATTGAAGCTTGGAAAAGTGAGCAGAAGTTGAGTAATCTATAGTTTAGATGATATGATGGTATAATATATTATTTTTTGATGTAATGGATGAAAGAAAAATAATTTATTTAATGTTTAAATAAAGAATGGAGTGTGTACCCCACAATTGAGAGAAAAAACGAGGGTTTTGGGAGTTAACCCCAATACGAACGACACCTTAGAGGTTTTCACGACAACTACAACTTCGCAAAAGCATTCCACAAATGAATGATTTGTAACGTGCATAAATTGCTTTCTGATCACACAAACACACACATGCGCGTATAATAGCGTGAATACGTAAGATTTGTAATGTGCACAAAGTATTGCGTAGTAGTAAAATAAAAAAATTCTAAAGTGTAAAACCGCATCTTTAACAATGCATAAATAATTTGAAGAGCAAATTACATTCGTACGCGTGCATCTGATGGAGATTAGATCGTGCTTTGTTAGATTTTTTTCCCATTTGAAGAGCACATGTCGTCACCACACAAATCAGAATAAAAAATAAAAGAAAATTAAACATCGAATAGTAAGTAGACTTAAAATGGAAAAGTTTTTCACAATAATTGTTCCTCTCGATAAGATATATGGATTTTATTAAGAAACCAAAAATTGAAAGACCTCAACTATATAAAATGAAATTTTTATGATGTTTTATGTTCAAAAATCACTTGATTTTTATGGTTTTTATTTTTTTATTTATACTCTACGCACAAACCGACTTATATACATTTGACACTATTTTTTAGGGATTTTAAATGATTAAGAAATATAGAGAAAATGGAGGGAAAATAATGTACAATATATACATTTATTTACAGAAACAGGGCAGTGCTTTCATTTAGGAAATTAACATACAACAATTACTCCTAATTATGCACAAGCTACAAAGTGTTTATTTTTCCGATTTAAGTGGTTATTAATTTAATTGAGCTAAGATCCAATGTTACAATAAATGAATTTTGGATTCATTGATATACAAGAATTAATTACGTACATATAATAATAATGCAAAGTTATTAAATAAATAAATTGCACTATTTTGTCCTATAACCTAAGTAGTATGGAGAAGATACATGACTTTAAAATTTTGTCTCCAGAGAAGGGTTGGGTTTATTTATCATACATACAAGTTACTATTTTTTATCGTTTCTTTGATTATATGGGCTGATGATATATACACGATGGAGTTGATTTCATATCAATTGGATTAACATTGATTTATTAAAATATTGGAAGCTTGTGCTATTTACAATTATCTACTTACAAAGTTCAACTGTTATTTTTACTTTTTTTTATTCTGAATTATACTTGGAGTTATTTACAAGGTATGTCAACATATTTATTCCATCTTATGACAACATATATTTTTATTTATTTACATAATTTAATGGGTATTTATTGACTGTTTATGGGGGATTTAGGCTAAAATATTTTTACTAAGTTAATAAATCATAAATTCATAAAACGACTTGTTACTTTCAAGTTGTGAGAAAAAGGTAAAGGACTGCCAGGAGACATACAAGGGTGTCTAGTTCAAAGAGGAACATGAGGTGATGCATGAGGATTTTGTGAAGCACGTCCTCGATCATTTAATTACAATGATATAAGAGGAAAGAATTTACTAATATTCGACGTAATGAATTGAGTGTAGAGGCATACTATGCTCGATTCCACCATACAAAGGAGTATGAAAGATGGTTTTGTGAAACATATCTAGAAAGATCTAACAATTCTATAAAGGAATTGAAATAGGCTTACGAGCAAGAACTTTAGTAAGCATAGCCAAGAGACTGGCAAATATGATGGATCTAGTAGTGGTAGTTCATTGGGATCATCAGTTGACTCAAAAATGGTAAAAAAAGACAGAAATTGGAGCAAGAGAAGTGATGTTCACTGCGATACTTTTGACATTCCAAACAAGAAATCGAAGAGCAGACACCCGGACAATGAAGACTCTAAGGCAAAAGTTGTTGAAAGATCAAGCTTCCGTGATTGTTCCCACTGCACGCTGATACATTCCGTCGAATGTTAAAAAGATAACAAGGACTTGTATAAAAGTGCATCTAGAAAGGTCATTTCATCATTGACTGTGTTAAAGATGAGATTGATTGATTATGAGATAAATGATCGATAATATACAAATCCAGGATTTCTACTCCATTACTTGGGCTCGAGCATCTTGAGTAGTTGTCAATGAGGGCAACTGAGTCCAAGTTCAACTAGTTATTGAGCCAATTGTCCTTGACATATAATCATATTTAGACATGGAAAGTTAAATAATGACATCAAAGTGGGCTCCCTCTAATATGGGAAAGACTACTCGTGAGGTGGAACCATTTACAAAGTAATTGGAGGAAAATGCCACCCAGGGTGTGCAACTGCAACTATTATTGGGAATCACAACGAGGACATGCAAGTGTATAATTGTGGGAGGAATTTAGTTCCACATATAAAATATACAAGCTGTGATAGTTCGTTATAAGGAATTGGATGATTGAGAATACGTCCAATCAGGCTCGAACTCAACTAACCATCCGAGCTAATTTTATGTAATAACGATCCAACGACCTAAGCTCAAGTTTTTTGCAACACATTCTTCAATTACTGGACTTTCACGTACATTCCATTCATGTTTCTCTCTTTAATCGATTGCACTCTTAATTCCATTATTCCGAACCACACCAAGTACAAGGCTAACCATCTACTGGAAAAGTAGTAAGTTTGAACCACCAAGTTAAACATATTATCCTTTGCTCCATGCCTTTTACGGCATGTTTGGTTGTCGGATTAGCCTGTGTTAAACTAGGAGAAGGTAAACCATTTTTGTGTTTTGGTGTTTGGATAGAGGGTTAGGGGTTGAGCAGGTTTGTTATTGAAGTCTGGAAAAGTGAGCAGTTATTGTGATACGACTGTATTGAAGCTTGGAAAAGTGAGCAGAAGTTGAGTAATCTATAGTTTAGATGATATGATGGTATAATATATTATTTTTTGATGTAATGGATGAAAGAAAAATAATTTATTTAATGTTTAAATAAAGAATGGAGTGTGTACCCCATAATTGAGAGAAAAAATGAGGGTTTTGGGAGTTAACCCCAATACGAACGACACCTTAGAGGTTTTCACGACAACTACAACTTCGCAAAAGCATTCCACAAATGAATGATTTGTAACGTGCATAAATTGCTTTCTGATCACACAAACACACACATGCGCGTATAATAGCGTGAATACGTAAGATTTGTAATGTGCACAAAGTATTGCGTAGTAGTAAAATAAAAAATTCTAAAGTGTAAAACCGCATCTTTAACAATGCATAAATAATTTGAAGAGCAAATTACATTCGTACACGTGCATCTGATGGAGATTAGATCGTGCTTTGTTAGATTTTTTTCCCATTTAAAGAGCACATGTCGTCACCACACAAATCAGAATAAAAAATAAAAGAAAATTAAACATCGAATAGTAAGTAGACTTAAAATGGAAAAGTTTTTCACAATAATTGTTCCTCTCGATAAGATATATGGATTTTATTAAGAAACCAAAAATTGAAAGACCTCAACTATATAAAATGAAATTTTTATGATGTTTTATGTTCAAAAATCACTTGATTTTTATGGTTTTTATTTTTTTATTTATACTCTACGCACAAACCGACTTATATACATTTGACACTATTTTTTAGGGATTTTAAATGATTAAGAAATATAGAGAAAATGGAGGGAAAATAATGTACAATATATACATTTATTTACAGAAACAGGGCAGTGCTTTCATTTAGACAATTAACATACAACAATTACTCCTAATTATGCACAAGCTACAAAGTGTTTATTTTTCCGATTTAAGTGGTTATTAATTTAATTGAGCTAAGATCCAATGTTACAATAAATGAATTTTGGATTCATTGATATACAAGAATTAATTACGTACATATAATAATAATGCAAAGTTATTAAATAAATAAATTGCACTATTTTGTCCTATAACCTAAGTAGTATGGAGAAGATACATGACTTTAAAATTTTGTCTCCAGAGAAGGGTTGGGTTTATTTATCATACATACAAGTTACTATTTTTTTATCGTTTCTTTGATTATATGGGCTGATGATATATACACGATGGAGTTGATTTCATATCAATTGGATTAACATTGATTTATTAAAATATTGGAAGCTTGTGCTATTTACAATTATCTACTTACAAAGTTCAACTGTTATTTTTACTTTTTTTTATTCTGAATTATACTTGGAGTTATTTACAAGGTATGTCAACATATTTATTCCATCTTATGACAACATATATTTTTATTGATTTACATAATTTAATGGGTATTTATTGACTGTTTATGGGGGATTTAGGCTAAAATATTTTTACTAAGTTAATAAATCATAAATTCATAAAACGACTTGTTACTTTCAAGTTGTGAGAAAAAGGTAAAGGACTGCCAGGAGACATACAAGGGTGTCTAGTTCAAAGAGGAACATGAGGTGATGCATGAGGATTTTGTGAAGCACGTCCTCGATCATTTAATTACAATGATATAAGAGGAAAGAATTTACTAATATTCGACGTAATGAATTGAGTGTAGAGGCATACTGTGCTCGATTCCACCATACAAAGGAGTATGAAAGATGGTTTTGTGAAACATATCTAGAAAGATCTAACAAGTCTATAAAGGAATTGAAATAGGCTTACGAGCAAGAACTTTAGTAAGCATAGCCAAGAGACTGGCAAATATGATGGATCTAGTAGTGGTAGTTCATTGGGATCATCAGTTGACTCAAAAATGGTAAAAAAAGACAGAAATTGGAGCAAGAGAAGTGATGTTCACTGCGATACTTTTGACATTCCAAACAAGAAATCGAAGAGCAGACACCCGGACAATGAAGACTCTAAGGCAAAAGTTGTTGAAAGATCAAGCTTCCGTGATTGTTCCCACTGCACGCTGATACATTCCGTCGAATGTTAAAAAGATAACAAGGACTTGTATAAAAGTGCATCTAGAAAGGTCATTTCATCATTGATTGTGTTAAAGATGAGATTGATTGATTATGAGATAAATGATCGATAATATACAAATCCAGAATTTCTACTCCATTACTTGGGCTCGAGCATCTTGAGTAGTTGTCAATGAGGGCAACTGAGTCCAAGTTCAACTAGTTATTGAGCCAATTGTCCTTGACATATAATCATATTTAGACATGGAAAGTTAAATAATGACATCAAAGTGGGCTCCCTCTAATATGGGAAAGACTACTCGTGAGGTGGAACCATTTACAAAGTAATTGGAGGAAAATGCCACCCAGGGTGTGCAACTGCAACTATTATTGGGAATCACAACGAGGACATGCAAGTGTATAATTGTGGGAGGAATTTAGTTCCACATATAAAATATACAAGCTGTGATAGTTCGTTATAAGGAATTGGATGATTGAGAATACGTCCAATCAGGCTCGAACTCAACTAACCATCCGAGCTAATTTTATGTAATAACGATCCAACGACCTAAGCTCAAGTTTTTTGCAACACATTCTTCAATTACTGGACTTTCACGTACATTCCATTCATGTTTCTCTCTTTAATCGATTGCACTCTTAATTCCATTATTCCGAACCACACCAAGTACAAGGCTAACCATCTACTGGAAAAGTAGTAAGTTTGAACCACCAAGTTAAACATATTATCCTTTGCTCCATGCCTTTTACGGCATGTTTGGTTGTCGGATTAGCATGTGTTAAACTAGGAGAAGGTAAACCATTTTTGTGTTTTGGTGTTTGGATAGAGGGTTAGGGGTTGAGCAGGTTTGTTATTGAAGTCTGGAAAAGTGAGCAGTTATTGTGATACGACTGTATTGAAGCTTGGAAAAGTGAGCAGAAGTTGAGTAATCTATAGTTTAGATGATATGATGGTATAATATATTATTTTTTGATGTAATGGATGAAAGAAAAATAATTTATTTAATGTTTAAATAAAGAATGGAGTGTGTACCCCACAATTGAGAGAAAAAACGAGGGTTTTGGGAGTTAACCCCAATACGAACGACACCTTAGAGGTTTTCACGACAACTACAACTTCGCAAAAGCATTCCACAAATGAATGATTTGTAACGTGCATAAATTGCTTTCTGATCACACAAACACACACATGCGCGTATAATAGCGTGAATACGTAAGATTTGTAATGTGCACAAAGTATTGCGTAGTAGTAAAATAAAAAAATTCTAAAGTGTAAAACCGCATCTTTAACAATGCATAAATAATTTGAAGAGCAAATTACATTCGTACGCGTGCATCTGATGGAGATTAGATCGTGCTTTGTTAGATTTTTTTCCCATTTGAAGAGCACATGTCGTCACCACACAAATCAGAATAAAAAATAAAAGAAAATTAAACATCGAATAGTAAGTAGACTTAAAATGGAAAAGTTTTTCACAATAATTGTTCCTCTCGATAAGATATATGGATTTTATTAAGAAACCAAAAATTGAAAGACCTCAACTATATAAAATGAAATTTTTATGATGTTTTATGTTCAAAAATCACTTGATTTTTATGGTTTTTATTTTTTTATTTATACTCTACGCACAAACCGACTTATATACATTTGACACTATTTTTTAGGGATTTTAAATGATTAAGAAATATAGAGAAAATGGAGGGAAAATAATGTACAATATATACATTTATTTACAGAAACAGGGCAGTGCTTTCATTTAGGAAATTAACATACAACAATTACTCCTAATTATGCACAAGCTACAAAGTGTTTATTTTTCCGATTTAAGTGGTTATTAATTTAATTGAGCTAAGATCCAATGTTACAATAAATGAATTTTGGATTCATTGATATACAAGAATTAATTACGTACATATAATAATAATGCAAAGTTATTAAATAAATAAAATGCACTATTTTGTCCTATAACCTAAGTAGTATGGAGAAGATACATGACTTTAAAATTTTGTCTCCAGAGAAGGGTTGGGTTTATTTATCATACATACAAGTTACTATTTTTTATCGTTTCTTTGATTATATGGGCTGATGATATATACACGATGGAGTTGATTTCATATCAATTGGATTAACATTGATTTATTAAAATATTGGAAGCTTGTGCTATTTACAATTATCTACTTACAAAGTTCAACTGTTATTTTTACTTTTTTTTATTCTGAATTATACTTGGAGTTATTTACAAGGTATGTCAACATATTTATTCCATCTTATGACAACATATATTTTTATTTATTTACATAATTTAATGGGTATTTATTGACTGTTTATGGGGGATTTAGGCTAAAATATTTTTACTAAGTTAATAAATCATAAATTCATAAAACGACTTGTTACTTTCAAGTTGTGAGAAAAAGGTAAAGGACTGCCAGGAGACATACAAGGGTGTCTAGTTCAAAGAGGAACATGAGGTGATGCATGAGGATTTTGTGAAGCACGTCCTCGATCATTTAATTACAATGATATAAGAGGAAAGAATTTACTAATATTCGACGTAATGAATTGAGTGTAGAGGCATACTATGCTCGATTCCACCATACAAAGGAGTATGAAAGATGGTTTTGTGAAACATATCTAGAAAGATCTAACAATTCTATAAAGGAATTGAAATAGGCTTACGAGCAAGAACTTTAGTAAGCATAGCCAAGAGACTGGCAAATATGATGGATCTAGTAGTGGTAGTTCATTGGGATCATCAGTTGACTCAAAAATGGTAAAAAAAGACAGAAATTGGAGCAAGAGAAGTGATGTTCACTGCGATACTTTTGACATTCCAAACAAGAAATCGAAGAGCAGACACCCGGACAATGAAGACTCTAAGGCAAAAGTTGTTGAAAGATCAAGCTTCCGTGATTGTTCCCACTGCACGCTGATACATTCCGTCGAATGTTAAAAAGATAACAAGGACTTGTATAAAAGTGCATCTAGAAAGGTCATTTCATCATTGACTGTGTTAAAGATGAGATTGATTGATTATGAGATAAATGATCGATAATATACAAATCCAGGATTTCTACTCCATTACTTGGGCTCGAGCATCTTGAGTAGTTGTCAATGAGGGCAACTGAGTCCAAGTTCAACTAGTTATTGAGCCAATTGTCCTTGACATATAATCATATTTAGACATGGAAAGTTAAATAATGACATCAAAGTGGGCTCCCTCTAATATGGGAAAGACTACTCGTGAGGTGGAACCATTTACAAAGTAATTGGAGGAAAATGCCACCCAGGGTGTGCAACTGCAACTATTATTGGGAATCACAACGAGGACATGCAAGTGTATAATTGTGGGAGGAATTTAGTTCCACATATAAAATATACAAGCTGTGATAGTTCGTTATAAGGAATTGGATGATTGAGAATACGTCCAATCAGGCTCGAACTCAACTAACCATCCGAGCTAATTTTATGTAATAACGATCCAACGACCTAAGCTCAAGTTTTTTGCAACACATTCTTCAATTACTGGACTTTCACGTACATTCCATTCATGTTTCTCTCTTTAATCGATTGCACTCTTAATTCCATTATTCCGAACCACACCAAGTACAAGGCTAACCATCTACTGGAAAAGTAGTAAGTTTGAACCACCAAGTTAAACATATTATCCTTTGCTCCATGCCTTTTACGGCATGTTTGGTTGTCGGATTAGCATGTGTTAAACTAGGAGAAGGTAAACCATTTTTGTGTTTTGGTGTTTGGATAGAGGGTTAGGGGTTGAGCAGGTTTGTTATTGAAGTCTGGAAAAGTGAGCAGTTATTGTGATACGACTGTATTGAAGCTTGGAAAAGTGAGCAGAAGTTGAGTAATCTATAGTTTAGATGATATGATGGTATAATATATTATTTTTTGATGTAATGGATGAAAGAAAAATAATTTATTTAATGTTTAAATAAAGAATGGAGTGTGTACCCCACAATTGAGAGAAAAAACGAGGGTTTTGGGAGTTAACCCCAATACGAACGACACCTTAGAGGTTTTCACGACAACTACAACTTCGCAAAAGCATTCCACAAATGAATGATTTGTAACGTGCATAAATTGCTTTCTGATCACACAAACACACACATGCGCGTATAATAGCGTGAATACGTAAGATTTGTAATGTGCACAAAGTATTGCGTAGTAGTAAAATAAAAAAATTCTAAAGTGTAAAACCGCATCTTTAACAATGCATAAATAATTTGAAGAGCAAATTACATTCGTACGCGTGCATCTGATGGAGATTAGATCGTGCTTTGTTAGATTTTTTTCCCATTTGAAGAGCACATGTCGTCACCACACAAATCAGAATAAAAAATAAAAGAAAATTAAACATCGAATAGTAAGTAGACTTAAAATGGAAAAGTTTTTCACAATAATTGTTCCTCTCGATAAGATATATGGATTTTATTAAGAAACCAAAAATTGAAAGACCTCAACTATATAAAATGAAATTTTTATGATGTTTTATGTTCAAAAATCACTTGATTTTTATGGTTTTTATTTTTTTATTTATACTCTACGCACAAACCGACTTATATACATTTGACACTATTTTTTAGGGATTTTAAATGATTAAGAAATATAGAGAAAATGGAGGGAAAATAATGTACAACATATACATTTATTTACAGAAACAGGGCAGTGCTTTCATTTAGGAAATTAACATACAACAATTACTCCTAATTATGCACAAGCTACAAAGTGTTTATTTTTCCGATTTAAGTGGTTATTAATTTAATTGAGCTAAGATCCAATGTTACAATAAATGAATTTTGGATTCATTGATATACAAGAATTAATTACGTACATATAATAATAATGCAAAGTTATTAAATAAATAAATTGCACTATTTTGTCCTATAACCTAAGTAGTATGGAGAAGATACATGACTTTAAAATTTTGTCTCCAGAGAAGGGTTGGGTTTATTTATCATACATACAAGTTACTATTTTTTTATCGTTTCTTTGATTATATGGGCTGATGATATATACACGATGGAGTTGATTTCATATCAATTGGATTAACATTGATTTATTAAAATATTGGAAGCTTGTGCTATTTACAATTATCTACTTACAAAGTTCAACTGTTATTTTTACTTTTTTTTATTCTGAATTATACTTGGAGTTATTTACAAGGTATGTCAACATATTTATTCCATCTTATGACAACATATATTTTTATTTATTTACATAATTTAATGGGTATTTATTGACTGTTTATGGGGGATTTAGGCTAAAATATTTTTACTAAGTTAATAAATCATAAATTCATAAAACGACTTGTTACTTTCAAGTTGTGAGAAAAAGGTAAAGGACTGCCAGGAGACATACAAGGGTGTCTAGTTCAAAGAGGAACATGAGGTGATGCATGAGGATTTTGTGAAGCACGTCCTCGATCATTTAATTACAATGATATAAGAGGAAAGAATTTACTAATATTCGACGTAATGAATTGAGTGTAGAGGCATACTATGCTCGATTCCACCATACAAAGGAGTATGAAAGATGGTTTTGTGAAACATATCTAGAAAGATCTAACAATTCTATAAAGGAATTGAAATAGGCTTACGAGCAAGAACTTTAGTAAGCATAGCCAAGAGACTGGCAAATATGATGGATCTAGTAGTGGTAGTTCATTGGGATCATCAGTTGACTCAAAAATGGTAAAAAAGACAGAAATTGGAGCAAGAGAAGTGATGTTCACTGCGATACTTTTGACATTCCAAACAAGAAATCGAAGAGCAGACACCCGGACAATGAAGACTCTAAGGCAAAAGTTGTTGAAAGATCAAGCTTCCGTGATTGTTCCCACTGCACGCTGATACATTCCGTCGAATGTTAAAAAGATAACAAGGACTTGTATAAAAGTGCATCTAGAAAGGTCATTTCATCATTGACTGTGTTAAAGATGAGATTGATTGATTATGAGATAAATGATCGATAATATACAAATCCAGGATTTCTACTCCATTACTTGGGCTCGAGCATCTTGAGTAGTTGTCAATGAGGGCAACTGAGTCCAAGTTCAACTAGTTATTGAGCCAATTGTCCTTGACATATAATCATATTTAGACATGGAAAGTTAAATAATGACATCAAAGTGGGCTCCCTCTAATATGGGAAAGACTACTCGTGAGGTGGAACCATTTACAAAGTAATTGGAGGAAAATGCCACCCAGGGTGTGCAACTGCAACTATTATTGGGAATCACAACGAGGACATGCAAGTGTATAATTGTGGGAGGAATTTAGTTCCACATATAAAATATACAAGCTGTGATAGTTCGTTATAAGGAATTGGATGATTGAGAATACGTCCAATCAGGCTCGAACTCAACTAACCATCCGAGCTAATTTTATGTAATAACGATCCAACGACCTAAGCTCAAGTTTTTTGCAACACATTCTTCAATTACTGGACTTTCACGTACATTCCATTCATGTTTCTCTCTTTAATCGATTGCACTCTTAATTCCATTATTCCGAACCACACCAAGTACAAGGCTAACCATCTACTGGAAAAGTAGTAAGTTTGAACCACCAAGTTAAACATATTATCCTTTGCTCCATGCCTTTTACGGCATGTTTGGTTGTCGGATTAGCCTGTGTTAAACTAGGAGAAGGTAAACCATTTTTGTGTTTTGGTGTTTGGATAGAGGGTTAGGGGTTGAGCAGGTTTGTTATTGAAGTCTGGAAAAGTGAGCAGTTATTGTGATACGACTGTATTGAAGCTTGGAAAAGTGAGCAGAAGTTGAGTAATCTATAGTTTAGATGATATGATGGTATAATATATTATTTTTTGATGTAATGGATGAAAGAAAAATAATTTATTTAATGTTTAAATAAAGAATGGAGTGTGTACCCCACAATTGAGAGAAAAAACGAGGGTTTTGGGAGTTAACCCCAATACGAACGACACCTTAGAGGTTTTCACGACAACTACAACTTCGCAAAAGCATTCCACAAATGAATGATTTGTAACGTGCATAAATTGCTTTCTGATCACACAAACACACACATGCGCGTATAATAGCGTGAATACGTAAGATTTGTAATGTGCACAAAGTATTGCGTAGTAGTAAAATAAAAAAATTCTAAAGTGTAAAACCGCATCTTTAACAATGCATAAATAATTTGAAGAGCAAATTACATTCGTACGCGTGCATCTGATGGAGATTAGATCGTGCTTTGTTAGATTTTTTTCCCATTTGAAGAGCACATGTCGTCACCACACAAATCAGAATAAAAAATAAAAGAAAATTAAACATCGAATAGTAAGTAGACTTAAAATGGAAAAGTTTTTCACAATAATTGTTCCTCTCGATAAGATATATGGATTTTATTAAGAAACCAAAAATTGAAAGACCTCAACTATATAAAATGAAATTTTTATGATGTTTTATGTTCAAAAATCACTTGATTTTTATGGTTTTTATTTTTTTATTTATACTCTACGCACAAACCGACTTATATACATTTGACACTATTTTTTAGGGATTTTAAATGATTAAGAAATATGGAGAAAATGGAGGGAAAATAATGTACAATATATACATTTATTTACAGAAACAGGGCAGTGCTTTCATTTAGGAAATTAACATACAACAATTACTCCTAATTATGCACAAGCTACAAAGTGTTTATTTTTCCGATTTAAGTGGTTATTAATTTAATTGAGCTAAGATCCAATGTTACAATAAATGAATTTTGGATTCATTGATATACAAGAATTAATTACGTACATATAATAATAATGCAAAGTTATTAAATAAATAAATTGCACTATTTTGTCCTATAACCTAAGTAGTATGGAGAAGATACATGACTTTAAAATTTTGTCTCCAGAGAAGGGTTGAGTTTATTTATCATACATACAAGTTACTATTTTTTTATCGTTTCTTTGATTATATGGGCTGATGATATATACACGATGGAGTTGATTTCATATCAATTGGATTAACATTGATTTATTAAAATATTGGAAGCTTGTGCTATTTACAATTATCTACTTACAAAGTTCAACTGTTATTTTTACTTTTTTTTATTCTGAATTATACTTGGAGTTATTTACAAGGTATGTCAACATATTTATTCCATCTTATGACAACATATATTTTTATTGATTTACATAATTTAATGGGTATTTATTGACTGTTTATGGGGGATTTAGGCTAAAATATTTTTACTAAGTTAATAAATCATAAATTCATAAAACGACTTGTTACTTTCAAGTTGTGAGAAAAAGGTAAAGGACTGCCAGGAGACATACAAGGGTGTCTAGTTCAAAGAGGAACATGAGGTGATGCATGAGGATTTTGTGAAGCACGTCCTCGATCATTTAATTACAATGATATAAGAGGAAAGAATTTACTAATATTCGACGTAATGAATTGAGTGTAGAGGCATACTGTGCTCGATTCCACCATACAAAGGAGTATGAAAGATGGTTTTGTGAAACATATCTAGAAAGATCTAACAAGTCTATAAAGGAATTGAAATAGGCTTACGAGCAAGAACTTTAGTAAGCATAGCCAAGAGACTGGCAAATATGATGGATCTAGTAGTGGTAGTTCATTGGGATCATCAGTTGACTCAAAAATGGTAAAAAAAGACAGAAATTGGAGCAAGAGAAGTGATGTTCACTGCGATACTTTTGACATTCCAAACAAGAAATCGAAGAGCAGACACCCGGACAATGAAGACTCTAAGGCAAAAGTTGTTGAAAGATCAAGCTTCCGTGATTGTTCCCACTGCACGCTGATACATTCCGTCGAATGTTAAAAAGATAACAAGGACTTGTATAAAAGTGCATCTAGAAAGGTCATTTCATCATTGACTGTGTTAAAGATGAGATTGATTGATTATGAGATAAATGATCGATAATATACAAATCCAGGATTTCTACTCCATTACTTGGGCTCGAGCATCTTGAGTAGTTGTCAATGAGGGCAACTGAGTCCAAGTTCAACTAGTTATTGAGCCAATTGTCCTTGACATATAATCATATTTAGACATGGAAAGTTAAATAATGACATCAAAGTGGGCTCCCTCTAATATGGGAAAGACTACTCGTGAGGTGGAACCATTTACAAAGTAATTGGAGGAAAATGCCACCCAGGGTGTGCAACTGCAACTATTATTGGGAATCACAACGAGGACATGCAAGTGTATAATTGTGGGAGGAATTTAGTTCCACATATAAAATATACAAGCTGTGATAGTTCGTTATAAGGAATTGGATGATTGAGAATACGTCCAATCAGGCTCGAACTCAACTAACCATCCGAGCTAATTTTATGTAATAACGATCCAACGACCTAAGCTCAAGTTTTTTGCAACACATTCTTCAATTACTGGACTTTCACGTACATTCCATTCATGTTTCTCTCTTTAATCGATTGCACTCTTAATTCCATTATTCCGAACCACACCAAGTACAAGGCTAACCATCTACTGGAAAAGTAGTAAGTTTGAACCACCAAGTTAAACATATTATCCTTTGCTCCATGCCTTTTACGGCATGTTTGGTTGTCGGATTAGCCTGTGTTAAACTAGGAGAAGGTAAACCATTTTTGTGTTTTGGTGTTTGGATAGAGGGTTAGGGGTTGAGCAGGTTTGTTATTGAAGTCTGGAAAAGTGAGCAGTTATTGTGATACGACTGTATTGAAGCTTGGAAAAGTGAGCAGAAGTTGAGTAATCTATAGTTTAGATGATATGATGGTATAATATATTATTTTTTGATGTAATGGATGAAAGAAAAATAATTTATTTAATGTTTAAATAAAGAATGGAGTGTGTACCCCACAATTGAGAGAAAAAACGAGGGTTTTGGGAGTTAACCCCAATACGAACGACACCTTAGAGGTTTTCACGACAACTACAACTTCGCAAAAGCATTCCACAAATGAATGATTTGTAACGTGCATAAATTGCTTTCTGATCACACAAACACACACATGCGCGTATAATAGCGTGAATACGTAAGATTTGTAATGTGCACAAAGTATTGCGTAGTAGTAAAATAAAAAAATTCTAAAGTGTAAAACCGCATCTTTAACAATGCATAAATAATTTGAAGAGCAAATTACATTCGTACGCGTGCATCTGATGGAGATTAGATCGTGCTTTGTTAGATTTTTTTCCCATTTGAAGAGCACATGTCGTCACCACACAAATCAGAATAAAAAATAAAAGAAAATTAAACATCGAATAGTAAGTAGACTTAAAATGGAAAAGTTTTTCACAATAATTGTTCCTCTCGATAAGATATATGGATTTTATTAAGAAACCAAAAATTGAAAGACCTCAACTATATAAAATGAAATTTTTATGATGTTTTATGTTCAAAAATCACTTGATTTTTATGGTTTTTATTTTTTTATTTATACTCTACGCACAAACCGACTTATATACATTTGACACTATTTTTTAGGGATTTTAAATGATTAAGAAATATAGAGAAAATGGAGGGAAAATAATGTACAATATATACATTTATTTACAGAAACAGGGCAGTGCTTTCATTTAGGAAATTAACATACAACAATTACTCCTAATTATGCACAAGCTACAAAGTGTTTATTTTTCCGATTTAAGTGGTTATTAATTTAATTGAGCTAAGATCCAATGTTACAATAAATGAATTTTGGATTCATTGATATACAAGAATTAATTACGTACATATAATAATAATGCAAAGTTATTAAATAAATAAATTGCACTATTTTGTCCTATAACCTAAGTAGTATGGAGAAGATACATGACTTTAAAATTTTGTCTCCAGAGAAGGGTTGGGTTTATTTATCATACATACAAGTTACTATTTTTTTATCGTTTCTTTGATTATATGGGCTGATGATATATACACGATGGAGTTGATTTCATATCAATTGGATTAACATTGATTTATTAAAATATTGGAAGCTTGTGCTATTTACAATTATCTACTTACAAAGTTCAACTGTTATTTTTACTTTTTTTTATTCTGAATTATACTTGGAGTTATTTACAAGGTATGTCAACATATTTATTCCATCTTATGACAACATATATTTTTATTGATTTACATAATTTAATGGGTATTTATTGACTGTTTATGGGGGATTTAGGCTAAAATATTTTTACTAAGTTAATAAATCATAAATTCATAAAACGACTTGTTACTTTCAAGTTGTGAGAAAAAGGTAAAGGACTGCCAGGAGACATACAAGGGTGTCTAGTTCAAAGAGGAACATGAGGTGATGCATGAGGATTTTGTGAAGCACGTCCTCGATCATTTAATTACAATGATATAAGAGGAAAGAATTTACTAATATTCGACGTAATGAATTGAGTGTAGAGGCATACTGTGCTCGATTCCACCATACAAAGGAGTATGAAAGATGGTTTTGTGAAACATATCTAGAAAGATCTAACAAGTCTATAAAGGAATTGAAATAGGCTTACGAGCAAGAACTTTAGTAAGCATAGCCAAGAGACTGGCAAATATGATGGATCTAGTAGTGGTAGTTCATTGGGATCATCAGTTGACTCAAAAATGGTAAAAAAAGACAGAAATTGGAGCAAGAGAAGTGATGTTCACTGCGATACTTTTGACATTCCAAACAAGAAATCGAAGAGCAGACACCCGGACAATGAAGACTCTAAGGCAAAAGTTGTTGAAAGATCAAGCTTCCGTGATTGTTCCCACTGCACGCTGATACATTCCGTCGAATGTTAAAAAGATAACAAGGACTTGTATAAAAGTGCATCTAGAAAGGTCATTTCATCATTGACTGTGTTAAAGATGAGATTGATTGATTATGAGATAAATGATCGATAATATACAAATCCAGGATTTCTACTCCATTACTTGGGCTCGAGCATCTTGAGTAGTTGTCAATGAGGGCAACTGAGTCCAAGTTCAACTAGTTATTGAGCCAATTGTCCTTGACATATAATCATATTTAGACATGGAAAGTTAAATAATGACATCAAAGTGGGCTCCCTCTAATATGGGAAAGACTACTCGTGAGGTGGAACCATTTACAAAGTAATTGGAGGAAAATGCCACCCAGGGTGTGCAACTGCAACTATTATTGGGAATCACAACGAGGACATGCAAGTGTATAATTGTGGGAGGAATTTAGTTCCACATATAAAATATACAAGCTGTGATAGTTCGTTATAAGGAATTGGATGATTGAGAATACGTCCAATCAGGCTCGAACTCAACTAACCATCCGAGCTAATTTTATGTAATAACGATCCAACGACCTAAGCTCAAGTTTTTTGCAACACACTCTTCAATTACTGGACTTTCACGTACATTCCATTCATGTTTCTCTCTTTAATCGATTGCACTCTTAATTCCATTATTCCGAACCACACCAAGTACAAGGCTAACCATCTACTGGAAAAGTAGTAAGTTTGAACCACCAAGTTAAACATATTATCCTTTGCTCCATGCCTTTTACGGCATGTTTGGTTGTCGGATTAGCCTGTGTTAAACTAGGAGAAGGTAAACCATTTTTGTGTTTTGGTGTTTGGATAGAGGGTTAGGGGTTGAGCAGGTTTGTTATTGAAGTCTGGAAAAGTGAGCAGTTATTGTGATACGACTGTATTGAAGCTTGGAAAAGTGAGCAGAAGTTGAGTAATCTATAGTTTAGATGATATGATGGTATAATATATTATTTTTTGATGTAATGGATGAAAGAAAAATAATTTATTTAATGTTTAAATAAAGAATGGAGTGTGTACCCCACAATTGAGAGAAAAAACGAGGGTTTTGGGAGTTAACCCCAATACGAACGACACCTTAGAGGTTTTCACGACAACTACAACTTCGCAAAAGCATTCCACAAATGAATGATTTGTAACGTGCATAAATTGCTTTCTGATCACACAAACACACACATGCGCGTATAATAGCGTGAATACGTAAGATTTGTAATGTGCACAAAGTATTGCGTAGTAGTAAAATAAAAAAATTCTAAAGTGTAAAACCGCATCTTTAACAATGCATAAATAATTTGAAGAGCAAATTACATTCGTACGCGTGCATCTGATGGAGATTAGATCGTGCTTTGTTAGATTTTTTTCCCATTTGAAGAGCACATGTCGTCACCACACAAATCAGAATAAAAAATAAAAGAAAATTAAACATCGAATAGTAAGTAGACTTAAAATGGAAAAGTTTTTCACAATAATTGTTCCTCTCGATAAGATATATGGATTTTATTAAGAAACCAAAAATTGAAAGACCTCAACTATATAAAATGAAATTTTTATGATGTTTTATGTTCAAAAATCACTTGATTTTTATGGTTTTTATTTTTTTATTTATACTCTACGCACAAACCGACTTATATACATTTGACACTATTTTTTAGGGATTTTAAATGATTAAGAAATATAGAGAAAATGGAGGGAAAATAATGTACAATATATACATTTATTTACAGAAACAGGGCAGTGCTTTCATTTAGGAAATTAACATACAACAATTACTCCTAATTATGCACAAGCTACAAAGTGTTTATTTTTCCGATTTAAGTGGTTATTAATTTAATTGAGCTAAGATCCAATGTTACAATAAATGAATTTTGGATTCATTGATATACAAGAATTAATTACGTACATATAATAATAATGCAAAGTTATTAAATAAATAAATTGCACTATTTTGTCCTATAACCTAAGTAGTATGGAGAAGATACATGACTTTAAAATTTTGTCTCCAGAGAAGGGTTGGGTTTATTTATCATACATACAAGTTACTATTTTTTATCGTTTCTTTGATTATATGGGCTGATGATATATACACGATGGAGTTGATTTCATATCAATTGGATTAACATTGATTTATTAAAATATTGGAAGCTTGTGCTATTTACAATTATCTACTTACAAAGTTCAACTGTTATTTTTACTTTTTTTTATTCTGAATTATACTTGGAGTTATTTACAAGGTATGTCAACATATTTATTCCATCTTATGACAACATATATTTTTATTTATTTACATAATTTAATGGGTATTTATTGACTGTTTATGGGGGATTTAGGCTAAAATATTTTTACTAAGTTAATAAATCATAAATTCATAAAACGACTTGTTACTTTCAAGTTGTGAGAAAAAGGTAAAGGACTGCCAGGAGACATACAAGGGTGTCTAGTTCAAAGAGGAACATGAGGTGATGCATGAGGATTTTGTGAAGCACGTCCTCGATCATTTAATTACAATGATATAAGAGGAAAGAATTTACTAATATTCGACGTAATGAATTGAGTGTAGAGGCATACTATGCTCGATTCCACCATACAAAGGAGTATGAAAGATGGTTTTGTGAAACATATCTAGAAAGATCTAACAATTCTATAAAGGAATTGAAATAGGCTTACGAGCAAGAACTTTAGTAAGCATAGCCAAGAGACTGGCAAATATGATGGATCTAGTAGTGGTAGTTCATTGGGATCATCAGTTGACTCAAAAATGGTAAAAAAAGACAGAAATTGGAGCAAGAGAAGTGATGTTCACTGCGATACTTTTGACATTCCAAACAAGAAATCGAAGAGCAGACACCCGGACAATGAAGACTCTAAGGCAAAAGTTGTTGAAAGATCAAGCTTCCGTGATTGTTCCCACTGCACGCTGATACATTCCGTCGAATGTTAAAAAGATAACAAGGACTTGTATAAAAGTGCATCTAGAAAGGTCATTTCATCATTGACTGTGTTAAAGATGAGATTGATTGATTATGAGATAAATGATCGATAATATACAAATCCAGGATTTCTACTCCATTACTTGGGCTCGAGCATCTTGAGTAGTTGTCAATGAGGGCAACTGAGTCCAAGTTCAACTAGTTATTGAGCCAATTGTCCTTGACATATAATCATATTTAGACATGGAAAGTTAAATAATGACATCAAAGTGGGCTCCCTCTAATATGGGAAAGACTACTCGTGAGGTGGAACCATTTACAAAGTAATTGGAGGAAAATGCCACCCAGGGTGTGCAACTGCAACTATTATTGGGAATCACAACGAGGACATGCAAGTGTATAATTGTGGGAGGAATTTAGTTCCACATATAAAATATACAAGCTGTGATAGTTCGTTATAAGGAATTGGATGATTGAGAATACGTCCAATCAGGCTCGAACTCAACTAACCATCCGAGCTAATTTTATGTAATAACGATCCAACGACCTAAGCTCAAGTTTTTTGCAACACATTCTTCAATTACTGGACTTTCACGTACATTCCATTCATGTTTCTCTCTTTAATCGATTGCACTCTTAATTCCATTATTCCGAACCACACCAAGTACAAGGCTAACCATCTACTGGAAAAGTAGTAAGTTTGAACCACCAAGTTAAACATATTATCCTTTGCTCCATGCCTTTTACGGCATGTTTGGTTGTCGGATTAGCCTGTGTTAAACTAGGAGAAGGTAAACCATTTTTGTGTTTTGGTGTTTGGATAGAGGGTTAGGGGTTGAGCAGGTTTGTTATTGAAGTCTGGAAAAGTGAGCAGTTATTGTGATACGACTGTATTGAAGCTTGGAAAAGTGAGCAGAAGTTGAGTAATCTATAGTTTAGATGATATGATGGTATAATATATTATTTTTTGATGTAATGGATGAAAGAAAAATAATTTATTTAATGTTTAAATAAAGAATGGAGTGTGTACCCCACAATTGAGAGAAAAAACGAGGGTTTTGGGAGTTAACCCCAATACGAACGACACCTTAGAGGTTTTCACGACAACTACAACTTCGCAAAAGCATTCCACAAATGAATGATTTGTAACGTGCATAAATTGCTTTCTGATCACACAAACACACACATGCGCGTATAATAGCGTGAATACGTAAGATTTGTAATGTGCACAAAGTATTGCGTAGTAGTAAAATAAAAAAATTCTAAAGTGTAAAACCGCATCTTTAACAATGCATAAATAATTTGAAGAGCAAATTACATTCGTACGCGTGCATCTGATGGAGATTAGATCGTGCTTTGTTAGATTTTTTTCCCATTTGAAGAGCACATGTCGTCACCACACAAATCAGAATAAAAAATAAAAGAAAATTAAACATCGAATAGTAAGTAGACTTAAAATGGAAAAGTTTTTCACAATAATTGTTCCTCTCGATAAGATATATGGATTTTATTAAGAAACCAAAAATTGAAAGACCTCAACTATATAAAATGAAATTTTTATGATGTTTTATGTTCAAAAATCACTTGATTTTTATGGTTTTTATTTTTTTATTTATACTCTACGCACAAACCGACTTATATACATTTGACACTATTTTTTAGGGATTTTAAATGATTAAGAAATATAGAGAAAATGGAGGGAAAATAATGTACAATATATACATTTATTTACAGAAACAGGGCAGTGCTTTCATTTAGGAAATTAACATACAACAATTACTCCTAATTATGCACAAGCTACAAAGTGTTTATTTTTCCGATTTAAGTGGTTATTAATTTAATTGAGCTAAGATCCAATGTTACAATAAATGAATTTTGGATTCATTGATATACAAGAATTAATTACGTACATATAATAATAATGCAAAGTTATTAAATAAATAAATTGCACTATTTTGTCCTATAACCTAAGTAGTATGGAGAAGATACATGACTTTAAAATTTTGTCTCCAGAGAAGGGTTGGGTTTATTTATCATACATACAAGTTACTATTTTTTTATCGTTTCTTTGATTATATGGGCTGATGATATATACACGATGGAGTTGATTTCATATCAATTGGATTAACATTGATTTATTAAAATATTGGAAGCTTGTGCTATTTACAATTATCTACTTACAAAGTTCAACTGTTATTTTTACTTTTTTTTATTCTGAATTATACTTGGAGTTATTTACAAGGTATGTCAACATATTTATTCCATCTTATGACAACATATATTTTTATTGATTTACATAATTTAATGGGTATTTATTGACTGTTTATGGGGGATTTAGGCTAAAATATTTTTACTAAGTTAATAAATCATAAATTCATAAAACGACTTGTTACTTTCAAGTTGTGAGAAAAAGGTAAAGGACTGCCAGGAGACATACAAGGGTGTCTAGTTCAAAGAGGAACATGAGGTGATGCATGAGGATTTTGTGAAGCACGTCCTCGATCATTTAATTACAATGATATAAGAGGAAAGAATTTACTAATATTTGACGTAATGAATTGAGTGTAGAGGCATACTGTGCTCGATTCCACCATACAAAGGAGTATGAAAGATGGTTTTGTGAAACATATCTAGAAAGATCTAACAAGTCTATAAAGGAATTGAAATAGGCTTACGAGCAAGAACTTTAGTAAGCATAGCCAAGAGACTGGCAAATATGATGGATCTAGTAGTGGTAGTTCATTGGGATCATCAGTTGACTCAAAAATGGTAAAAAAAGACAGAAATTGGAGCAAGAGAAGTGATGTTCACTGCGATACTTTTGACATTCCAAACAAGAAATCGAAGAGCAGACACCCGGACAATGAAGACTCTAAGGCAAAAGTTGTTGAAAGATCAAGCTTCCGTGATTGTTCCCACTGCACGCTGATACATTCCGTCGAATGTTAAAAAGATAACAAGGACTTGTATAAAAGTGCATCTAGAAAGGTCATTTCATCATTGACTGTGTTAAAGATGAGATTGATTGATTATGAGATAAATGATCGATAATATACAAATCCAGGATTTCTACTCCATTACTTGGGCTCGAGCATCTTGAGTAGTTGTCAATGAGGGCAACTGAGTCCAAGTTCAACTAGTTATTGAGCCAATTGTCCTTGACATATAATCATATTTAGACATGGAAAGTTAAATAATGACATCAAAGTGGGCTCCCTCTAATATGGGAAAGACTACTCGTGAGGTGGAACCATTTACAAAGTAATTGGAGGAAAATGCCACCCAGGGTGTGCAACTGCAACTATTATTGGGAATCACAACGAGGACATGCAAGTGTATAATTGTGGGAGGAATTTAGTTCCACATATAAAATATACAAGCTGTGATAGTTCGTTATAAGGAATTGGATGATTGAGAATACGTCCAATCAGGCTCGAACTCAACTAACCATCCGAGCTAATTTTATGTAATAACGATCCAACGACCTAAGCTCAAGTTTTTTGCAACACACTCTTCAATTACTGGACTTTCACGTACATTCCATTCATGTTTCTCTCTTTAATCGATTGCACTCTTAATTCCATTATTCCGAACCACACCAAGTACAAGGCTAACCATCTACTGGAAAAGTAGTAAGTTTGAACCACCAAGTTAAACATATTATCCTTTGCTCCATGCCTTTTACGGCATGTTTGGTTGTCGGATTAGCCTGTGTTAAACTAGGAGAAGGTAAACCATTTTTGTGTTTTGGTGTTTGGATAGAGGGTTAGGGGTTGAGCAGGTTTGTTATTGAAGTCTGGAAAAGTGAGCAGTTATTGTGATACGACTGTATTGAAGCTTGGAAAAGTGAGCAGAAGTTGAGTAATCTATAGTTTAGATGATATGATGGTATAATATATTATTTTTTGATGTAATGGATGAAAGAAAAATAATTTATTTAATGTTTAAATAAAGAATGGAGTGTGTACCCCACAATTGAGAGAAAAAACGAGGGTTTTGGGAGTTAACCCCAATACGAACGACACCTTAGAGGTTTTCACGACAACTACAACTTCGCAAAAGCATTCCACAAATGAATGATTTGTAACGTGCATAAATTGCTTTCTGATCACACAAACACACACATGCGCGTATAATAGCGTGAATACGTAAGATTTGTAATGTGCACAAAGTATTGCGTAGTAGTAAAATAAAAAAATTCTAAAGTGTAAAACCGCATCTTTAACAATGCATAAATAATTTGAAGAGCAAATTACATTCGTACGCGTGCATCTGATGGAGATTAGATCGTGCTTTGTTAGATTTTTTTCCCATTTGAAGAGCACATGTCGTCACCACACAAATCAGAATAAAAAATAAAAGAAAATTAAACATCGAATAGTAAGTAGACTTAAAATGGAAAAGTTTTTCACAATAATTGTTCCTCTCGATAAGATATATGGATTTTATTAAGAAACCAAAAATTGAAAGACCTCAACTATATAAAATGAAATTTTTATGATGTTTTATGTTCAAAAATCACTTGATTTTTATGGTTTTTATTTTTTTATTTATACTCTACGCACAAACCGACTTATATACATTTGACACTATTTTTTAGGGATTTTAAATGATTAAGAAATATAGAGAAAATGGAGGGAAAATAATGTACAATATATACATTTATTTACAGAAACAGGGCAGTGCTTTCATTTAGGAAATTAACATACAACAATTACTCCTAATTATGCACAAGCTACAAAGTGTTTATTTTTCCGATTTAAGTGGTTATTAATTTAATTGAGCTAAGATCCAATGTTACAATAAATGAATTTTGGATTCATTGATATACAAGAATTAATTACGTACATATAATAATAATGCAAAGTTATTAAATAAATAAATTGCACTATTTTGTCCTATAACCTAAGTAGTATGGAGAAGATACATGACTTTAAAATTTTGTCTCCAGAGAAGGGTTGGGTTTATTTATCATACATACAAGTTACTATTTTTTTATCGTTTCTTTGATTATATGGGCTGATGATATATACACGATGGAGTTGATTTCATATCAATTGGATTAACATTGATTTATTAAAATATTGGAAGCTTGTGCTATTTACAATTATCTACTTACAAAGTTCAACTGTTATTTTTACTTTTTTTTATTCTGAATTATACTTGGAGTTATTTACAAGGTATTTCAACATATTTATTCCATCTTATGACAACATATATTTTTATTGATTTACATAATTTAATGGGTATTTATTGACTGTTTATGGGGGATTTAGGCTAAAATATTTTTACTAAGTTAATAAATCATAAATTCATAAAACGACTTGTTACTTTCAAGTTGTGAGAAAAAGGTAAAGGACTGCCAGGAGACATACAAGGGTGTCTAGTTCAAAGAGGAACATGAGGTGATGCATGAGGATTTTGTGAAGCACGTCCTCGATCATTTAATTACAATGATATAAGAGGAAAGAATTTACTAATATTCGACGTAATGAATTGAGTGTAGAGGCATACTATGCTCGATTCCACCATACAAAGGAGTATGAAAGATGGTTTTGTGAAACATATCTAGAAAGATCTAACAATTCTATAAAGGAATTGAAATAGGCTTACGAGCAAGAACTTTAGTAAGCATAGCCAAGAGACTGGCAAATATGATGGATCTAGTAGTGGTAGTTCATTGGGATCATCAGTTGACTCAAAAATGGTAAAAAAAGACAGAAATTGGAGCAAGAGAAGTGATGTTCACTGCGATACTTTTGACATTCCAAACAAGAAATCGAAGAGCAGACACCCGGACAATGAAGACTCTAAGGCAAAAGTTGTTGAAAGATCAAGCTTCCGTGATTGTTCCCACTGCACGCTGATACATTCCGTCGAATGTTAAAAAGATAACAAGGACTTGTATAAAAGTGCATCTAGAAAGGTCATTTCATCATTGACTGTGTTAAAGATGAGATTGATTGATTATGAGATAAATGATCGATAATATACAAATCCAGGATTTCTACTCCATTACTTGGGCTCGAGCATCTTGAGTAGTTGTCAATGAGGGCAACTGAGTCCAAGTTCAACTAGTTATTGAGCCAATTGTCCTTGACATATAATCATATTTAGACATGGAAAGTTAAATAATGACATCAAAGTGGGCTCCCTCTAATATGGGAAAGACTACTCGTGAGGTGGAACCATTTACAAAGTAATTGGAGGAAAATGCCACCCAGGGTGTGCAACTGCAACTATTATTGGGAATCACAACGAGGACATGCAAGTGTATAATTGTGGGAGGAATTTAGTTCCACATATAAAATATACAAGCTGTGATAGTTCGTTATAAGGAATTGGATGATTGAGAATACGTCCAATCAGGCTCGAACTCAACTAACCATCCGAGCTAATTTTATGTAATAACGATCCAACGACCTAAGCTCAAGTTTTTTGCAACACATTCTTCAATTACTGGACTTTCACGTACATTCCATTCATGTTTCTCTCTTTAATCGATTGCACTCTTAATTCCATTATTCCGAACCACACCAAGTACAAGGCTAACCATCTACTGGAAAAGTAGTAAGTTTGAACCACCAAGTTAAACATATTATCCTTTGCTCCATGCCTTTTACGACATGTTTGGTTGTCGGATTAGCCTGTGTTAAACTAGGAGAAGGTAAACCATTTTTGTGTTTTGGTGTTTGGATAGAGGGTTAGGGGTTGAGCAGGTTTGTTATTGAAGTCTGGAAAAGTGAGCAGTTATTGTGATACGACTGTATTGAAGCTTGGAAAAGTGAGCAGAAGTTGAGTAATCTATAGTTTAGATGATATGATGGTATAATATATTATTTTTTGATGTAATGGATGAAAGAAAAATAATTTATTTAATGTTTAAATAAAGAATGGAGTGTGTACCCCACAATTGAGAGAAAAAACGAGGGTTTTGGGAGTTAACCCCAATACGAACGACACCTTAGAGGTTTTCACGACAACTACAACTTCGCAAAAGCATTCCACAAATGAATGATTTGTAACGTGCATAAATTGCTTTCTGATCACACAAACACACACATGCGCGTATAATAGCGTGAATACGTAAGATTTGTAATGTGCACAAAGTATTGCGTAGTAGTAAAATAAAAAAATTCTAAAGTGTAAAACCGCATCTTTAACAATGCATAAATAATTTGAAGAGCAAATTACATTCGTACACGTGCATCTGATGGAGATTAGATCGTGCTTTGTTAGATTTTTTTCCCATTTGAAGAGCACATGTCGTCACCACACAAATCAGAATAAAAAATAAAAGAAAATTAAACATCGAATAGTAAGTAGACTTAAAATGGAAAAGTTTTTCACAATAATTGTTCCTCTCGATAAGATATATGGATTTTATTAAGAAACCAAAAATTGAAAGACCTCAACTATATAAAATGAAATTTTTATGATGTTTTATGTTCAAAAATCACTTGATTTTTATGGTTTTTATTTTTTTATTTATACTCTACGCACAAACCGACTTATATACATTTGACACTATTTTTTAGGGATTTTAAATGATTAAGAAATATAGAGAAAATGGAGGGAAAATAATGTACAATATATACATTTATTTACAGAAACAGGGCAGTGCTTTCATTTAGGAAATTAACATACAACAATTACTCCTAATTATGCACAAGCTACAAAGTGTTTATTTTTCCGATTTAAGTGGTTATTAATTTAATTGAGCTAAGATCCAATGTTACAATAAATGAATTTTGGATTCATTGATATACAAGAATTAATTACGTACATATAATAATAATGCAAAGTTATTAAATAAATAAATTGCACTATTTTGTCCTATAACCTAAGTAGTATGGAGAAGATACATGACTTTAAAATTTTGTCTCCAGAGAAGGGTTGGGTTTATTTATCATATATACAAGTTACTATTTTTTTATCGTTTCTTTGATTATATGGGCTGATGATATATACACGATGGAGTTGATTTCATATCAATTGGATTAACATTGATTTATTAAAATATTGGAAGCTTGTGCTATTTACAATTATCTACTTACAAAGTTCAACTGTTATTTTTACTTTTTTTATTCTGAATTATACTTGGAGTTATTTACAAGGTATGTCAACATATTTATTCCATCTTATGACAACATATATTTTTATTGATTTACATAATTTAATGGGTATTTATTGACTGTTTATGGGGGATTTAGGCTAAAATATTTTTACTAAGTTAATAAATCATAAATTCATAAAACGACTTGTTACTTTCAAGTTGTGAGAAAAAGGTAAAGGACTGCCAGGAGACATACAAGGGTGTCTAGTTCAAAGAGGAACATGAGGTGATGCATGAGGATTTTGTGAAGCACGTCCTCGATCATTTAATTACAATGATATAAGAGGAAAGAATTTACTAATATTCGACGTAATGAATTGAGTGTAGAGGCATACTGTGCTCGATTCCACCATACAAAGGAGTATGAAAGATGGTTTTGTGAAACATATCTAGAAAGATCTGACAAGTCTATAAAGGAATTGAAATAGGCTTACGAGCAAGAACTTTAGTAAGCATAGCCAAGAGACTGGCAAATATGATGGATCTAGTAGTGGTAGTTCATTGGGATCATCAGTTGACTCAAAAATGGTAAAAAAAGACAGAAATTGGAGCAAGAGAAGTGATGTTCACTGCGATACTTTTGACATTCCAAACAAGAAATCGAAGAGCAGACACCCGGACAATGAAGACTCTAAGGCAAAAGTTGTTGAAAGATCAAGCTTCCGTGATTGTTCCCACTGCACGCTGATACATTCCGTCGAATGTTAAAAAGATAACAAGGACTTGTATAAAAGTGCATCTAGAAAGGTCATTTCATCATTGACTGTGTTAAAGATGAGATTGATTGATTATGAGATAAATGATCGATAATATACAAATCCAGGATTTCTACTCCATTACTTGGGCTCGAGCATCTTGAGTAGTTGTCAATGAGGGCAACTGAGTCCAAGTTCAACTAGTTATTGAGCCAATTGTCCTTGACATATAATCATATTTAGACATGGAAAGTTAAATAATGACATCAAAGTGGGCTCCCTCTAATATGGGAAAGACTACTCGTGAGGTGGAACCATTTACAAAGTAATTGGAGGAAAATGCCACCCAGGGTGTGCAACTGCAACTATTATTGGGAATCACAACGAGGACATGCAAGTGTATAATTGTGGGAGGAATTTAGTTCCACATATAAAATATACAAGCTGTGATAGTTCGTTATAAGGAATTGGATGATTGAGAATACGCCCAATCAGGCTCGAACTCAACTAACCATCCGAGCTAATTTTATGTAATAACGATCCAACGACCTAAGCTCAAGTTTTTTGCAACACATTCTTCAATTACTGGACTTTCACGTACATTCCATTCATGTTTCTCTCTTTAATCGATTGCACTCTTAATTCCATTATTCCGAACCACACCAAGTACAAGGCTAACCATCTACTGGAAAAGTAGTAAGTTTGAACCACCAAGTTAAACATATTATCCTTTGCTCCATGCCTTTTACGGCATGTTTGGTTGTCGGATTAGCCTGTGTTAAACTAGGAGAAGGTAAACCATTTTTGTGTTTTGGTGTTTGGATAGAGGGTTAGGGGTTGAGCAGGTTTGTTATTGAAGTCTGGAAAAGTGAGCAGTTATTGTGATACGACTGTATTGAAGCTTGGAAAAGTGAGCAGAAGTTGAGTAATCTATAGTTTAGATGATATGATGGTATAATATATTAATTTTTTGATGTAATGGATGAAAGAAAAATAATTTATTTAATGTTTAAATAAAGAATGGAGTGTGTACCCCACAATTGAGAGAAAAAATGAGGGTTTTGGGAGTTAACCCCAATACGAACGACACCTTAGAGGTTTTCACGACAACTACAACTTCGCAAAAGCATTCCACAAATGAATGATTTGTAACGTGCATAAATTGCTTTCTGATCACACAAACACACACATGCGCGTATAATAGCGTGAATACGTAAGATTTGTAATGTGCACAAAGTACTGCGTAGTAGTAAAATAAAAAAATTCTAAAGTGTAAAACCGCATCTTTAACAATGCATAAATAATTTGAAGAGCAAATTACATTCGTACACGTGCATCTGATGGAGATTAGATCGTGCTTTGTTAGATTTTTTTCCCATATGTTGAAAATGGATCTTTTTAATGCATACAATGAGTTCTTGGGTGAAGAAATGGATTTCTAACGGCAAGATTCATGACCATTGAAAGAAGTTTGGACAAGGGCAATTTAATATAAGAAAATGATCGTTACCCAAATTTTGAATGAAACACAAATTAGAAGCATTGTGACATGAACCGGTAGTCAATTATCCAGAATTTTACGTGTAAATTGAAATGGGAAAGGGCAGTGTATGGTGGCCGAAAACGTTGTTATTTTTCAGCAGTAATACCCAACGAAATATCAGCCCCAGCCCCCCCCCCCCCCCGGTGCCAGCGGGTCCCGTGCCGTGACCCCTTTGCCTCGACGACGTGTCCCATTAGTGCCCGTTGCCGCCTGAGAGTGCCGTACGCATCAGCCCCAACCGAACCCACCGCAGCGCATACCGCAGACGATGCCCGGGGTCTGCCTGCGCGCTATTCAGCCCATCACCACTCCCCCTCTCTCCAATCCCTCCCCGTCCTCCACCGCAACCCTTCTCTCCTCCCATTGACATCATCGCTTCCCCCGAGGCGCCGCATCTCGGCAACGAAGCTGTCGATCTCCGCCGCCACGAGACCCTGAAGCCCCATGGCGATAAGCCCGCCTTCCCACCCGACGTACGATCTCAAGGCCGTCATTCGCCAAGCTTTGGCAGAGGATGCTGGCGATCGAGGTCTTGATCTCTTGCATGTCGTCTCTCTCTTTTATCTGCATCTATCAAAGCTGCAAAATTGTCGGTTTATTACTAGTTCAAAACCCAATACAATGCCAAAAACAAAGAGAAAATAAGGGAAGACACTGGAGGAGATGCGCAAAGAGGCACAGAGAGGAGAAGTGAAAAGACGGAGTGCACTCTAAGAGGATTGTGGCTTATTGAACACGTACTTGTCTGTCGTAATTCGTACCTGCAGCTCTTACACAAGGGCCCAATTTTTTGCCAGAATTAAAACTTACAAACTAGCCTCTACGTCTTAAATAACTCGAGTTTTGAATCTGGCACATAAAAACCTAGAACCGTACTAATTGATACGAACACTCTAAACTTCTGTAAAGAAAGTCACTGAACTCACCAGAAAATCAGGCTGATTTGCACTCTACTTTGCATCAAATGAGGTTAGAGATGAAATGAATTTTAAAAACTTGAATCTATCTTAAGTAATGATCAAATCTCCAAGTTTGACTTTCACCAGTCTATCACGAGGTTTGTCTACCCAGAAGTTAAATAGCATACGAGTTTCCAAGTATCTGGCAACT
Source organism: Ottelia alismoides (assembly GCA_037367405.1). Classification (NCBI taxonomy): domain Eukaryota; kingdom Viridiplantae; phylum Streptophyta; class Magnoliopsida; order Alismatales; family Hydrocharitaceae; genus Ottelia; species Ottelia alismoides. The sequence continues at coordinate 3,245 of JAZKJV010009040.1, read as the reverse complement.
GACATGGGTATTGATGCATCAAAAGACTGGATTGACAACTCTTATGTTGGCTCACTTGGGGCAAAGAACTCCAATGACAGGTGGTTGCCATCCAAGTTTTGATTTGTTTTTGTTTGAGAATCTATGTCATGCTCTAAAGACATGCAATCACCTTAAATCCATGTCTCTCAGTTTATTTCTCAGCATAGCTAATCTCTTAGTATCGGAATGCCGATTTCTCAGTATAATTACACGAAGACTATGATATTCCTTTTGCGGTATCTTGTCCATCCCATATTTTTAATTTCAGTCAATTTTCTTCATAATTACTGACAATGCCATGTCAGACCACACACAATGCTCTTCAACTCGTTTTTAATAATGAGAAGAGGGTGATGAAATTTAACTAGGTTAATAAGGACAGCTGAGATTTGTAGAGCAGATATCAACTTGATATGGACCACAGGTTAGGTTGGAGTAGGGCGAAGGAGGCTAACTCCAAGGTTTTTCTCCAAAACCTCGAGCATAACCAATTTTTGCAAAACATATCATTTGTGCTTACTATTGAAATTAATTTCCCCAAATCCCTTTTTATCATCCTCACTTACTCATGTGCTTTACTAAGGGAAGTAATGATATTTTCATTTTTTACAAATTCCACAAGTTGTGCAAAAGTTAATCTTATCCTGCTTGTCACTCATTATATATCAATCCCAAATTAATATTTTGCATAAAAAAAGTTTCTTCTGCCTCCTCCAATCTTCTCGCCAAATGCATTTGTGAGAGAAGGAAATAATTATCATAAAGCACAATGCTTGTTTGGTGTCATGACAACATGATAAAATAGTATGTCATCATGCCATATAATTATGATTAAGGAGAACCACGTTAAGCATGTTTCTGCATAGCCAGTAGTCGTCTTCTCCTTTAGAGAAGGGGTAACTTGCTTTTAGTAACTCACTGATTTGGCATGGATATAGGTTGGGATGAATTGGAGAATAAGGATGATGGTTTTCCAATAAATATATTAAATTAAAATTGTTGTAGACAGAGACATGCCTTTAACAAAAATTGTTAAACCACCGAAAATAGCAAAGTCAACCAATTCAAAATAAAAATCCCAGTCAGTGCCAGTGCCTAATTACAAAGTGCTCAATTAAGTTTGGTGGAGACTAGACATGCCTGTTACAAAAACTACTAAAACACCAAAAAAACAAAGTCAACCAATTCAAACTGAAAATCCCAGTCAGCGCCAATGCATAATCTATAAACCTTTTCAATGATTATTTACCAAGTGCTCAATATGCCTTGGATTTACAACAATAATAATTTCCATGTAACTTCAACTTTATTACACGATCTTTTGATTCAAAAAATTAAGGCCGAACAAGGGGATCACTGACGGAAATGCCATTATACTTTAGAAACTCTTGTTGGGCTTTATCATTGATTTCCACATCCTTGGATGGTGACTGACATCTGCCCCATTTCCGCTAGATTTGAAACAGAAACTAACACGTCTTTTTGCATGTCTCAAGTATGAAGTCTGAACCCCCAAGATTGTGAGAGAGATATGGTCAAGATGTTGTCGAAAGCTCTAGGAAAAAGATGTCTTTGCCGTGATTTTTACTTTAAATCAAATATTTGTTTGGTGCATTTATTTCCATTGATAGAAGGTACATCCCCACCACCAGCAAGCCTTTTCCCACTATAAGCGGGGTCGGCTACATTGTCTCTTTGCTTCTAAACAGATCAATTTTCGGTAAATCCAGAAAAAGTTATATCTTTTTTAGTAGTTTGCTTCCAACATTTCTCTGGTCTGCCCTTTTTTGCAAGGCCTTCTTTTAACTTCGCACATGTACGCACATGTTCAAGCGACCTTTTTATTCCATACGATCTAAAATCTTGAAAAAAAGAGGTGCTACATTTCATTGCAAGTGCACTTATTTCTATGCATACTTTCTTGGCATCTGCTCTCATACTCACCCCAACCTGATTATCCATGATTCATTTATTTTTACTAACTGGCATCTTGCAGAATTAAAGAAGTGTCATATGCCAAACAACTAAATTAGCATTCTCCCGCTGTTCAGGATTTTTTCTTAGTAGAGGGGGTGGGCCACCGTTGGTAGGTTGTCGCCCATAGACCCCATTTATTTAGTATAAATAAATCCTTATGTTTCATTCACGATTTACATAAAAACTCGCATGTCCCAGTACATTATCTACGCAGTATCTTTCCCTTTAAAGACGAGCATTTATTTATTTATATTAAAGAAGTGGTGAGCCCCAGGATGGTGCACATCCAAGGTCAGAGCATTTCTGGCTTGCCAGATGGCTTAACACACTGAAAGGGGTTTAAGCAGTTCAACTTTAGATTGGTACTTTGAGGCTTCAAAGCTCTTCCATAATTGTACAGGTTTGAGGTGTTCAAACAGGCCAACCTAGCAAACTGCCACACTTTGGTGTAGTCCTTTTTTACTGCACTGATTTATTTTATAATTTCTTGTGGAGCATATATCCAAAATTTTGCGGGCCCAACTCTTTCATTGCAGCCAGGATAGAGAATCACAGAGGTATTGCTGCTCAAGCTACAAAACTTTATTATGTTCTGTTTTTCATATTTTCAGGAGATGTCACCTGTTTGGCCACTGTTCCAAGAGATATGGAAGCAAGGCATATTTCTTGGCAAAGGAGGATGGGATCATCGCAGGAATTGCTCTTGCAGAGATGATATTTAATGAGGTCGATCCTTCATTGAAGGTAGAATTTGCTATATATCAAATGCCAAAATTTCTTCTTCGGACAAAATGTTATAGTTTTTTCTTTGGAAAAAAAGATAAATGTATATTTTACAGGTTGAGTGGACTGAGGAGGATGGAAACTCTCTTCGTAGAGGCACACAGTTTGGCAAAGTTTCCGGTTTGCTTTTATTTTGTGAATTTCAGTAGCTATGTGAATTTAAATATCTCTGGTTTCCTTATGTTTTCTTTTTCCCTAACGGGCACATGAAGGGCGTGCACACAACATTATCGTAGCTGAAAGGGTGGTTTCTCAATTTTATGCAGAGAATGAGTGGAATAGCTACACTCACAAAGGTCTGAGTTATGCTGTATAGTTTTGTAAAATCTCTGGTATTGTTGCGAGTTAATTTGTGTGTTATTTGTGCAAAAGTGGTGGGGGTTCTACTTCAAGTGCCATGCTTGACGAGGGGTTGACTCAACCTTTTGGATACATGCCATCATTACGCCCTCTCTTGTCATATA